>CM040117.1:168115747-168661858 GCA_022559845.1 Amorphophallus konjac | reverse complement strand
AAGTGCCAAAATGCACGGGTCCTCGCTGTCACGTTCGCCTCCAACGGACGTCCCGTAGGGGCCATTTGTTAAAAACCACAAAAATTTATAGCATCTTTCAGATATTTTCAAGAAATAAAATGCATTATGTGATGACAAAAAATGATACAAAAATCGTCGCCGTGGCATGACACCTTCGGAGTTTCCGTTAGACAGGACTATTTACAAAAAAATTATGTGCTTTCATACCCAGGGATTCTATCAAACACTTGCTGGGTGGCACGAAGCCACATACCCACGCAACAAATCTACAAGAGGTGAAGGTTCCCGCACCCTTGGTGTCCCTAGCAAATTATGCTATGGTCCCTGCACCACAGGTATAGTAACCTGATTACAATATAAATTATATAAATAGTAATTTGCTTCTTAGTTATTTTTCCAACAATATAAAGATAATTTTATAAATGCTTAAATAAATTGGCTAGCAAGGAATATAAAGTTGGAATAAATCAGAGGCTAATTGGGCTTGAATTAGTGTTCTTTTGGGCAAAGGTTTAGAGCTTATTGGTAATAATGGTCCATAAACCCTAAAATCGGATTAAATTCATAAACCCAATTCTAGTGAGTTTGGTGGTGGCTAGAGCCTAGCTTATTAGGCCCCAGATCGCAGGAAAACCCTAGCCCACGTTGAGGAGTTGTTTTCTTCGAATTTCTGGAGGGATAGCGTTTAGAAGAGTGTTGGCAGCGCTATTGAGGGTAAGGGCGCGTTTCGCAGAGAGAATTTCTCTCCTAGATAGGTTAGGGTTTTGGGCGGCCAAATCCTATAAATAGGACCCCTAGAGGTGCCTGGCCGAACCCTAGTACGTGCAAGATCGTGGAGGCGGCGGAAAGGAGTGGCTGTTGGGAGAGGAAGGCGTAAGATCTCGGGCGTCCGCGAGCGTCCCTTTCCTTAGATTCGCTAAAACGTAGGTTTCCTCTCAGGCAAAAACAAATAAATACATTGAACCGTGTTATCTAGCATGTGTAGATGTTTAGGAACGTGTTTTGCCCAATTTTTATTGATCCTATTGGATGTATTTTACGATTGAATCGAGACATGCCAATTTCTGCCGGAAGTTCGTTTGCTGTTCTGATCGCGGTACTAATAGAGACCGCGTTCATGATCGCGGCCCCGCGATAGACCACGCCCTACGCTTGATCACTGCCCTTGATCAGACCGCGTCTTAAGGATTTATTATTATTATTATTAAATCATTTTCTCTGTCTATATTGTCAGAAAGAATTTAATACTAAATCGTTGATTTTCATTGAACGCGACTCCAGACAAACCGCGTCTATCTTGATCACGACCGCTGTAGTGACCGTGTTCTGTCACGGGTTTGCAGAAAACCCTAGCCTTTTCCCAATAGTTACTTTGACATTTTTGACCTTAAAGTGTTTTCTTTTATCTGCATATGTTGACAGAATGAATTAAAATACAAGGGGATCATGTAAATAGTTAAAATTTAAAGCTTAAATTCTTGATCCATGTCCTCTTTGACCTCTGTTCTAGTGTATGAATCCTTGTCATCCTGTCATCAAAAGAGTATAGTTAAAACATACATTTGTTTAAATGTTATTTGCATGATCTACTATCTTCTTATCATGCCCACTTGGTTATAGGACCGGTGATTTCATCGAATAGTCCTGTTTGAAGGTCATATAACTCCGGTGGTATTGACCTACCGCTATTATAGTTTTCCGTTGTTTTATCAAACCCTAATTCTTGGTGAAGTTAAGACCTTCCGTCGGATACTCCTTCCGTCGGACTGAAACTTCTCTATCAAGACCTCCGTAAGTTTCCGCGAGCCTGAGATTCCCACTAGGACGCCAGAGTGGGTTGTAGCACAAAAACCCTTGAAACCATTGAAATCAACGTCAAGACCTCAGTAGGATAGAGTTCAAGCGGCCTTTGGTAAGACAAAACGGGATTCTGCCAGAGTTCGGTTCAGTCCGTACTGAACGCGGCAGACCCATTGACCACGTTCAGGTTCTGGTTATTCAACGCGACAGACCCAGCGACCGCGTTCAAGATTTGGTTATTGAACGCGATAGGACCCAGTGACCGCGTTCTGGTTCTGCCATCTTTCAACCTAGTATTTTCTCGGAATTATTGTTTCTGTGATGGATGTGTGGAATTCAAGACCTTATCTCGAATTTCTGCCTTCCTGGCCATTTCCTTGACATCTTCGACCCTTTTCTTGGGTTATATTTTGCAATGATGAGCCTATATGCCTAATGACCTACTTTCCATTGTCATGTCTCTAATGACTTACTACCTTGTTCTCATGAGCTTAATTTATTTGAAATCTTTGGAAAATTCCTATTTCCAACTCTTGATTTCCTTGACTATATGAGCTTGTTATTGGAACTCCATTTGGCCATAGTGAAATGACTGAAACCGGACGTCAACTGCAGGGCAAAAAAAAATATTTTATTTGGTTTCAGGTCGAAACCGAAACCGAAATTGATACTGTTTCGGTTTCGGACCCGATCGACACCGAAATCGAAATCGAAACTACCATCCTTGCCTGGGAGGAGCACCCGAATTACTCCTTAACTGGCGGGAGTATTAACTTGTGGTGTAGCATTACACCGAAACATAATGCAAGATTGGATAATTCAATATTGAATGATTGATTGCTATTGTTATTAACCCAATGAATGAATGGCCAATCTTATTGCATTGAATGGTGATCAATGATAATGACTATATCAATTCTTGTCAAGGTTCTTTGACCGAATATTGTTCATTGAAATGTTTATATCAAATCTTGACATCTTATTCATTGAAATTGGCATATCTATTGTTACCCTTCTTAAATCTCAAAGCATTCCTTGGAAAGAATGTTCCACATTTCTATTGTCCTTTTTATTCATTGCATAGTAGTGACATCATGTTGTTGAAAGTACATGGAACATGTTAATTACTTAAAATTTACCTAGTACATGAAGAGTAATTCCTATTGAGCGTCAGATCATTAGTGTTCTTAATGTTTTTCAGGTAGTTCTGATGAAGAGCCACAATCGGACGGGTAGGGACTGGAGTGAACAAGAGTGGCCTCTAGAAAACTATTTCATTTGAGTCTAGTGATTGAAAGTGTCGTTTTGTAATTGTCATAAGTTATGAGTTGTAATAGAATTTTTGAGTTGTTATGTTGTAGAGGAAAGATCGTATTTATGTCTTAGTGAGATGAAACTTGGTCTGATATAGTAACGGAATTTTCTGATGTATTAATAAAGTTCGTTGTGGATTTGCCAAATTGTGTTATTGGTGTATGTTTACACGCAGAATTATCGGTATCTATTTTGCTGGATAAATATGCGTATATCTTAACATATTTGTTAATTCCGCATTTTTGAATTTATCAGACGATTTAGGGTTCGTGTACTGAACTTTTTCTCATCGACCGGAATAGGTGTTAGTTTACATCGGACAAGTCCAAACACCATTGATTAACTATCGAAGAACGTCTTTTGCCTCTATACGTTGTGACACAGATGATCTTGACGAGCGCCCATTACGAGTACATACTCTTGCAAAGAAATTTGGAGACTTCATTTCTTTGAACGTATATAATTTGTATTACATTTGGTCTCTCCAGACCTTTACATATGGTCTGGATTGTAAAATCAGGTCTTTGAAATTACATCTGGTTGCAATCAGAACTTTTGAATTTGCTTTCGTCTGTATTTAGACATTTAAATTTACTTTTGTCCTGATTGGGTCATTGAATTTACTTTTGTCCCCTGATCGGACGATTGAATTTGAATTCTATCATAAAGACCGTTAGATCGCCAAGACGATCACCGTTGGTCCATCGGAGTTAGTTCATGGTTATGATCACTCTTTTGATTGTGATCGACCCTTAAGTCGACTTGGTGTCTATAAAGAGTATTACCGCCTAAGACGAGATACATTTGTAATTTTCCTTCATCATGATATTTATGCGGTTCTCCAAAACATTGTTCTTGAAGTTTCAGAAAGACCCTGGGCATTTCTACCTTTTTAGACATCTGTCATTTCTCGACTTCTCGGAGATCACCCCGTCGTTTGACTTCCTAGGCGCTCCTGACTTCATTTCTTGACTTCTCGAAAATAACCTCGTCATTTGACTTCTTGAGTATTACTTGTCTTAATTTCTTGACTTGTCGGAAATAACCCCGTCATTGGACTTCTTGGGTATTCCTCGTCGTAATTTCTGACTTCTCGAAAATAACCCCGTCATTCGACTTCCTCGTCAGTTGACTTCTTGTGTATTACTTGTCTTAATTTCTTGACTTGTCGGAAATAACCCCGTCATTCGACTTCTTGGGTATTCCTTGTCGTAATTTCTTTGATTTCTCGGAAATAACCCCGTCATTCGACTTATTGGGTATTTCTCGTTTTCATTTCTTGACTTCTCGGAAATAACCCTGTCATTCGACTTCTTGGACATCGTCTTCATTTCTTGACTTCTCGAGGTTTATTTGCAATTTTATCTATTTCTGAGTTTCCGACCATGATAGCTCTTGGCCATGAAAAAGATTCATGGATTTGGATGGCTAGCCATAGGCTAAACCCAGGAGAGCGCACACCGCTTCAGGGATGGAGCGTGGTCCCGCTCCACCTAGTCATGCAAACGGCGTAAACCAGAACAAGAGCATTCTTTGTGCAGTTTCTAAACCGAACCGAGGACTTTCATACAATTTTCCCACAAATGGGATACTTTTGCATTTTTTTGATATTTCGGGGGGCCTTTCCATAATTTTCCTGCCATGGGGGAGTGTTTCTGCAATTTTTCTACCACCAGGGGTATTTCTACAATTTTCTGGCCACCGGAGGTGTTTTTGCAATTTTCCCGTCGTGGAGGACATTTCTACAATGTTCCCGCCACCGAGGGTAATTTTTACAATTTTCCCGCCACTAGGGTATTTCTATAATTTTCCCGCCATCGGGGGTATTTCTACAACTTTTTCGCCACTGGGGTATTTCTGCAATTTTTCGACCACTGGGCCATTTCTACAATTTTCCCGCCACCGGAGTATTTCTGCAATTTTCTTGCCGTCAGAGGTGTTTTTGCAATTTTCCCTTCATCGGGGATGTTTATGCATTTTTTCACCTTTCCAGTGTTTTTCTATAATTTTCCCACAAAGTTTTCAGAACCTAGAACATTTCTAAGACTTGCAATCACTTGTGTTTAATTTGTAAGGCCATCTGATTTTACCTTTGAATGACTTTGAATGCAATAAGCTCAATCATTTCTATTCAATTTGTAAGGCCATTTGATTTTGTTTTTGAATGGAACAAGCCCACTTTGATCAACCTGTTTACAAAAGCTTTGCCCATTTTGATCATTTGCAAGATGTGAGAGACTTCTTAAGATCACCACTTCCAAAAGAGGTGACCAGAACTCCCGGGGGGGACTCAAATGTGGTGACCACACCCCTTCCCTCTTCCTCCTTAACTGCAAGGCAGGCTAGGACTACAGCTACCTATCACTTGGGCCTCTTGGGAAGCTCTCCAAGTCTTCATCTGTTGCTGCTCTGCTCCCTTCCAGTCGTCCCTTGCATGCTGTTGTTCCCCTCTTTATATAGGGATTGGGGAGTGGACCAGAGGGGGGTGCCTCCGGTGGTGGCTTCTTAAACTGCCCCTCCGGTGGAAGTTCAATAGGTGGGCCTCTTTTTTTTTTTTCCTTTTCTTCTCATGAGACGAGGAATCAGAGGGGGTGCCCCTCTGGTTGAGTGCCACTGGAGGGGGGTCTCCCTCCCTTTTCTTCTTTCTTATTCTCTTTATGTTCTTTCTTCCTTTTTTTTTTGGTCAGCTATGCATGAAAGAGGGACCGGAGTCCCCCTCCGGTTGGTTGGCACCGGAGGGGCCTCCCTCTGATTGTGCAGTGACCGGAGGGGGTGTCCCTCCGGTCTGCACAACTGGAGGGGGTCCGTCTCCCTCCCTTCTCTTCTTCTTTCTTTTCTTTTTTTTTCTCTCCTTCTCTCATTCCTTCTTCCCTCCTTGTGCTTGGAGGCCCTCCCTTTTATAGACACAAGGAGGAGTGGCGGAGGGGGTGTCAATCCAATCGGAAGCACCCTCTAGTGGAAGTGCAAGGGTCAAGGTGACCTTCCCCCTCCCCCTCCCCCTTTTCAGTTTTTTTTCTTTCTGCAACTTCCTTTTTTTTTCTTTTGGGTCGCATGCGGCTAGGGGGACCAGAGGGGGTTCCCTCCGGTGGGGGGGGGGGGGGCGCTCCGGTGCACAAGGCACCGGAGGGGGTCCCCCCTCCGGCCCATTGTGTACTGGAGGGGGTCCCCTCCGGTGCACCTGCCACCGGAGGGGGGTCCCTCCGGTGCATGCTTCACCGGAGGGCCCCGCCCTCCGGGGCTTCCACCGCGCAGAGAAGGAGAGGAAGGGGCGGAGGGGGGGGGGCGATCCCCAATGGCTATAAAAACTTGCTCCCTTAGTCAAAAAATGATTTTTTACTGTTGGTAGGGAAGACTTCAGCAGGTGTGAGGCCTGCCTTCGTGGCTTTGGCCCATTTTTTACTTGTCCAGGAGTTGGGAAACATTCCCGTTGACCACCGGGATGACCCGGGAGACAAACATATCTCTTTGTGGTGGATTCCCTACGTGAGTGAGCAGATTTAGACCACCTTTTGATAAGATTTTTGTGCATAGAAGCACGTGTAAAATTGTGAACAGTCTCTATTTTTAACGGGACATTCATGAGAGTTCATGGCGGTGGCGAGCTCGTCGCTTTAGGGCCATTCATGATGCAACTCATTCATTTTTTCTTTCTTTCTGAAAAAATTCTGAAAATATCAGAGATTAGTAATAATATTTTGGGGTCCAACAAATGCCCCCACAGGTGGTCTGTCGGAGCCGTAGGCGACGGTGGACGACCCGTGCCCCTTCAAAATTTCCTACACCTTTGTTAATATTTCCATGGACTGCAAATTTAGTATTTTTTGCTGCTTGTGACATTTGAGTAACGTTGTGTAATATTTTCTCTTTGGTCTTCTCTTCCCTATAGGCTGTTCATCATGCCTCGTGCTAGGAGGAGCCATACTCATGGATCCCGGGGACAGGATGGGCGCACCGCCCCCATTGCTTCCCAGAGACTAATGCCGCTCTTGGGGCTGCCGAGGATTACTGCAGAGACTTTATTTTCTCCTGATAGAGGGTTGAGCATCATTGCTTCTAGCCAGCTTCTCGAGGGAGACCCAAGCGATGGAATGGTTGATCTGTCTTTGATTTCCAGACGTGACGGTTGCTACCAATATGAGCGCCCGAAGGGTTACCCGAGACACTATCCTCTGAATGAGCAATTATTTCCCCTTATTCATAACTTTGTTCTTGAGGGAATGGATGAAGATGACACCTATTTATCGGCAGAACGTGTTCAGCTTGAGAGGGCTATTTTAGTGGGTCGTGACAACATGCTTGGCTGTTGTGGCACTTCTTTTCCCAGCTTCCCTGTGGGTATTGTGCGCCAAATCCAATTTCCTGTTGCTAACCAGTTGGGTTTCTTCAGTTCTGAGACCGCCTATCCCACCCGAACTTGGACCTTTTCAACTGCTGCTTGAGATTTGGGTGGAAAACTGTGAGACAGGGAAAAATCTAATCGATTTTTTATCGTAGATAAAGATATAGATTTTGTTCTTTTTGAAAAGAAACATCCCCCTCTAAGTATAGAGGGTGATTCCGTGTGTGCGGATAGTATCAGACGATTTAGGTTCGAGTGCTGGACCTCTCCCCACTGACTGGAGTCAGTGTTGATTTACATCGACCTAACGTCCGAACATCTTTTTTTGACTGTCAAAGAGATCCCCAAAATTCTTTACAAGGTTCTGATGTTGAGGGCAAACTCTCTTGAAGAGCTCATGATGTCCACTCACTCACCACCGACCAACAGAAACGACTGAATTAGGGCTAGGTCTGAGCAAAACCCTAAGATTTAGGAATGGAAGCGCAAATATGCGGAAGCAATAGGCATTTTTGAAACAGAGAGAAGTTTTCTGGACCCGAGGGCATTTCGATAATTTTACCACACCAGGGATATTTTGGTAATTTTACCATACCCTAGACCTAGGTTTAAAGTGATACCCGAGTGTCGGACTGAGCTGACAACACTCCCAGACCGAAGCAATGACAAGAGGCTTCATGGAAAGCACACATCTGTCAATTTGATCGAAGGAGGGGTATATATGTAATTTTCAGAAGTCGGGGGTTTTCTTATAATTTTTCCACCCGAGGATACATGTAAAACATGCTGAGTGTTTCTATAGTTCAAATGAGTACAAGGGTTGTCGGCGAGTTGTCGACTGTACAAAAGTCCGCGTAAGAGCGGGAGATAAGGACGTAGTCCCAATTACAAAAGATTGCAGGGTATGACTGCAAATTACAGGATTTTGATCTTTTACGGTCTCGGGGAGGACATTTTTATAATTTCGCCATTATAAAGGCAGAAATACATGACTTAGTCATCCCGGGACGTAAAGACTTACAAACATTATCCGCTGAAGGGCATAATTACAAACATAGCCCGCTGAGGGGTATAAACGTAAATATACCCCGTAGGGGCATAAGTACAAGACCCGGGGACTTACCCCACGCGGGCCGAAACAAACGAACAAACGCTTCAAGTGTGCTCCGTAGGTTGTAGCTTGTGTGTCGTCGATCGTCCTCTTTTTTGGACCTCCGGGGGTCTATTTATAGAAGTGGAGAACCTCCCCGGGAGTGTTCGACCCCGTACGGGTCCAACGGGATGAAAATGACCCCGGGGAGGTCATATTTTCAATTTTTTTTTAGTCCGTGCGCGGGAGAATGGAACCTCCCCGGGGTCGCGAACACCCGGGGGGACCTGCCCGGGGTCGCGAACCCCCGGGGGGACCTCCCGGGGGTCGCGGACTCCTGGGTGGACCCCACCCGGGCCGCACGCGCCCCGAGGGGGCCTCCCCGGGGTCGCGGACCCCGGGTGGGTCCCCCCTGGGGTCGGGTGGCCCCGGGCGGGTCCGCCCGCCCCGAGGTAGTCCCGCGCGGGACTGTCCGCCTCCGGGGCGGACCCGTCCGGGTAACGACGACCCCGTACGGGTCCCCCCGGCCCCGGACGGGTCGTCTCCTGCTGGATTATAATAAAAAGGGGGGGCTCCCAGGCCGTGAAGCTTCGAGTTCTCGCCGTGTCTCGTGGAGAATAGCAAGAAGAAGCGCCTCCTTATTCGTTTGTCGTCTTCCTCGTGCCGTAGGCCACTGCGGGAGGACGAGTTGTTGTCCGTGCTTCGTGATACACGTGCGAGGGACGTTGTGCTTGGTACGCAGACCTTTTCCAGCATCTTCGTCGTTGTTGTAGAGGTTCTCCTTGCTCGTAGTTACACGTTCAAAGGACGGAGACTTAATCCCGTAGGGATTTTAATACAACCACACGATCCTGACAATCATTGTGGCTTGAGCTTGGCTTGTGGCCATCCCCCGAGGGATTTAGATTGTAACCACATGTGGGCTATAAAGCCTTAAACTTAGGAATATCCGACGGGACGGCGATACGCCGAGTAGAGGACCCCGTGTAGGAATGTCCTATCGGATGGTGATACACCGTACCGAAACCTTGTCACATGCGAGATCAAAATCCCGAAAATTTAGCATGATAAATTACGGGTTCAACAAATGCCCCCCACGGGACATACGTCAAGTCGAAGGCGGAGGCGGATGGCCCGTGCGTTCCATGGCTTTTTGTCATTCTCTGGGCTCATAGAGATGCCAGAGTTTTGTGTGACTAGTCTTGTTGTTGCCCATATGCTGATTTAACTGACAGCACTTTCTCTGCTCTTGGCTTTGCAGCTCTTGCAGACATGGCTCGTTCCATACGGAGCGGAGGGACTTCCCAGAGGTCCAGGACCAGCGGTGGTGATGATCATTATGTACGGAGGACGGACATGCCTATGCCACCATTCCCTCCTCGCAGCATCACTCCTGAGGACTTTGACGCGGTGGACCGCGGATCACTTGGGTTGCTGAGGGCCCAATTGGAGAGACTGTTACCACTGAGGGAGTTGTAGACGTCTCCAGGATCACGCGGAGCCTGGGATGCTACACTTATGACCGGTCGGGCAGCTACCCGCCTCACTTTCCACTGGACCGTCACCTTTTCCCTTTCATCCAGAGTTTCATACCACCTGGGGCAGAGACTGACGATCCCCGGCTTCCAGAGGAGAGGCGCCGCCTGGAGCGGGCCATATTGCTCGGACGGGACAGTATGCATGGCACCTGCAGTTTTTCTTATCCGAGCTTCCCAGAGGGTTTTGCGCGTCAACGACAGTACCCTGACCAGAGGAGTCTTGGCTCCTACAGGGAATTCGACAGTTTTACTGTGAGAGCGGCACCGTCTTCACCAGCCACTTGGCATCTGGCCGGGCACCACAGGGCTGCAGATGTTGTTCTTGATGGGATGTTTCTGACTCCCTCCGGCGCAACTTGTGCGCATGATGACTACGATGCTGATTGTATGCTAGAGAGGATCTTGACACAGAGGACCCCGAGCTGGTACGGGAAATGGGCCGTTGTTCTTCCCATTGTTATCGTCGCGGCGCCACAGAGTGGCTGTGGGGTGTATTGCTAGTTTACAGGACAACACTTGATAGGGCAGGCATACGTCATGCAGTGACAGCAGCTTTGTATTCTTATCCCTGCCACACCGGACTGGTCCAGGCTCTAGCTGAGAGATTTAACAGGCGCTGGAACACTTTCATGACTGCTGAGGGGGAGACTTCACTAGACCTGTGGGCTTTCCACAGGATTTCTGGCCTCCCAGTTTGCGGACAGCCATATGAGAGATATGCCTGGATGATCTGCATCTGAGTGCTTCTGATGGAGCAGGCCGGTACTTCATGCCATATTGCTTCAGGTACCTGATGAAGACTTGGAGGGACTTGGCCCTCGTGGGCAAGGAGAAAGTTGCACGGACGCCGAGGGTGACTCTGAATGCATGGGTCACACACTTCTACAGCGGTCCTTATTGCTTCTACGAGGAGTTTGCTACCTCGGGGATGTCTTGGGAGCAGTGCCGCGAGGTCGAGCTCCGCTTTGCTTCACACCCTCGTCACTTACCCGCCCCGACACGGGGGTGGAATTCGAGGGGATTGTCGCCGCTGACTTACCTGGCAGCCTACCTGGCCTACTGGCTGGCCAGCTTTGTGATCCCTCATGGAGAGGAGGGGATTCTGCGGGCAGAGGTGATCCACCCAGCTTGTTTACTGGCTTGCGGGCGCAGGCTCGCCATTGCTCCAGCCGCACTGGCGAACATCTTTCATAGCCTTGGGGCATTGACTTCGCACTCATCTCTAGAGATAAGCATATCTTGATGCCCACCCACTATCTGAGTGCATGGGCCGGCCTGTTGTTGCCAGAGTTGTCACAGAGGACCCCGGTGGATAATCCAGCTGCGCCCTGCTTTTTGCTTTTGCTGGTCATCCGGACCAGGACTCAGTTTTGCAGCTCGCCAGCGCTCGCCGTACCTTGTCCTTCCTCATACTAGGAGGGATGAGAGTCTGGAGTTTGACCACAACTCTCGCTCATTTTGTCCATACACAGAGCGGCAGGGTGACACCGTTGTTTGCAGGCTATCCTCCTGGGCTCTACCCTCCGACCATGCATTGGTCGATTGGGTTTTTTGTGTTCGGCCGAGCGTTCTGGTTTACCGCCATTCCAGTATGGCAGTGCTTGAGCCATATTACCCGCATAGATTCGCGAGGAATTTTGGGTACGACCAGGCGATACCTCAGCATGCAGATTTTCCCTTTGCAGTTCGGCAGTACAGGCAGAGGGACGTCCACCTGGTGGCGGCTTCATGGCATGACTTCCTCTCCCGGGAGGTGAAGGAGGAATACCCCATTCCAGAGCAGACACGCAGAGGTTTCTTTGATATACACTATGCGCGCTGGTGGTTTAAACTCAGCAATGTTTTTAGGCAGCGAGCTGATGTTATTCGAGCTGCAGAGGAACGACGCTTGAAGAAGGAGGATTTGCCTCCTCTGTTTCTGGATGCGGCGTTCATTAGATCTCACTTTTCTGGGGCCGCCAAGGTCATTCATGAGATTGAGACCCGTTGGAGGGCGGGCGGACTCTCGATTCCTGTTGACAGGAGTCAGTACACCGGGGCTTTGAAGCCCTTGCGGAGTGCACCAGCTGCGGCTTCTTCTTCTAGGTCTGCCCGTCGGAGGGTAGACCTTGACCCTCTACTCCTGGTGGGAGGATCTGAAGACCTCTTGTGGTCTGAAGACCCAGTCCCAACTATCAGAAGCTGTTCCAGAGGGGGCATTAGGAGGCAGTGCCTTCACAGCTTGGAGGATCCACATTATGAACGCCGTGGGTTGCGCGGGTCCCCTGGAGTACATCTCAGATTTGGAGGTGGCTACCACCCCCAATGCCATATGGACCATTGTGAGTAAGGTTGCTCGGGTCCTTGGCTTGAAGACCGAGCAGCTTGTCTTGAAGCCTGAGAGGCTTATTGGGGATCCAGGTATATGCTGACTTATTTAACTCTGTCTCCCTTTTGTCTGCAATTTAAGATGCTGATTTCACGCAATCTTTTTTTACTTGCAGGACATGTTCCTGGCTCAGAGGCTCGAGGCCGTGGGAAGAGGCCACGGACTGATATCCAAGAGGGTGATCCGCGACCTACCATTCGCCCGCGTCCTGAGGAGGGGTCTCCTACTCCAGCTGAGATCCCAAGTAAGAACGGGGAATGTTTGTTCCCAATCAGTATTGCAACCTGTTTTGAAAATGTTGTAATCTGACTGTTATTTCCCCTTGTTGCTGCAGCTCCTCCTGAGGCTATGCCTACCGCGAGCTTTTCTCCTCGCCCCGGAGATGTGTTCACAGAGGCGGGGTTGGAGGTGGACGAGTCCATTCCCGACATCAGCGTGGATATTGACGGGTTGGACTTCCTCGCAGATGACTACATGCCTGTGACCGGCAACTCCCCCGCACTTGATACAGGCGGGAGCTCTGTTGCTCCGGAGGCAGGTTAGCGTCTTGTATGTTTAACCTTCCCTTGTTCCCCCTTCAAATAGATGAAGTATGCGCTTCAGCTAATATAGCATTGCATGTTGCAGGGACTTCTCGAGCTCAGACCCCTCTCCCTGCCGTTGGAGGGGGGAAGGGATCTTCTGGCGTCGAGGAGACTTCTCCGCCGCCCGGTTCTTCAGGAGAGAGAGGCTCTGGCACCTCATCAAGGACAGGGACTTCCAGCACCTCCTCCAGCGGGAGTTCTTCTTCTTCTTCATCAAGTTCTTCTGAAGAAGGCGAAATCAGGATGAGCCCAGGTGACTTAAGATTCCCTTTTCCTTTCTGTGCATGAAATAATGAGCTTATCTAACTTGTCTTGCTCATTGTCGTACAGCTGCTCAGACGACCCCCTGTTTGGACGAGCTTTCTAAGCTCATTGAGGTCGGCTCTTCTGCTGACCTGCCAGCTTTTGATGAAAGGGTTGGGATTCCAACTACAGAGGTTGCAATCCCTGGCAAGGAGGCATCGTCCCTAGGCATGGGACCATCGGCAGGTACTACCGACGTTGCAGAGTCTAGCCGGGTGCAGACTTTAGGTATGCACAAAGATACTCTGTACATCATTCCAGCCACACATACTGCTGCACATTGACATCCTGAGATGCTTCTGTTTCGAAGCAGCTGGCGATCATCAAGAGAAGGGCAGCCTCCCTCGGTCCACAGAGATAGACCAGACACCAGGCTCATTTCATATGCCATCTGAAGAGCAAGGCACCGCCGACGAGGCCGCGGCCTTCACTGATTCGGCGACGAAAGGTATATTGTTGTCAAATTAAGGAATTTTGTCATTCATCCAACAAGACTCCTTTCATTTATGATATTGATCATCATTTGACATGTGGATGCCTTCTTTCAGTTGTCTCTCCTTCCATGGAGCCAACGACAGAGGTTGACCCCGCTGTAATTGAGGAGGAGGCACCTATGCAGGCTGGTATGCCTTCATTGAATATGAAGTGCTCATTCTGGTTTTTGGTATGGCCGGAGTACTAAGACTTCCCTTTCTTGCCTTCTTTGCAGAGAGGTCGGCGACGCCTATACCATCCACAGAGCAGGGCCCAGCACTTGTTGATGGTTGCCCCCCAGTCCTAGGGAGGGATCTCCTCGTGGGCCCAACCCGGCGAGTGAGACTACTTCAGGTAAGAGTCCTTGAAGTTTGCACTCTTGGAGTCTTACCCTGGTGATGTTATTGTGGTGATACACTCACAATTCCTCCCTCTTTTTTTTTTTAAAAAACAGGGTCCGTAGAAGGAGCAGGCGTGACACCCATGGATTTCCCTGCCCTTGGAGTTGAGTGGCCCGACGCTCCTGCACTCGGGACGGCGTTACATGTTGCCATTGCTGACCAGCTCCTGCAGGGTCTTGATCAGTTGATCCGGGCTGACCCACTGCCCTCCGTGGAGGCTTTGAGGGCCGATCTGGAGGTGTTCACTAGGAGCTACCACGGACTGAGTCTTCCCCGGGATGCATGGGCCGCGAAACTGGAGGGCTTATGGAGCGAGTTTGCTCGCCTCCATCTTGCACAGGAGCAGAGACGGAGAGCCCAGCTACAGGTCCAGGAGCAGGAGGAGCAGCTGCGTGAGCTTCGAGCGGCCCGGGCTGAGACCGACCTCCACCTTGCGAGCTTCGAGGGGGATAGCCGGAGGACCTCTCTCCGAGTGGAGGAGCTACAGAGAGAGCTCCAGGAGGCTGCCGAGGAGCATCGTGTTGTCCAGGCAAAGGTGGAGACCTGCCGTCGCCGATCTGATGAACTTCGGGAGGAGATCTTCCAGAGGGAGACTCGCCTTGCGGAGTTGCAGAGGGACGTGCACCGTGGTTGACGAGCTCTGGCACCTTCTTGTACATAGGGCTCTTACGTCCCATTTTTGTTTGAGTTACCCCCGAGGGCTTGTCTCGGGCTCCCTTGATGACATTAGTGAATAAAGGATAGAGCTTAGCATAGCTGTTTCTGCTTCCATCCTCTTGCATGTATGTCTCTCTTTTTTTTATATCACTTTACCAGCCCTACCGCCCTTTCGGATTTTCGCCAGGATTGGCCCCCTTTAGCTTTTTCCAGTGTGCCCTTTCGGGTTTTCACACTGAGGGGTACCCATTTTTGCCTAAGGCGCCCTTTCGGGTTTTCACCTTAGCCGGGTTAAAACCTTTTTGCCCTTGATTGCTCTTCTAACAAAAACAACCAAGTCTGTTGGGGTCTCAATTTTTTTTTTTAACCCCGTTTTTTTTTTTTTTGAACCTATAATGCCGAAAGGCGAGGAAAAGGTGGCATTCCCGTAGGGACGTGTGTGCCACAGAGGTGGGACAAATGGGTATATCTGATTGTCCAGGTGGGACGAATGAATCAAATCTGTGAGCCGAAAGGCGAAACGGGTTGGTAGCCTGAGAGGGCGTACTGAGACCGAACCCAAGAGGATAGAAACGAGCCGAAAGGCGTAATGGGTTGGCAGCCCGAGAGAGCATACTGAGACCGAACCTGGTGGGATAGAAAGGAGCCGAAAGGCATAGTGGGTTGGCAGCCCGAGAGAGCATACTGAGGCCGAACCCGGTGTGACAAGATGGGTGGATTCGACTCTCCTAGTGGGACGCAATTAGCCAAATCCAAAACCGAAGGTCGACCGAGTTAGCAACCTGAAAAGGGTGTGCATATGCCAAGCCCGGTTGGAACAACAAAGGAGTTGGTTTAGCAGTCCGAAAGGGACATGAGGGTTAAACCTGGAGGCCGATAGGCGGGATGGGTTGGCAGCCCGAGAGAGTATACATAGGCCAGACCCGAAGCGATGAAAGGAGGGGATTTGACACCCCGGGTGAGACGTACGAGTCAAATCCGTGAGCCGATAGGCAAATAGGGTTGGTAGCCTGAGAGGGCATGCTGAGGCCAGACCCGTGGGGACAAAGGAGTAAACTTGACGATCCCGATGGGATATAGGAGTCAAGTCTAAAGCCAAGAGGCGAGATGGGTTGACAGCCCGAAAAGGGCATGCAAAGGCCAGGCCCAGAAGAAGGAAAAGGGTGGATTTGACAGCCCTAGTAGGACGTGAGAGTCAAATCCGAGAGCCGATAGGCGAGATAGGTTGGCAGCCCAAGAGAGCATACTGAGGCCATTCCCGATGGGACAAAGATGGGTCTGACCGCCCTAGTGGGACGTGAAAGTCAAACCCGAAAGCCGATAGGCGAGTAGGTGGGTTGGCAGCCCGAGAGGACATGCTAAGGCCAGACCCAGTGGGACATGTGCTAGAAGACACGATGGATTGGTAGCCCGAGAGAGCATGCTGAGACCAGATCCCAAAAAAAGTAAGATGAGCCGAAAGGCATGATGGGTTGGCAGCTTGAGAAGGCATACTGAGACCAATCCCAAGAAGATAAGGTGAGCCGAAAGGCATAATGGGTTGGCAGCCCGAGAGGGCGTACTGAGGCCAGAACCTTAGAAAGTAAAATGAGCCGAAGGGCATGATGAGCTGGCAGCCCGAGAGAGCATACTGAGGCCAATCCCAGTGGGACAAAAGAGTAAGTGGGTTTAACTGCTCGGAAGAGACACATGAGCTAAACCCGGAAGCCGATAGGTGAAAATGGGTCGGTACCCCGAAAGGGGCATACATAGACCGAACCCGATGGGACAGAGTATGACAACCTCAGAATGTCGGTGGGACTAGGTGTCATAGGATGACATGTAAGGCGTAGCCATGACATCAATATGATGTTTTGGTCGAGATGGGGTGGAGTCATTGACTTAGAGCCACCCTTAAAATAGACAGGGAGAGGATTTTTTTTTCACATTACCAACCTCACCGCCCTTTCGGGTTTTCGCCGAGGCTGGCCCCCTTTAGCTTTTTCCGGTGCGCCCTTGCGGGTTTTCACACCGAGGGGTTGCCCATTTTTGCCCGAGACGCCCTTTCGGGTTTTCACCTCGACCGGGTCTGTGGCCTTTTTACCCCCAGCCAACCGTTGAAGGCTGACTGAGTCCGCCGGGGTATCAGTATTTTTAACCCCTTTCTTTTTTTTCTTTTTTTCTTTTTGAACCTTCACTGAGGAGAGGTACTGTCCTGTGAGGACTGCTGTAGAAACTCTTGCGATGGTGCATGGTAGAGCTTCATATGCTTGCCGTTGAGGGGAGGGAAAGGATTGTCCCCTTGTGGTCAAGGACCGTATAGGCCTCCTTCGTAGACCTTCTGGATGACGTAAGGCCCACGCCAATTAGGCTGGAGTTTGCCACTGGATCTTCCCGCGAGAACCACCTTTTCTTTAACCATGACAAGGTCGCCTTTCTTGAACGCCCGTTGCTTGACCAGCTTATCATAGGCACGTGTCATGCGGGCTTGATACACTTGTAAGTGCTTGTAGGCTTTGAGTCTTTGACCTTCAAGGTTGGACAATTCCTCGAGCCTTCTTTCAATTGCAGATTGGTCTTGGCTTGGCAATCCAGCGTGCACAGCAACGCGGTAAGATGCTAGCTCCATCTCCACAGGGACCACCGCCTCGGCTCCGTAGACCAAAGAGAATGGGGAACATCCCGTGGGAGTTTTGTAAATAGTCCGATAGGCCCATAGGGCTTCGTGGACCTTCTCGCCCCAATCCCGTTTGCGGCCACCTACTATCTTGGACAGCAGCTTGCAGAGGGTTTTGTTGAAAGCCTCGGCTAATCCGTTGGCTTGGGGATTGTAGACTGATGACGTCCTCCAATCGATATGGAACTTGGCCGCCAAAGCATAAACAGTCTTGTTCTGAATGGCGTGCCATTATCGGATATAATCCGACTAGGGGTGCCAAATCTGTATATAATGTAGTGCCTCACAAACCGGAAAACTCTCTCTCCCGTAACTTCTCGTAGGGGAACGGCTTCGGCCCATCTGGAGAAGTAATCAGTGACGGCCAATATGAATTTGTGACCTTGAGATGATGGTGGGAATGATCCCACAATATCCATACCCCACTCTGCAAATGGCCAAGTAGGCGCTGTTAGATGGAGCGGGTTAGGTGGCCGCCGAGGGACTGGGCCAAATGCTTGGCATTGGTGACATGTACGAGCATATTGGTTGTAATCCTCGTACATGGTGGGCCAATAGAACCCCTTGAGCTTGATGCTATTCTTCATCTTAGCTCCTGCTTGATGCACGCCGCACAACCCGGAGTGGACCTCGTGCATCACGGTCTTTGCTTCCTTGGGTGAAAGGCAGCGTAGGAGGACCGATCGGTCCTTTTCATAGACGAGCCTAAAGAGCATATCGTCAATCAGCTGGTAGGATGTCGCCCTGCGTAGCAGTTGCACCCTCTGAGCCCGATCAGGGGGAAGACATCCGTTCTTTATCTTTGTGATCGGCTCACGCCAATCTTCTTCTTCGGGAGCATTCTCCTCTTGAATGTTGTCGACCTCGTAAACAGTGAGGCCGGATTCTTCGTCGAGCACACTTGGCATGAGCCTTCGGTGTCTGACTGTAATATTCAATTCTCTCTCAGGCGGAAGTTTTAGGGCTGCTGCTAACTTTGCAAGAGCGTCAACCTGGGGTTTGCTGCCTCTAGGGACATGGCCTATTTCAAATAGGTAGATTTTTTCCTTGAGCCTCATGATGGTTGCATGATAGGGGACGAGCTCCTTTTTACGGACGTCGTAGATGCCCAGGACCTGACGGATGACGAGCTGAGAATCCCCGTAGACTTTGATGCACTTGATGTCCATCTCTAGTGCCAACTGAAGCCCGATAATTAGCGCTTCATACTCTGCCTCATTATTAGTCAGCGACTTCATGAGAGCGCAAGAGTTGTAGAGGATGCCGCCTTGTGGAGATACAAAGACTACCCCCGCGCCTGAGACATAGTCTGTAAGGCCACCAGCCCTTTTGATTGTCCGAGAGGCACCATCAAAATATAACTCCCAGTATGGGAGGTCAAGAGTGAGGACACCCGGCTCCATCTGTAGCGGGACTTTTTCAGAATGCTCCCCAATTTCTTGAGAAGGCACTAACCCCTCCTCATCGGGTAGCTCGAAGTTGAGCGGCGAGTCTTCTGGCACAGGGTGCGCTGCTAAGAATTCCGCCATTCCTTGTCCTTTGATCGCTTTGCGTGGGACGAAGGTGATGTCGAACTCCATGAGGATAAGTGCCCATTTATCAAGCCTACCAGAGAGGACAGGCTGGCTGAGCAGAAACTTGAGTGGGTCACATTTTGAGATGAGCTCCACCCGATGGGCTAGGAGATAGTGCCTTAGCTTCTTGACAGCAAACACCAGAGCTAGGCACATCTTTTCCATGGGAGCGTACCGATGCTCAGGCCCGATCAGTTTTCGGCTGAGGTAGTACAACGGCTGCTCCTTGCCCTCTTCATTAATCTGGGCTAGGAGAGCCCCCAAAGAGGCATCCATGGCAGCAATATATAAGATAAGGGGCTTCCCTCTGACAGGTGCCCCTAAGACAGGAGGAGTCAGCAAATACTCCTTGATTTGCTCGAAGGCCTTCTGACAGTCTTCGTCCCATATGAAGGGTGCCCCTTTCTTCATCAGTCTGTCGAAAGGTAGGCATCTTCCTGAGAGGTTAGAAATAAACCGCCTGATATAGGCGAGTCTCCCCTGAAGAGATCTGAGCTCTGTCAAGTTCTTGGGTGGAGTTAGTCCTCTTATAGCCTTTATCTTGTCAGGGTTGATTTCTATGCCCCGGTACCTGACAATGAAGCCGAGGAACTTGCCGCTGGAGACGCCGAAGGCACACTTCATCAGGTTTATCTTGAGTTGAAATTGTCGAAACCTTTCAAAGACTCGACGCAGGTCAGCTAAGTGGTCCTCTCGCTTCTTTGTCTTGACGACCAGATCATTGACATAGCATTCGACAAGGTCATGTAGCATCTCGTCAAAGATCTTGGTCATTGCCCTTTGGTAGGTTGAGCCGGCATTCTTCAGACCGGACGGCATCCTTTTGTAGTTGAAGATCCCCTTAGGAGACCGGAAAGCCGTATGGTCTTTGTCTTTGACGGCCATGCGGATTTGATTATAGCCCGACGATCCATCCATAAAAGACAAGGCTTCGTGACCGGTGGTCATATCAACCATTGTCTCGGTGATCGGGACAGGAAAGTCGTCCTTTGGGCATGCCTTATTCAAATCCCTGAAGTCGATGCAGACTCGGACTTGGCCATTCTTCTTCTTGACGGGGACGATGTTGGCGAGCCACATAGGGTACATGCAAGGCTCTATGAAGTCCACGTTGAGCATTTTGTCAACTTCAGCATTGACCTTCAGCTCCAGCTCGTGGCGCATACGCCTTTGAGCTTGCTTGACTGGCTTAACTGTTGAAAGTATTGCCAGCTCATGTTCAGCCACAGAAGGGTCGAGCCCGGGCATTTCTTTATAAGTCCATGCGAAACAATCCTTGAACTCTTCTAAAAGCTATCGATACGACTGCCTTTCTTCCTCGCTGAGGAGAGCACTTATGAAGGTGGGACGATGGTCGCTTTTGCTTCCGAGATTGATCTCAATCAACTCGTCCACAGTTGCTTGACCCCCGTCTTCGAGCTCCGGTGGAGCTGGTTGGAGGTCGACGAAGTCTCCCTCATCATCAGTGTTGTCTTCGTAGACTTCAAATTCTTCGAAGCACCCTTGCTCGTGACTTGAAGCCGAAGGGCTTGCTTTGTTTTGCGGATGGTTAGCAGGCTGGGCTGCTCTTTCCTCTGAAGGGTGACCATTGTCAGCTCTTGATGAAGGTGAGGGTGTCAAGGACACGTCATCGGACTCCCTTATAGAGTCATCAACCTTGGGCTCAGCTTCTGTTTGCCCGTGATGGAGAGGTAGCAGTCCTATGGTGTTGACTGCAAAGTGGACCTCGAAGTCCGTCTCCTGGTCATAGCCAAGGCCCCTTGTATCTTTGCGGGAGAAGGGAGGTTGCCCACGGACTTGCGGAGGATTCCACAACTGATGGAAGTATGCCGCTCGCACGGGGTCCATAGTTTGCGGGATGTGCTGCTTTTTACACATTTCCTTGATGTAGTTGGGCATATCATCCATCTCCTGAACTGGCTCTGGCGCCACATCGGTGGGAGTATCCCAGCCGAAGTCATCTTCAGGGGGGCACGGCGGGACTAAATCACCTTTATAAAAGATGATCGGCTTGTCCCCCCTGCTCTTGTTGCGTCTCCTTCTCCGTTGATAGGAGACTGTGAAGGTCTTCAACTGCTCCACCTCATACTCTTCCCGTTGGGACGAGAGCTGGAGGCACTTCGGCGGTAAGAAGATACTCCCGTCAATGACCCGGCTGATGAGGTTGGCTTCAAAGTCAACACTCCGCCTTTCTGGTTGAGTCGGCTTGGAGGCGGCACTGAGGCTCAGCCTATGCAACTTTACCATGTCTTGGTTGATAGTGAAGAGCTGCCCTTCTTCGACTTCACGGTTCACCTTTTGTTTCCCCTTATCTTTTAAAGGCTCGAGTATTGTTAAAGTGGGCTTCCCAAAGTATAGTGAAGCATCGGCCAGATGGCACTCATTGGGGTGGAACGGGGCTTGATCTGCGAAGACCGTGTGTTGCTCCCCTTCCTTGGCATATTTAATGCACTGGTGCAAAGTTGAAGGAACGTCCCAATTCTAATGAAGCCAGGGTCTTCCAAGCAACATCTTGTAAGATGTGTCGGAGTTGATGATATAGAATGTCGCTTGGGTGACAAAATTGCCCAAAGCTAGTTTGACCACAACCCGACCAAGCGCTTCCTCGGAACACTGATTGAATCCCGAGATCTTGACATCGGTCACCCTTTGCAAATAAGGTGCCAAGTATAGAGACTTGAAAGTCTTCAAAGGCATGATGTTGACGGCTGCTCCGGCGTCAACCAAAATGCGATTCACGTCATGCCCATTAATCGTCCCCTTTATATATAAGGGGCGATTATGACACGGAGAGGACAACAACATGTCTTTGTCCGTGAAGGAGATGTTGGCTGTGAGTGCTTCATATGCCTGAGCTTGCAACTCTGCAACACAAGCTTCATATGCCTCTGGATCTTGAAGTATCTTGACAAGAGCCTCTCTGAGGTCTTTACTCCAGGCAATGGCTTCCCAAATAGTGACATTTGTTGGGAACCGCTTCATATGATGAATGATTTTGCGGTCTGCCCGAGCACGGGTCTTATCAAATGGCGGGATGATCTCCGCCAGAGTCTTCGGCGCCTGGCGAGGCTTCTCTCGCTTAAAAGGGCGCTCCTCCGTATTCTAGCCTTCCGCATCTTCTTGGAACAGCGGAGCCAAAGATTCCTCTGGAGGTGGCAAAGGCCCATCATGCTGGTCTTCATTAGAAGGACCGGCCTGGCTCGCGGGCTCGACCCTGTTGGAGGGGCCGGCCTGCTCTGACGCCTTCTCGCACTTCGGCGACTTGGCCGGCTCCTCTTCTTCATCGGAGGATGTGATTGTAAAAGGTACACCACCTGGCTTAGCCGTTGAGATGGGGCCTGAACCCTCTGAGGGGCTGAGGATGAAAGGGATTCCCCGAACTTGAGTTTCTGGGACAGGACCCGGCTTTTCCCCTCTGAACAGTATGACCCGGTCAAGAGCCAGGGGACCTTCACGTCCACGTCCTCGGCTACGACCTCGGCCACGTCCCCGGCCATTTCTTGCCGAGCGGCGCTGATATGTCGCCATAGGAGCCTGGCCTCCAGTGCTATCAGCTGTGGGACAGTAAATATTGTCGGGCGGCGGGATCGCCACCATGTTGCAGGAGAGCTCTTGCAGCATTTCCTCGAGCATTTCCACAGTGAGCTCCTCATCTTTGTAGAATAATGAGATCTCCTCTGGGATTGGGAAGTCTTCACCCTCTTCAAGGCGGTGGGCCATTTCCCGGAGCCATTGCAGAAGACGGGCTTTGCACCCAAGCTTGTCCCAGGGAATATATTCGTCTAGAGTGACGACCCTGGTGGGGCGAGGGGGAGTGTACTCCTCCAGCTCATCTATAAGCTTTTGAAGTCTTTGAAGAGGACTTGGCTCCTTAGGAGCCTCCATAGCAGCGGCTTGCTCGGCTTGCTTCTTCAATCTCCTCTTCAAATTCTACCTGCGGTTCTTCTCTAGTTTCTTTTAGCGTGCCGCCTCTTGAGAAGAGAGAGAGGCTTGCTTCGGAAGTGGGACTCGCTTGCCCCCAGAATTTTGCTTCTTGCTCCGGGCTGACTCCTTAGGAGTTTTAGCGCCACGGCTCTTTCTGGAGGTGACCTTGGTCCAATTGGCTTCCTCGGGTTGAACCTGGAAGGCAATTATTTCAGGAGGCAACTCCTGGAGCTCTGCCAGTCCACAGTGGGGTCTCTGGGAGCTTGTAGTTTCACCGACTTTGCTTGGGCTGGTGGGTTGGCTTGCTTGAGCTGCTGAGGCCTTTCTACAATTGACGGCCTCGCTGGGCTGACGTAGACCTTAATTGGGGTCTTTGCGGGCTCAAGAAGTCGAGTCCTCTCCACGACTAACGGCCTTGCTGACTGGGCAGGAGCTTTGGCTGAAGGTTCTGACGCCTTGGCTTTGCCTTTGTTATCTGGCCAAGAGTTCTCTCTTATGACGATGCCAGGTTGACTCGACCTGGGACGGGCCTTGGAACTCTCTCCCACGGCTTGACTTCCTGGGTTCTGGACCTTAGCCCTTTATAGGTGGCCTTGCCTTTAATGAGTAATGGGAATTCATCATTTTCCGCAGGCTTACTTGGTCGGGCTAATCGGGAGAAAGCTTCAATTTCTCGCCGAGTCTGCTGGAGGGTCTCCCTGGCGGCCTATGCAAGACGTAACCTTGTCATGGAGTTCCCCTGAGTATCGACCACCCCTCTCTGGATGAGGGCTTCAATGAAGTCCTGGACCTCTGGGCATTGCCGAGTGGGGTGACACCCCCTTGCATGATACTTGCAATAGCGGGAGTGCCTCTTGGCCGTCTCATTGTAATAAGACGGCGGGTCATGTGTCAACACCCAGCCATCTTCCAGAAGTTTGTCAAAAATCTTCTCAGTGCCTTCCTTAGGGAAAGAACACTGATGAGATGGTCGCCACCCTAGATACCATAGTGTGGACTTGGGCGATTGGGAACTGGCTCCCTGGGAACTAACTCCCTCCTCCTGCGGCTCGGGGAACTAGAAGGTTGCCGAGGCATGTATGACGTTGACGGAGAAGTGAAGGCTCTCCCGTGCATGCGGCTGCGGTGGATCGACCATGAATTCACCCATGTTGACCTTCCCTCGCCTGATTAGGTCCTCGGCGAGGTCCTTGAATGGCTCGCAGTTGTGGATAATATGGCCAACAACTTCATGGTAGGGGCAATAACCCTGATGAAAAGCAGCACCTGGTGTTTGCTCCATGGGTGATGGGCTTATGAGTCTAGCCCGCTGGCATGCGAAGAAGATGTTTGGAGTCTTCGCGCAAGGGAATGAGTATAATTTCTCTGGGAGCTCGACTTGAAGTGGAGCCTCCTCGCCTTCCAGCGAGTCCTCCTCGTCTTTGGATGAATATGAGGACTCTTCAGAAAGCCAGCCTCTGAGCGAAGCCCGGCCGGCAGGTGATACAGCTGCCTCCCGTATGTGGGCTGGAGTAAACCCCCTGGCAAATGGGCCAAAGGGGAAGGTGGACAACTGCTGATCAATGCTCTCTAGGAACTGTAGCAAGCGCCTTTGTTCCAGTTGCAATTGCCGGATTTCCCCTCGGATTTTCCGAATGGTTCTTCGCAGTGCTAGACATTCAGGGAATGAGGAGTTGCCCCCGGGCCAGTGTGGGACTGTTGATTTGAAGGCCCGGCCTCGGAGGCGTTAGAGCTCGAGACCATCGCCACCATGTGGACTACATTAGCCGACCGATTTGATCGACCCCAAGCATGCGGTTGAGGTGGGTCGACTGCATGGCCCAACATATTTACCAGGCCCTTTTGAATGAGCTCTTCCGCTATGTTCTTGAAAATATAGCAGTCGCCGATGGTGTGACCTAACCTTCAGTGATACACAAAATAGGTAGGAACCTCTGTCTTGTCCACCTCTGAGGGCTTCCGCGGATCTGGCAGGGTGATGAGCTGCTCTTTCATGCATAGATCAAAGAGCATTTTAGTATGCTCTTTCCTGAAGGAATACGGCGTCTTCATGTTCTCCGCCAACCGAGACGCGCTTGCCATGGCATCAGGCTTCTTGCCATTGCCTTTAGATTTTCCTTCTCCCTTTTCTCCATCAGTGGGGGAGAAATCTACAGCATTTACCTCCTTGCCGCTAGCCAGACGGTCTTTGGAAGATTTGCCCTTGACAGAAGCTTGTGTAGGGTGGTCGGCAAAGAACATCTCAATCTCCGCCACCACTGTATTCAACTGGTCAAAGCTTCTGATGTTGGAGCCCAGAAGCTTTTCACTGACTTCTGCCGAGAGACCCCTGCGGCAGATGGTGATCGCATCTTCAGGCGTTGGAGGATTATCGCAGCGCATGCTGACGTCCCTCCATCACTTGATGAAGTCTAATGCTGTCTCACCCTTCTTCTGTCGAAGGGAACAAAACTCTGCTAAGGAGACTTTGCGTTCGACCATTTGGAAGCGGTCAACAAACTTCTTCTGCATATCAGCCCAATCAGATACTAAATTGGGCTTTAACATTGAATACCATTGGAAGGCGGTGCCAGTCAAGGACGTGGCAAAATACCGCAGCAAATATGCCTCTTCCAGGGCTAATTCACCCATGGCCGTCATGTAATAGGCCAGGTGTTCATGCGGAGAGCCTTGCCCGTTGAACTTCTGGAGCTTCGGAGCCTTCGGGCAATCTGGTGGAAGCTTCTTGAATTGATGATGGAGGGGATATGGCACGCTGTACAAATCAACGGTAGCCACACCCTCGCCATGTTGAGCGAACTTCGCTTCCACGATGCGCTCGATCATCTGCTTCTGCGCCATGAGGCTTTCTGCAGCAGGAGTAACAGATGACCGCGCATTGGCTTCATGCGGCGGGACTTCGAAGTCCACCGCCAGTGGGAGTCTTGCAGCAGTGGCGGAAGCGTTGCCTGCTGCTAGAATGGGAGAAGGCTGTTGATCCGCTCCAGCCGGTGCCGCCTGAGGCGGGGAAGGAACCTCCTTTTTGCGCAAAAGCGACTGTAGCAGGTTCTTGAGCTCTTGGTTTTCCCGTCGAAGCTCGTCCAGTGTGGGGGCCCGTGGCTCTTCCCCCAGCTCTTCTTCGTGCTGGGAGTGACTGTCCCCATCAACACTGTGGACATCTTCTTGGCGCTCTTCTTGCCGTACCAGCTCAGGCTGAGATGTACCAGCAGCCGGCACTTGCTGTGTTTGTGCCAGAATCCGGGAGACCGGCCTTGACCTCCTTAAATATTGGATGGGTTGGTCAAGCTCCCCCGAGGTGTTCTCGGGCTGTTTGTCGCCGGAGGTGGCGTAACAGGTGAACACTTTGACGGTATCATCGGTCACCTGGACCACCCGCTTTTTCTTGGGGGGTTGTCGCTCCGGCTTGGGCGGCCTCCCAAGTCTGTCAAAGACGGACACTGGGGATGTGGATGCTTGAGGGGAGCGATCCTCTTCCGTGTGCGTAGAACTGGCCCACGGGGAAGTCGGTCGCACCTTCTTGCCAGCTCCACGGCGCTTCTGCCCCCGTAGGGGCTGATTTGTAGATCTCGGAGAGACTGAGGCCTCAGTGCTTGTCGGACTCCGCATTCGTCGCAGATCCGACATGCGGAAAGGCTCCTCCGCCCTCGTGCGCCTTATAATTCGGGCCTCCTCCTTGGTGACCCATATCTTCTTTAGATGGAGCTGGCGCTCCTCCACTTGGTTGCCCCCTGTCCTTGGACGGGGAGCTCGTAGCTTGGGCCGTTGCAGAGGGCCCTGGGTTGCCGCCGGTACGGCAGACTTCTTCTTCGCTCCGTCCCCCCGGACTTGCCGGAGGGACTCGAAGCGATTGGAGGTAGAAATAGTCGGGACGTAACGATCCCGTGGCAAGATCGGCTCGCCTCCATCGAGCCGGATGCGAATATCTCCGACAATTACAGTCTTGCCGGAGCGCGAGACAGCCGCTTCGGGCCTTGCACCCTTGCGGCTACGGCGTTGCCCCCATTGGGTAGGGGCGACGGTGGTGGCGCCTGCCATAGGCATGGCGTCCATCCTGACGACGGCGGCGTTGCCCCCGTTGAGCAGGGGCAGCACCTCTGAGGGTGGCCGCATTGAAATTGGGGCCGTTACGGCAACGGCGTTGCCCCCGTTGAGCAGGGGCGACGCCGGCAGTGATTTGATTGACTGAGAAAACTCGGCCAATAGCTGGGGCAGAAGGCCTGACACCTTCGGCCATTGACATAGCAGCCAAGCGGGCTCGGCTGGTTGTCGGGATGAAGGGCTTGACACCCTTAACAGTTGGAGAATTGACCGGATGGACCCGGCCAGTTGATGAAGTAGAGGGTCTGACACCCTCAGTGATTGGTTTCTTGGCCAAGTGAACCCGACCAATTGACGAAGCCGAGGGCCTGACGCCCCCAAAGATGACCTTGTTGACCGGACTAACCCGACAAGTTATTGAGACCGAGGGCCTGATGCCCCCGACAGTTGTCTTCTTAGCCGAGCGGACTCCACCAGCAATTGAGGTTGAGGGCCTGGCACCCTCGATAGTTGCCTTGTCGACCGGGCGGACCCGGCCAGTTGCTGGAGCCGAAGGCCTGACGCCTCCGACAGTTGTCTTCTTGACCGGGCGGACCCGGCCAGTTGATGAAATAGAGGGCCTGACACCCTCAGTGATGGTCGTCACAGCTAGGGATGTCAATGGGTCGGGTTCGGCTCGGGTAGACCAATACCATACCCTATCCGTGAAAATTTTACTAATACCATACCCCGATAGTACCCTATCATTTTTGCGGGTACGGATACGGGTATATCCGTCACGGGTATGGATATATCCGCGGATATCCGTATCCGTCCATAAAGCATGAGTCCACGTTGACATCCAAAGAAACGTGAGATTTATGAGAATTAGAAAAAAAAGAAATCCGGTCAATTCTTTCCTTTCTAAAGTAATTTTTATGTTTTATAAAAATGACCTTATAATTTTAGCAAGAAGTCTAAACTCACAAACTCAACAAGACGGGCAACGGATTGGGTTCATGTCAAAATCATAGGCCTAACATGCACAATAAGTTATTAAGAGCGGGTTCGGATCGAATACGGGTTTGGGTGCACTAAATCCATACCCTACCCGAATATGAAACGGGTATTTTAAATGTATCCGAACCCGAATCCATATCCGTTTATTCGGGTATTACCCGACCCATCACGGGTCGGGTAATGCGGGTAATCGGGTTTGCGGATATTTTTGACATCCCTGTGACTCACAGCCGCGGCTGAGCTGACCTCAACCACGGGCACAATGCCCAGGAAGAAGGGCGAGCCGACGACCGCTGGGAAGTCGCCGAAAACAAGTGGCGTTGCCAGGTAGCCGACTCTGGCATGGTTAGCGACGATCTCGGGGCCGTAGGTGACGGCAGCCATCGCTATTGCTAACGTTGGTGGTGGTGCGTAGCACGAACGGAGTGGCGTGCAGATGCATAAAGAACTCTCAAATGAACAGTGAGATGTGCCCTCCTCTTCCCGTCCTGTAAGAGGAAGAGGGGCAATTAGAACCTTGAAGAAGGTTTGGAGACTTTCTTTGACAGAAAGAAGAAAGGCGGGAAAGATCCCACCGGGCGTGCCAGTCTGTGAGACACGGAAAAATCTAATCGATTTTTTTATCGTAGATAAAGATATAGATTTTGTTCTTTTTGAAAAGAAACATCCCCCTCTAAGTATAGAGGGTGATTCCGTGTGTGCGCATAGTATCAGACGATTTGGGTTCGGGTGCTGGACCTCTCCCCACTGACCGGAGTCAGTGTTGATTTACATCGGCCTAACGTCCGAACACCTTTGTTTGACTGTCAAAGAGATCCCCAAAATCCTTTACAAGGTTCTGATGTTGAGGGCAAACTCTCTTGAAGAGCTCATGATGTCCACTCACTCACCACCGACCAACATAAACGACTGAATTAGGGCTAGGTCTGAACAAAACCCTAAGATTTAGGAATGGAAGCGCAAATATGCGGAAGCAATAGGCATTTTTGAAACAGAGAGAAGTTTTCTAGACCCCGAGGGTATTTCGGTAACTTTACCACCCCAGGGGTATTTTGGTAATTTTACCATACCCTAGACCTAGGTTTAAAGTGATACCCGAGTGTCGGACTGAGCTGACAACACTCCCAGACCGAAGCAGTGACAAGGGGCTTCATGGAAGGCACACATCTGTCAATTTGATCGAAGAAGGGGTATATATGCAATTTTCAGAAGTCGGGGGTTTTCTTATAATTTTCCCACCCGAGGATACATGTAAAACATGCTGAGTGTTTCTATAGTTCAAATGAGTACAAGGGTTGTCGGTGAGTTGTCGACTGTACAAAAGTCCGCGTAAGAGCGGGAGATAGGGACGTAGTCCCAATTACAAAAGATTACAGAGTATGACTGCAAATTACAAGATTTTGATCTTTTACGGTCCCGGGGAGGACATTTTTATAATTTCGCCGTTATAAGGGCAGAAATACATGATTTAGTCATCCCGGGACGTAAAGACTTGCAAACATGGCCCACTGAGGGGCATAATTACAAACATAGCCCGCTGAGGGGCATAAACGTAAATATACCCCGTAGGGGCATAAGTACAAGACCCGGGGACTTACCCCACGCGGGCCGAAACAAACGTTTCAAGTGTGCTCCGTAGGTTGTAGCTTGTGTGTCGTCGATCGTCCTCTTTTTTGGACCTCCGGGGGTCTATTTATAGAAGTGGGGAACCTCCCCGGGAGTGTTCGACCCCGTACGGGTCCAACGGGATGAAAATGACCCCGGGGAGGTCATATTTTCAATTTTTTTTTAGTCCGTGCGCGGGAGAATGGAACCTCCCCGGGGTCGCGAACACCCTGGGGGACCTGCCCGGGGTCGCGACCCCCTAGGCAGTCGCACGCGCCCCGAGGGGGCCTCCCCGAGGTGGCGGACCCCGGGTGGGTCCCCCCGGGGTCGGGTGGCCCCGAGTGGGTCCGCCCGCCCCGAGGCAGTCCTGCGCGGGACTGTCCGCCTCCGGGGCGGACCCGTCCGGGTAACGGCGACCCCGTACGGGTCCCCCCTGGCCCCGGACGGGTCGTCTCCTGCTGGATTATAATAAAAAGGGGGGGCTCCCGGGCTTTGAAGCTTCGAGTTCTCGCCGTGTCTCGTGGAGAATAGCGAGAAGGAGCGCCTCCTTATTCGTTTGTCGTCTTCCTCGTGCCGTAGGCCACTGCGGGAGGACGAGTTGTTGTCCGTGCTTCGTGATACACGTGCGAGGGACGTTGTGCTTGGTACGTAGACCTTTTCCAGCATCTTCTTCGTTGTTGTAGAGGTTCTCCTTGCTCGTAGTTACACGTTCAAAGGACGGAGACTTAATCCCGTAGGGATTTTAATACAACCACACGATCCTAACAATCATTGTGGCTTGAGCTTGGCTTGTGGCCATCCCCCGAGGGATTTAGATTGTAACCACATGTGGGCTATAAAGCCTTAAACTTAGGAATATCCGACGGGACGGCGATACGCCGAGTAGAGGACCCCGTGTAGGAATGTCCTATCGGATGGTGATACACCGTACCGAAACCTTGTCACATGCGAGATCAAAATCCCAAAAATTTAGCATGATAAATTACGGGTGCAACAAAAACACAAGACTGTCTCTGATTCTTCCTCGGGCTGTTTCTTGGCTCCCTCTGGTACTCAGTTTGCTTCAGAGGGATATGAGATACTATGTCTTTTAGACAAAGTCATGTGCAATTCTGTGCCTAGTTGGTATGGCAAATGGGGGGGGGGGGGGCTCTGGTGCACAAGACATCGGAGGGGGTCCCCCCTCCGGCCCATTGTACCGGAGGAGGTCCCCTCCAGTGCACCTGCCACGGGAGGGGGGTCCCCCTCCAGTCAACCCACCGGAGGGGCCCCCCTCGAGGGCTTCCACCGCGCGAAGAAGGAGAGGAAGAGGCTGAGGGGGGGGGGGGGGGGGGGGGCGATCCCCAGTGGCTATAAAAAGCCTGCTCCCTTGGTCAAAAAATGATTTTTTACTACTGGTAGGGAAGACTTCAGCAGGTGTAAGGCCTGCCTTCATGGTTTTGGCCCAGCAGGTGAGCACATTTAGACCACCTTTTGATGAGATTTTTGTGCATAGGAGCATGTGTAAAATTGTGAACAGTCCCTATTTTTGACGGGACATTCATGGGAGTTCACAGTCGTGGTGAGCTCGTTGCTTTAGGGCCATTCATGATGCAACTCATTTATTTTTTCTTTCTTTCTGAAAAAATTCTGAAAATATCAGAAATTAGTAATAACATTTTGGGGTCCAACAAATGTCCTTGTGTTGTGAATATTTCCAATTATTGCTCTGATAGAATGATTATAACTGTCGCGCTCTGAGTTTCCGCATCGGTACGTGACAGTTTTGTGATATCAGAGCCTAGATTTTCATTAAGACCCTAGGTTAGAATGTCTCAATCAGTAGAACCTATAACTTAAGTCAATATGTTGTAACCTACCGGTGAGATTAGGTAGAGCCAAGGGTTAAGCGTTAAATAAGATAAATAAATTGATTCTCGAAAATGAGATAATTCACGTCACTATTATTTTCGTAGGTTCTAATCGACTAGAATGGCGGCCAAGCGCGCTCTGTGACGAGAAATGCAGCGGACCATGCAGAGTATGACTCAGGCTCTCCAGCATATGGCACATGGAGCAGCACAGCATGGTTCGGGAGACCTGTATAGGAGCTTCAGAGGCTTGAATCCCCCTAGGTTCCATGGATCGACGGATCCGGAGGAGGCAGAACATTGGATAGAGGAGTTAGGGCAGATTTTCCGTGTGATGCAATGCACAAATCATGAGAAGGTCCTCCTGGCAACTTTCTAGCTAAGGAAGACGCTAGAGCATGGTGGAGGTCTATTGAGGCCACTCGTCCCCAAGAGCCTGTGTTGTGGGATGAATTCTTTGATTATTTCAATGATAAATATTTCTCTGAAAGTGTTCGGGAGATGAAGGCAGCTAAGTTTGCAACCCCGACGCAAAGGAACCTCACTATGGTGGCGTACGAAGCGCAATTTTTCAGGCTAGCACGGCATGTTCCTCACCTTGTCTGTACGGAGAAAATAAAAGCGAAAAGATTCATAAATGGCTTGAGGCCCAGGTTTATTCCCCATCTGTCGATGCTGGATATTCAAACATATGTGGAAATGATCAAGAAAGCCTAGTTATTAGATGACGATGTCTTTTGCTGATGGAATAAGAGGAAAAGCTATGAAAAAGGAGCAAGCTAGTGGCTCCAAGAACTCCAGACCCGTCGCAGGAAAGAAGAGGCCTAGTGGAAGCCGAGATTTCTCGAAGGACAAAAAGAAACTGAAGGAGAACAACAAGCAGATGGTTCCAATACCAGCTAAACAAGAGAGATGCAAGCATTGCGATAAGGGAAGCCACCGATTCGATGAATGCTGACAGATCCTCGAAAACTGCCTTAGATGTGGAAGTCAGGAGCACAAGATCTCTGAATGTTCTTTGATAAGGGCGTGAGCCCAGCAAGAGAAGACACATGGAGGATCGAGGCGTCAAGGGCGACTTCAAGCTCTAGTGGAAGCGGAACCCTCCGAGGAAGGCAAAATGGTAGAAGGTATTCTCGTTGTAAACTCTAGACCTGTTTTTGCTCTGTTTGACAGGGGTGCTACACATTCTTTTATATCGGAGAAGTTTGATGCTACTTTACCTTTGGAACTTGCTCTGTTAAAATCTGATATGGTTATCACCACACCTTTAGGAGCTAGTACTGAGCTTAATTTGTTTTATCCTGCAAGTGAAGTTCTAATTGATCATTGTAATCTACCCGTTGATCTGATACGAATGAACATGGAAGGTTGTGATGTGCTTTTAGGAGCCGATTGGCTAGCTAAACATGATGCTAGTGTGAAGTGTAAGAAAGGGATGGTGACATTTGAGAAGCATCCTAAACTTGTTTTCTATGGAGCTAGGCATTCCAAACCCCCATATCTCATTTCTATCTTCGAGGCTTCAGATTATTAAGGAAGGGGTGTATGGCTTTTCTAGCCTCTGTTGTGTTAGAGAAGAAGCCAAGAAGGGGTCTACTATTGAAGATATTTCGGTGGTGAGAGACTATCCAGATGTTTTCCCAGATGAATTACCTGGTCTACCACCTGAAAGGGAGGTTCAATTCTCTATTAATTTGATCCCTGGCATGGTTTGCCATATCGGATCTCGGCTTCGTCTCGAGGGGGTTGGAGAGAAGATATCTCGGAAAGATCTCAAAAAAATCTCGGGAGATCGGGTTCGGGGATTTCGGAACATTTTTTCATATATATAGCCTATTTCTAAGAAAATCCTAATTCTTTTATACTAACCACTCAATTTCACAAACATGTTTTTGTAATTGACAACTCAATTTTACCAAATAAAGAGTAATGATAACAATAAGAAATCCATTCACATGGACTAATATCAATATGCATCAAAAGTTACACAAATCTAAAATTATACCTTATAAAATTTAAATAATTCTTCAAGAATTCACTATTTTCCCAAGACTGCTACCACCTTGATCGCCCATTTCGACAAAATGAACTAAGACAATTGACACAAAAAATTAACATGAAAAAGTCAAATGAAGGCATGACTCGTGAGGACTCGACGAGGGTCGGGGGGTGGGGGTTTAAGGCTTTTAGGGTAATCGCCGAGATGCGCCTACTCGGGAGGGTTTCGTGCCTCGCGGACACGCCGAGATAGAGATCTCGTGAGACTGCATACCATGATCCCTAGGGTTGCCCCAGTGTCCAAGGCACCCTATAGAATGTCGCCAGCAGAATTGAAGGAATTGAAAGAGCAATTAATGGAGTTGTTGGCAAAGTGATTTATTAGACCTAGAACGTCTCCTTGGGGTGCATCTATCTTGTTCGTGAGAAAGAAGGATGGATCTCTAAGATTATGTATTGATTATCGGCAGCTGAATCAGCTGACTGTTAAGAACAAGTATCCCTTGCCACGAATTGATGAGTTGTTTGATCAACTATCTGGTGCTCAGTATTTTTCCAAGATTGACTTCAGGTCTGGATATCATCAGCTAAGGATTAAGGAGGAGGATATTCATAAAACTACCTTCAGGAGCAGGTATGGCCATTACGAGTTTGTTGTTATGCCTTTTGGATTAACTAATGCACCTGCAGTTTTTATGCAGTTAATGAATGATGTGTTTAAAGAATATCTTGACAAATTTGTGGTGGTATTTATCGATGATATCTTGATATATTCAAAAACTAAAGAAAAATCATTTGAGGACGGCACTACAATTGTTAAGGGACAATAAGCTATATGCGAAGTTGTGCAAATGTGATTTTTGACTTGAGGAGGTTTCGTTCCTTGGTCATGTAATCTCGAAGGAGGGAGTGACTATAGACCCTTCAAAGATGGAAGTTGTAAAGAATTGGGAGAAACCTAGCAACGTAACTGAAGTTCGGAGTTTTCTGGGTTTGGCTAGCCATTATCGAAGATTCATCAAAGACCTTTCTAAGATTGCGATACCTTTGACAAGGTTAACCCGGAAGGAAAATCCTTATGTTTGGACGGAGGACTGTGAGAAGAGTTTCCAAACCTTAAAAGAATGTCTAACGACTACACCTGTCCTTGCCCTACCCATGGGTAGTGGAGGATTTGAAGTTTATACAGATGCTTCGAGCATTGGACTGTGTATTAATGCAGCATGGGTAAGTCATTGCTTATGCTTCCATGCAACTGAAGGGCCATGAAGAGAATTATCATGTACATGATCTAGAGCTAGTAGCTGTTATTTTCGCCCTCAAGATCTAGAGACATTACTTGTATGGAGAGCAGTTGTTTATACGGATCACAAGAGTTTAAAATATTTGTTCTCACAAAAGGAGCTGAATATGAGGCAGAGAAGGTGACTTGAATACTTGAAGAATTTTGATTTTTCTATCCAATACCACCCGGGGAAAGGAAATATGGTGGCTGATGCCCTTAGTCGTAAGCCAATGACTTCGCTATCTTGTTTGATGATTAAGGAATGGAGTCTATTGAAGCAATTTGTCGATTTAAAGTTAGATGTGGAAGCTAGAGAAGGCCACTTACTGATTGCCAACATTAATGTTCAGCCGATATATTGACCGAGATTAAGGAACTTCAAGATGTTCACCCGTTTCTGGTGGAAGTCAAAGGAAGCTTAGACAAGAGACAAGATTTTAGTATGTCCAGTGGTGGGAGGCTATTGTTCCAAGGTCGAACATGCATACCGGATCATGATGGCATTAAGACGCAACTCCTAGAAGAAGCACATCGATCCAAGTACACAATCCACCTAGGAGCTACCAAGATGTATCAAGATTTAAAGAAGCCATATTGGTGGCCGAATATGAAGAGAGAGATTGCCGAATATGTGAGCCATTGCATAACTTGTCAGTAAATCAAAACAGAGCATCGAAGGCCGACTGATAAACTTAGGCCTTTGGAGATACCCAAGTAAAAGTGGGAGAGCATTGGTATGGATTTCATTGTGGGGCTACCAAGGACCCGAAGTGGGTTTGATGCAATTTGGGTTATTGTGGACAGATTGACAAAGTCAGCTCATATGTTGCCCATCAAGAATAAGTGGACCGTTGATATGTTAGCAGCTTTGTATATCAAGGAAGTGATTAGACTGCACAGCATTCCAATGTCTATTGTTTCTGATCGAGATCCAAGGTTCACATCACATTTTTTAAAAGGGTTGTAAGCTTCTATGGGACCAAGTTAAATTTCAGCACAACTTTTCGTCCGCAGACAGACGATGAGACGGAGAGAATTAACCAGATTATTGAAGATATGCTCCGAGCTTGATAGAGCTCGGAGGTAGGTGGCACGAGCGCTTACCACTAATAGAATTTACTTATAATAATAGTTACCAGTCAAGCATACAAATGGTTCCATTTGAAGCTCTGTACAGACAGAATTGCAAATCCCCTGTTTGTTGCGAGGAAATTGGAGAGAAGCAACTGATTGGTCCTGATGTTGTTCAAGAGACCATCAAGAATATTCAGATCATCCGAGAACAGTTAAAAACAACACAGTCTAAACAGAAGAGCTACGCAGATAATAGAAGAAGAGACTTGGAGTTCCAAGTAGGAGACCATGTCTTTTGAAAGGTCTCACCAATGGGAGGCATTCAAAGATTTAATGTTAAGGGTAAATTAAGTTCGGGATTCATTGGTCCCTTCGAAATTCTTGAGAGGGTTAGTGAAGTGGACTTATAGATTAGCCTTGTCCCCGCAGCTGACTGGAGTGCACGATGTATTCCATGTATCTATGCTCAGGAAGTATGTGTACGATCCCTCGCATGCAATTCGCTATGATGACTTGGTGTTGCAGAAGGATCTATCTTTTGAAGAGAAACCCATCAAGGTGCTGGATCGGAAGCTTCAATAATTGAGGAATAGAGCTATATCTATGGTTAAGGTCCAATGGAGCAGGCGTGGTAAGGAAGAAGCTACACGGAAATTGGAAGAAGCAATCAAGAAGTACCCAGAATTATTCATTGGTATGTTTCAGTAAGCCCCGATGTTTCTTTATATCATATGAATTTGACGGCCAAATTCTTTTTAGAGGGGGAGGGTGTAGTAACCATATTTAAAATATAAATTATATAAATAGTAATTTGCTCCTTAGTTATTTTTCACAACAATATAAAGATAATTGTATAAATGCTTAAATAAATTGGCTAACAAGGAATATAGAGTTGGAATGAATCAAGAGGCTAATTGGGCTTGAATTAGTGTTCTTTTGGGCAAAGGTTTAAGGCTTAATTGGGTAATAATGGGTCCATAAACCCTAAAATCGGATTAAATTCATAAACCCTAACTCTTAGTGGGTTTAGTGGCTAGAACCTAGCCTATTGGGCCCTAGATCGCAGGAAAACCCTAGCCAATGTTGAGGAATTGTTTTTCCTTCGAATTTCTGGCGGGATTAAGGTTTAGAAGAGTGTTGACGACACTATTGAGGGTAAGGGCGAGTTTCGCGGAGAGGATTTCTCTCCTAGACAGGTTAGGGTTTTGGGCGGCCAAATCCCTATAAATAGGACCCTAGAGGTGCCTGGCCGAACCCTAGTACGTGCAAGATCGTGGAGGCGGCGGAAAGGAGCGACTTTTGGGAGAGGAAGGCGTAGGATTTCGGGCGTCCGCGAGCGAGCGCGAGGTCGTCGTCCCTTTCCTTAGATTCACTAAAAGGTAGGTTTCCTCTCAGACACAAACAAATTAATACATTGAACCATGTTATCTAGCATGTGTAGATGTTTAGGAATGTGTTTGCCCAATTTTTATTGATCCTATTGCATGTATTTTACGATTGAATCGAGATATGAGGTTTTTGCCGGTAGTTCGTCTGTTATACTTGATCGCGGTACTAACAAGGACCGCGTTCATGATTGTGGCCCCTCGATAGACCGCGACAACGCCTAATCACAGCCCCTGATCAAACTGCATCCTTAAAGATTTCTATTTATTATTAAATCATTTTCTTTGTCTATATTGTCAGGAAGAATTTATTACTAAAATTGTTGATTTTCATTGAACGCGGCTCCCAAACAGACAACATCTATCTTGATCGCGGCCCTTGTAGTGACTGCGTTCTGTCATAGGTTTGCAAAAAACCCTAGCTTTTCCCAGTAGTTACTTTGACATGTTTTGACCTTAAGAGTGTTTTCTTTCATCTGCATATGTTGACAGAACGAATTAAATAACTAGGAGATCATGTAAATAGTTAAATTTTAAAGCTTAAATTCTTGATCCATGTCCTCTTTGACCTCTTGTTCTACTGCATGAATCCTTGTTATCCTGTCATCAAAAGAGTAGAGTTAAAACGTACATTTGTTTAAATGTTATTTGCATGATCTACTATCTTCATGCTAACTGGGTTATAGGACCGGTGATTTCATCGAATAGTCCTATTTGAAGGTCGTATCACTCCGGTGGTATTGACCTACAGCTATTACAGTTTTTCGTTGTTTTATCAAACCCTAATTCTTGGTGAGGTTAAGACCCTCCGTTAGATACTCCTTCCGTCGGACTGGAACTTCTTCATTAAGGCCTCCATAAGTCTCCGCGAGCCTGGGATTCCCACTAGGACGCCGAGCGGATTGTACCACAAAAATCCTTAAAACCACTGGAATCCACGTCCTACTGTGTAGGATAGGGTTCAACCAACCTTTGGTAGGGTAGAACGGGGTTCTGCCAGAGTTCATTTCAGTCTGTACTGAACGCAACAGACCCAGTGACCGCGTTCAAGTTCTGGTTATTGAACACGGCATACCCAGTGACCGTGTTCAGAATCTGGTTATTGAACGCGGCAAGACCAGTGACTGCGTTCTGATTCTACCATCTTTCAACCCAATTTTTTCTGGAAATTATTGTTTCTGTGATGGATGTGCGGAATTCCATACCTTATCTCGAATTTATGCCTTCCTGGTTGATTCCTTGACATCTTCGACCCTTTTCTTGGGGTTATATTTTGCAACGATGAGCCTATATGCCTAATGACCTACATTCCATTGTCGTGTCTCTAATGACTTATTACCTTTTTTTGATAGATAATGACTTACTACCTTGTTCTCATACGCTTGATTTATTGGAAATCTTTAAAAAAATTATATTTCCAACTCTTGATTTCCTTGACTACATGAGCTTGTTATTGGAACTCTATTTTGCCATAGTGAAATGATTGAATTATCTGAAAAATTAATGAATGGGACTACGGTCCAACAATCTCAATGCCTGTGCATATAGGGCCCGATCTGGTTCTGAGAGGAGCACCCGAATTACTCATTAACCGCGGGAGTATTGATTTGTGGTGGCATTGTACCAGAACGTAATGCAAGAATGATCTGGACAATTCAATATTAAATGATTGATTGTTATTGTTATTGACCCTATGAATGAATGGCCAATCTTATTATATTGAATGGTTATCAATGATAATGTCTACATCAATTCTTGTCAAGGTTCTTTGACTGAATATTGTTCATTGAAATGTTTATATCAAATCTTGACATTTTATTCATCGAAATTGCCATATCTACTGTGACCCTTCTTAAATCTCAAAGCATTCCTTGGAAAGAATGTTTCACATTTTCTACTGTCCTTTTTATTCATTGCATATTAGTGACATCATGTTGTTGAAAGTACATGGAACATGCTAATTACCTAAATTTTGTCTGGTACATGAGGAGTAATTCCTACTGAGCGTTAGATCATTTAGTGTTCTTAATGTTTTTCAAGTAGTTCTGATGAAGAGCCACAATCGGACGAGTAGGGACTGGAGTGAACAAGAGCGGCCTCTAAAAAATTGTGTCATTTGAGTCTAGTGATTGAAAGTGTCATTTTGTAATTGTCATAACTCATAAGTTATGAGTTGTAATAGAATTTTCGAGTTGTTATGTTGTAGAGGAAAGATCGTATTTATGTCTTAGTGAGATGAAACTTGGTCTGATATAGTAATGGAATTTTCTGATGTATTAATAAAGTTCTTTGTGGATTTGCCAAATTGTGTTATTGGTGTCCTTGTGTTGTGAATATTTCTGATTATTGCTCTGATTGAATGATTATAACTGCCGCGCTCCGAGTTTTCGCATCGGAGCGTGACAACAGGGCCTTGGGATAGCAAGACGACGTCGAGCTCGCACAAGAAAACCAACAAAAAGCATCTCCTGCAGCCTCCTCCGCCCCTCTCCTTCTCCCAAGCAAGCAGGGGACTGGAGGAACCCTCCCTTCGGTCTGCACAGGCGGAGGGAGGAATCTCCTCCGGTCTGCTCAAGAGGATGGACACCCCCTCTAGTCACACAGCAACAAAGGAGGGTCCCTCCAGTCTCACAACACTAGAGGAGGGACCCTCCGGTTGCACAGAACTGGAGGGACGCCCCCTTTGGTTGCACAGACCAGAGGGAGGCACCTGGGGGGCACCCTCTAGTCATGCAAACCGGAGGGGCCTCCCTTCGGTGTCATGCAACTGGAGGGAAGGGACCTCCGGTCACTTGTTGCACTGGAGGGACCCCCCCTCCGGTCCCTCCTCTATCATGCAACAAACAAAAAAAAAAGGAAAAGGAAGGAAGGAAGGGGAGGAGCCTTACCTCTTGAACTTTCACCAGAGGAGCAATGCCAAGAGCTTCCACCGGAGGCACCACACCTCCTCTCCACCTCCAACACCTATAAAAGGGAGAGAGCGGCCAGGACTTGGGGGAGAAAAAAAAAGAGAAAAAAGGACGCAAACACTTGGAGAAACCTGCGCAAAGAGCACTTGGAGCTCTTGAGGGCCTTAGGGCTCCTTGAAGAAGGGAAGATGTTTTGTTGTTGAAAAAAACCCACAAAGGGTATATGCACACAAATGCCCCTACAATCATGTGAATTGTTGTAATAAAATGTCTGAAAATCAGAGTTGAAAGGAGGAGGGGCGACTATCTTTTCCTCTCTCTCTCTTGTGCACATATAAAGGAAAAAAGAGAAGAAAGAAAGGAGACTTACCTCATGCACCGGAGGGAGGCTCTTCCTCTAGCAATAAATGCACGCCAATCAACCAAGAGAGGTCCCTCCTCCACAATCAAATGGAGGAAGGTCCCTCCACCTCTCACCCCAACTCCTATATAAGAGCCTTGGTTCATTTGAACGAGAGAACGAGGAAAGGACGAAGCATCTTGGAGAAGCTTGCGTAAGAAACACTTGGAGCTCCTGAAGGCCTTGAAGGCTTGAAGACTCGAAAATGTTTTGTCGTCAAAAAAACCCACAAAGGGGATATGTTGCATACATGCCCCTAACATTGGGGATATGCCCTTGTGATCTTGAAAAATTTGCCGAAGGATGGAGAAACCAAATGAATCTCAGAAATAGCCTAAGTCCATGAAGTTGGCTCTGAAAATCATGAACAAACCTTGGGAATCTTGGGAAGAACTCAGTTATGTGAAAAATTAGCAAAAATACCATGCAACTTTGCAAATTGTTGAAAGGTTCAAGCAAAATAGGGAAAAACCCTAATCTTTTAGAAAATTGCAGATAACCCCTTGTTGCTGGGAAATTGCAGAAAAAACCCTTGAAATGTGGGAAAATTGTAGGAATATCCCCATCAGTGGGAAAATTACACAAAAGCCTCTTGTTCAGCCTGGATATCACTGAAATACCCCTGACTTGTTCAAAAATTACCAAACAGCCAATGAACTTTCCAGAAATTACTAAAATATCATTGGAGTTCAGAAATTGCATGAAAGCCCCTGTCAGTCCAGAAACTGCACAAAGCTCCTGGCATGTCCCAAAATTACTGAAATGCTCTTGTTCCGGTTCATGCCGTTTGCATCACTTGGTGGAGCGGGAACATGCCACTTCCCTGAAGCAACGTGCGCTCTCCTGAGTTGGGCTTAAGGCTAACCATCCAAATTCACGCATCTTTTCATGACCAACTATCATACACGGACATACCTAGGGAACGTAAAGAACTGATAGAAATACTCGGATAAGTCAAGAAATGACAGAAACGTCCGAGGAAGTTAGGAAATGATGGAAATGTTTAAGAAAGCTAAACAATGACAGATAAGCTATAGATAGTCAAGAAATGACAGGAATGTCCAAGACATCTAAGAAAATTACAAATATATCTTGGAAAGTCGAGAAATGACAAGAATGTCCAAGACATTTGAGAAAATTACAAATATACCCTGAAAAGTTAGCAAATGACAGAAATGCTCAAAAATCTCAAGAAATGACAAAAATGTCCTGGAAGTCAATAAATGACAGAAAGTCCAGGGAAGTCAGGAAAATTAGAGACACCTTGGGAAGTCAAGGAATGACAGAAGTCCAGGAAAGTCGAAAAACTGCAACTGTGCCCCTAGAAAGTCATGAAATGACTGGGCTACCCCGGAATATCAACAAATGACAGGAATACCTGAGGATGTCAGGAAATGATAAAAATACCTCGGAATGTCAATAAATGATAGGAATACCCGAGAATATCAAAAACTGACAAAAATACCACGGAATATCGATAAATGACATAAATACTCCAGAATGTCAAGAAATGACGAAAATACTTTGAGAAGTCAACAAATGATAGAAATATCTTGGAATGTCAAGGAATGACAGAAATGTCGTGAAGAGTCAAAAAAATGACAGAAGCTCCTCGGACAGTCAAGAAATTACAGTGACGTCCAAGAAATAAAAAAAAATCGCAGAAATACTAAAAATTGTTAAAATTGTAGAAATACTCAAGAAGGGTCGAAAACTATAGCAACACTCAAAAAGAGTCAGAAATTGTAGATGTGCCCAAGAAGGGTCCAATCATGATGAAACTCCAATTCAACAACCAGATCTCGACTAGAAGTTAATTCAACGGTCCGATCGTGGCCGGGAGCAAATCAAACAGTCTGATTGAGGACAAAAGCAAATTCAACAGTTTGATCGTCTACGGAAGCAATTCAAAGATCCAAGTGTAAGCAGAAGTCTACTCAGTGATCATATGGCAGTCAGATGTAAACCCAAAGACCCGATTATATAATCGGGATCAAATGTAAAGACCTCAAAAGACCAACTTCAATCCAAACTCTAGTAGTTCAATGAATAGAACGCCTTTGAATTTCTTGCAAGAGTATCTCTAATGGGTGATCGTCTGGGTCATATCCATTAGACGAAACTCACTATTACAACGGATATTGTAGAGACTAAGGTGTTCTTTGACAGTTAATCAAAGGTATTCGGACTAGCGGGGAAATGTCTAGTACCTGAACACTAAATCGTCTGATAAACCAAATCTGCGGAATTAAAATGTGTATGCTATTTAAATAGCTATGAAATGTGCATTCATGTTCAACAAATGAATATTTTTTTTTAATTTATAAAATTATGTGTTCAACAATGGCATACCTCCAACGAAAGTGGTCAGATTAAAGTTCATAAGGTAATCAATCGTAACTCTTAATTGCAGAGCAGTCACCTTTAATCCAAAAATGGCAATGATCATATACTCATCACCAAATTTCTCGTTTCCGTACTCAAATTTCTCTTCTCAAGTTATGATTTCACCTACAAGTTTTCATATACCTTTTGAGGGGTTCTAGTCATTTGGTTACACTTGTGCCCTATTTATGAACCTTGGTTTGTACTAAGGCATCACCATCTAACAAAGGTATAAACCATCATTTTGTCTGATAAAAAGTAATTCCACATCATGTACACACAAAATCCAAATGGCAATTCATACTTTAATGTTGAATTACCCATGTCCATTCAGGCTTACCAACACAAGAAATATTAACTTATGCTTATTTAAAAATTATGGCAATTTCTGGTCCAAAAGAATTCTATCCCTACACCAAATTATATTACATCAAATTAAGAAGAGTAATGCTATTCTTACTCTGTTAAGATACCCCTTTGATCTATCAAGTACCCCAACATCATCTTGAGATGGAGTTTACTGTAATCAAGGAACATGGTTCCTTGCGATGAGAGAACCCTAAAAGCATATTGAAGGAGTACCTAGCATTTTCCTTATGGAGAATACGTTCCACTTAATCCAACTGATGACGAGACAAGTAAAGGAGTGCGAAAGACAATTGCATCATAAAACGAAGGTTACCTTCTTGAAGAATGCAGAATACGAGTTGTCCCATATGAGTCTGTAGCATCCAGCCAATATTGTACAGAAATTGCCCTGTAAGCAGACAGATAGATGGGCTCCGAATGAAAAACACTATCCATCACATCAAACATACCTCCATAACCACAAAAACAATTGTTAACTTACTTGGTCAGATTCATAACGACGGCAGGGTAAAATTAGCTGCAAAAAGAAAATGCATATGCAAAAGCAAACCAAATTAAGTCTGTGCAGGAATACTGCTAAATTAAAGGAAAAAGAAGTCCGCTTGGAATCATAAAATATGTAATATGCTATAGACTTCCCCTCCCAGAGAAAGAGAGCAAAAAACTCACCATAGTTTCTCCAGATGGGCTTACATACTCCACGCTGAACCCAATATCCTGTTCATCATGCTCTCAGTGAGGACCAACATAGTTTTCCTCCAAAGCATAGCAGCATAAAAGAAGAAAAGAGGGGTGTGTGTTAATACAAATAGGTGAAAGTAACGCACTAATGTCATCAACTGCATGGTTCATTCATTTCTTGAAAGTGAACTGAATGGTTCATTCATGACAAAATACATTTCTTGTCATGTCAAACAAAAGCATGCCCACTTTTTTTTTGCACGTATGTGGTGGGGGTTGCTCAATTAATGAACATACATATATTTAGGTACCAGAATTGCATTGCTAACCTACTATCACATATTTTGAAACTGTAACATGAAAGCTCCAGACACTAATATCTGATGAGAAACAAAAGTCAAAAATTTCAGTGCCTACATTCACACATCCAATAGTCTCCACAGAAAATTGATAAATATCAAATACTACAAGAAAATGCAACTTGTTTGATAATTTCTCGAGCAATCACAGCTAAAAATGTCCTTACAAAATCAAATCTTAGGTTAACATTTAAACAATAAAAATATAAAAAAATGAACATACCTGACTCGTTTTCCCCTGTACCACAGAGAAATCCCAAGCAATATATGAATTCACAGAGTCAATAGTCAAGGAGACCTGAAGAGGTTGCAAATAGAACAGGAAATAAGTACCAAGTAGCACATATGGACATCCGCATCTTGTACACAATCATTTTGTGGACACAGAGGATGTAGATCACATTAAAATACATCATAACAAGAAACAGTAAAGAAACTCCAAAATTAAATGGGTAGCAAATGTTAGCAATGTAGATATCAATTTCAGTATGCCAGTAAGCAGGTGACAAATAGCCAATAAAGTAAATTTGTAACTGATAGAAAACGTCGGTAGAGACCAATGCATTGCCTTCTTACTCTTCTTAATGATGAATTAATCCAGTCCTTTGATGTCTTAGAGATGCACAAGAACAGAAAGAGATGATGTTCACTGAGCAGAAGGGAGAAGAAGGATATAAAGAGAGAAGGGAGAGACAAAACAACTTGTCTTACCAAGAATAAACATAATTTGTGCCTTCTCATTCTTCTTACACAAAAGGGAAAAGAATTAGCATTTTTCTTGAAGGTGAGTGGGATCACAATTTAAATGAATTTTAATAAAGTAAATGGAAATGCACAAGTGTAGCGTCCATATGCCCCCAGGGGATCCTTTCAAAAACACAAAAATGTCAAAAGGAACTAGAACAAGATGGTGAACCCAAAATAAGGCCCCACCCCATTCAGCCCAAAACAAAGGACAGTTGCCCATTCTACACAAAATCCTGGCCCACTCCAATTTGTCATAGATAAAAGGAATTTAGATAGACCATTGTTGGGCATTGAATTTGACAAATGGCAGGAATTCCTTTAAAAATTCCAAATAGTTAAGAATCTTTAAGCATAGAATCTAAATGCGTCAATGTCTGCATTTAAATTGCTCATGATCTATGGTACAAAGAATTAAAATTGTCCAAGATATGTGAGTTTCAGAGCATGTGGCTTCTAAAGCAAAGACTCCGGTAGGTGACATACCATTAAAAATTTTGCATTCCATTTAATATGTGTGACAAAGTCAGATTTTTCTCTTCATTCAAGTTCCCTATTTATGCATTCATCTAATTACAAAATTGTGCCTTGAGTGAATTTTTTTGTTCCCTTCTTTACTGCATAATTTATACCCTTTGCATTACAATTTGTCACTCTTTCATTCGGCAAGGATTACAAATAACCCCCCCTTCTTTCAGTTGGTCTTCTTTCTTTGTAAGAGAGGGACCTCTCCACCTGAGCATGATTGTACTCTATTTATTTTTCAAGAAAATTGGTGGTGCAGTCCACTTTTCATTCTCTTAAAAAAATTGTCACTCTTTCAAATTTGTAGCAGTTTTCTTTTTCTCTAAAGGCAGCCAACTAATGCAATTCTTTAAGAGAGAGAAATAACATATGTAGCACTTTCAAGTATACCGAGGTGGCAGACCTGTTGGGTAAAAAAAGAATACAAGCCAGCAGCAGGCTTGAACAGGAAAAGACAGACACTAAACAGTCTTTCTAGCTCAAAGACCACATTAACTATCAGATGAAACCCATGTTTTAGCATTTCATTGAGGGGAGATGATTAACAACCCACTGTGTACAATCCTATTAAACATGATAAAAGGAGATTCACCACTTCCAGACAAATTAGAAGCAGAATTGCAATGGAGGTCAGCTGATTCTGACACCAACAAGGCTGCCAAAATTAGATTATTTTATGAAATGCTGCACCCAGCTGCAGTTGACCACTTCAAAAATAGAATTAAGTGATTAGTTTTTTCCCTTTTGATTATACATTTCATCACACACCAGGGCCCAGATAAGACCTCCACTCACTTTTACGGCTGCTAAAGAGGACATGAGTTTTCCTATTGTTCTTCTTTTCCAATACTTTCCCTTCCTTCCCCCTCATTTTCCAATCTTCCTCTTCCTTTTTTTTCTCATCTTTTCTCCCTCCCCTATGGTTTTATTTTTCCATTTTCTTCTGTCTTTGCCAACATCATACCTCTGTGTCTAGATCAGAACAAGCAGACAAACAAAACTCTATTTTTAAATCTTCTATGATCCAAAAGTTCACATAAAGGCAAACCCATTGCCCTTTAAAAAAAGGGGCAAACCCATTGCCACGAGACTTCCACCATTGTGGGGTCAACGACAAGGAAGGCAGTACCGGTTTCGGTACCGGTTTCGGCCGGGTCCGAAACAGAAACCGGTTTCGGCCGAAACTAATTAAATAATATTTTTTTTATACAAGGGTACATTTGGTTTCGGCCGAAACTGGGCTTTCGGTACCGTTTCGTTCCGGTCCGAAACCGAAACGTTTCGGCCGAAACTGCCTTCCATGGTCAACGAAGAGTAAAGTCAGCAACAATTGAAAGGTTGATTATAGAAAACTTTAGTTGGCCGGTCCAAATCCTAGTAACCATTATTTTCTCGTTGCAAGTAGCTTGATGTTACAGAATCAATTTACAATTCCTGCCATCTCACTTTTCTAAAAATATTGAGATTATGAGTGAATTTTAAATTTCTTGAGCGCAATGCCTTCAGGGCAGTGCTTTCGAGTCCCGTAGTCTGATGCTACAAGACTAGTTGTTTGTGTCATTTTTCTTACTGTTTTTGACTGATTTTATAAGGATTTTTGGTCAATTATAACTTAGATCTCATATTACTTCAATAAATTTCCATTCAAACCTTACCGGCTCTCGTTCTTATTCACAAATTGCTTCTTAAAACTCTAATAAGCCGTAATTTTTACCCTAGTGGTGGTGGACGTATCAAAATAAGCTAGATGGCTAAGCAACTAGGACCTCTTGTCCTGCAATCCTAGTTCATCCCGATAAAACCAGCAGATGTGTCAGCGTTTCAAAGACAGACCCCCTTGAAGATGTATGTTTTGCACTTTACACAATAGACTTCTGTTTAACTCACGGAATGAAATATTCATAATAAGAATCAAAATCAATGTTCAAAATGAAAACGAAATGTTCGTTTATTGAACATAATCGCATAGTAGTTAGCTATTTCAAGTAGCATGTGCGTTGTTTATTCCGTGCATTGGGTTTATCAGACGCTTAGGATTCGGGTACTGGACAATTCCCCACCGATCGTGGTCAGTGTTTATTTACATCGGTACAAGTCCGAATACCCTTGATTAACTGTCAAAGAAAATCGTCAACCAATACAACATTAGTCATGATGCTGAAGGCATAACCGTAGGTTCCCTATAACCCTCTTCAGAGGATATGACATTACGCCATTCATTAGATGAGCTTAGGAAAATTGGAAGGTTTTGCAAGCCCACCCAACGTTGTTATGCAAACTGAGGTGCTTAGTGACCTCTGAACCCATCGAGGGCACGCATACAATTCCGAGGTTAACCAAGGTGTGCATGTAACACCTGGCTTGCACAGGGAGCTCCCGTAGTCCCGTGGGGATTGGGGCGCTTTGTTATCGAAAGGGTATATGGTTTATTTACAATTTGATCTCTCATCGAGGTTTGATTTAAATTTATTGATGACCTGGGGAAATAGGGTTAGGGATCCGCAAAAGTTGGAATTTGATGATCGTTCGACCCCATTTAGGGTCCAAACTTTTATGACCATGAATATGTCAATCGAAATTAAGTGAGTCAAAAGACTCTTTTAATAGACGTAGTCGAGTCAATTTCGAACTTTGTCGTCATTTGATCACGATACAAAACATAGTGTCCTTTGACAGGGGCATTCATGCAATTTCGGGAAACCCACGAAATCATATAGTCACAACACATTTTTGTAAGTCATTGACGGAAATGTATGGCATTGTTGTAATATCTATAATCACAAAGATTTCTCGACAAGTTGTTGGACTGTACAAGACCCTTTCCGTAGATGATTAGGACTTACAGATTTCCCGGATGCATCCTGGACTTTTTCACAATTGCAAGACTCATAGGGGCCTTTTTAGAAAACTTAGAAGTTGGGGGAGGGGAGGTCATATCATTTTCCCCGAAGAAATATATGAATAATATAAATCACATGGAACTTGTGTTGTACACATGCTAGAAGAAGGATTTTTTTATGACATACCCTCACCGGGAACACAACACAAACACAACACAAGCACGAGCACAAACCTAAGGAATGAGACTTCAAAAGCACAAGCACAAGAGTTCTATGTTCTCTCTCCTATCTGCGTCTTGTGTCTCTTGTCCTGGGTCTCACTAGGGGTATTTATAGAGCTCAAGGGCAGTTATAGAGTTTAATCGATCCAAAGGTGCCCACCCAGGGCTTTAACCGGTCCAAGTACCCCAATCTAGGGGGCTTATCCGGTCCAAATACCCCATTAGGGGGGTTTAACCAGACGAAACACCCCAATTGCGGGTGGATCACGTCCAAACCCCCCAATTGGGGGGTTTATCTGAGAACCGATCCTTGGGGGGTTTATCCGGTCCAAACACCCCTATTGAGGGAGTGCGGGTGGCCGGCCTCTATAAATAGTCTCATACTATTCATTTCTTCCACGTGGAGGAAGGGAAAGCAACGTCTCCCACGTGTTTGGTGATGTGTGCTTTGTTTGGTGGCTCCCTGCGCCCTTCATTGCATAGAGAAGCTCCATTTTTCTAAGTTTTGCCTCTCGCTGGTCTTATTCACTCTGTGAGTTGCAAAAGATTAATTCCTTGTGGAATTTACTTGTAGTGTAGGTATTTTGATCATTTGGCATACCCGACGAAATTTTGTCGAGATGCGTGTATGGCCCGACATTGAGACAGCATAGGCTTTTGTCTTCTTATGTCTGCCGCTAAATTTAGATTTCATTTTCCTTAATTACCTTGAGGAAAAAATAAGTTGGTTCAACAAATATCCCCCACGGGACATCCGTCAGAGCAGATGACGTCGACGGGTGGCACGTGTTACTTGTAAACTCCTATTTTCTTTCTCTCTGGTCTGCACGTTATGAGAGGGAGACCCTTATATTTGATTTTGACTTTGCTTGTCAACAAAACAAACATTTTCTTTCCTCTAGTTCTTCTGATACAATGAAGTTTTTCGTACTGATTTTGGCATTATTTGCCGATCTCAAACTAGCATACATATCTTTTTGCCTCTACCGTTAGCTTCTTCTTGATATGATGGTGTTTTCCCTTTTTCTTTTTGCTTTTGTCTTGGTATTGTTTGTTAAACCCATATCAAAATTTGTTTTATATTGACTTTCCATCATGGCTCGTTTCGGAGGAGACCCAAAATTACAAGAACTGACTCAAGGCTCTGAGGAGCGTTATGTCAAGCGGACTGACAAGTCAATGCCAACATTTGGTCCGCCTACAATAACAGCTGAGAATTTCGACTCAACAAACCGTGGCTTTTCATGGGTCACCGATGGGCTGACCCGCGAGGCAAGGTCTACTGAGGGTACGGTCGACCTGTTGACAATTTCCAAAGAGAATGGCATCTACAAATATGATCGCTCCGAGGACATCCTCCACATTATCCATTGGACCACCATCTTTGCTCATTTATTCATAGCTACATTTCCTCTGACATGGAGGCTAACGACCCGGATCTTCTAGCTGAGTGGTGTCGCCTTGAAAGGGCCATTTTGTAGAAAGGGACATCATGCAGGGGACATGCACTTTGTCTTGGTTGAGTTACCCTGAAGACTTCACACAGCAATCACAATTCCCATATCAGAAGCTCTTAGACTTTTTTAGCGGCTTCGAGAATTTCCAAATCCGCACATCGCCTTTACAGCCAGCTATTTGGAATATGTATGGCCAACACAAGCATACTAATTTTGCGGTTGACAGAATGATACTATCACCTTCAAGGACCCAATTGCTGAAGACGACTATACCCAAGAATGCTTATTGAACCGGATTTTTGGAGTTTTATGGCCCCAATTGGTATGGAAAGTGGTCTGTGATCCCCTCACATAGCTACCGTCAAGGGGCCACTGAATGGCTTAGTGGCATTCTTCATTATTATGGTGAAATCCTTGATCTAGTGGGGATTCGACATGCTGTGATAGCAACTTTGTATCGCTATCCCGAGAATATAGGCCTCTTGCAAGGCTTGGTGGAGCGATTTAATCCTCGCTAGAACACATTCGCCACTGCCCAAGGCAAGATAGGTTTAGACTTGTGGGCCTTTCACATAATTTCTAGTCAACCGATCTGTGGTCATGCATATGAAGAAGTTTGCCTGGATGACCTGCACCATAGTCATACCTTTGGCGACGGTAGATATCATCTTGCTTACTGTCACAGGTTTTTAATGAAAACTTGGAGGGATCTGGCCCGAGCGGGCAAGAGGGATTTTGTTCACACCACTAGGGTGACTTTGAAAGCTTGGGTCCGCTACTTCTACAATGGACTTTTCTGTTATTATAATGAGTTCGTTGAGCCGAGCAAACCCTAGAGTCAGTGCACTGAGATAAAGTTCAGCTTCAGGCAACATTCTCAACATGTATTTGCTGCTCCGGAGGGCTAGAATTCTCGTGGACTCCCACCCCTTACCTACTTGGCTGCTTATCTTGCTTGTTGGCTGGCAACTTTTGTTATTCCTTGCAGCGAAGACAAGATCCTTCGGGCAGAGGTGATTTACCCTACTTGCTTGATGGCCTGCAATCAAAGAGTCGCACTCACTCTTGCCGCCTTGGCCAACATATATCATAATCTTGGAGCCTTGGCCACGTGTTCCTCACCCCAAGACAAAAACATCTTAATGCCTTCTCATTATCTGGGAGCTTGGACTAGGTTACTATTCTCAGAGTTCTCATGCAGATCGGAGGTGACTAATCCCACGGCTCCGCTAATATTTGCCTTCTATGGCCTGGCCGATCAAGATATGTTCAAGCAATTAGTCAGCGTAAGCCGGGCCTTACCTTTCTTGCCGACTAAGGACAAAGCAGAGTTGGGATTTGATCGTTGTTCGTATCTCTTCTCGCCTTTTCTTGTGCAAGAAGGAGACCTTGTTGTTAGCCGAGTATCCGCCCATGCAGAGCTCTCGCCATATGCTTACATTGAGTGGGTGTATTGTACTCAGCATAGTGTATTGGTATTCCGCCGGGACAATATGGTTATTTTTGAGCCTTATTACCCACATAGATTTGCGAGGAATTTCGGCTATGACCAAACTATTCCTCCCAATTCATATTTCCCCATGAGCTCTAGGCAATATAAAGGTAAATATGTGCATCTGATTTCCGCTGCCTAGTGGGACTTCTTCCGGAATGAAAAGAACTTCTACCCCATTCCAAAACAATCTTGCCATGGGTGCTTTGATATTTATTTTGTCAAGTGGTGGTTTAAACACAGTTGTATATTCAGGCAACTTGCCAATGCCCTGAGAGAGATAGAGGAGCAGCGCCTGTGGAAGAGCAAGCTACCACCGCTATCTCTTAGCTCCCATTTTGTGAGGTCTCACTTCTCTAATACTGCCAACGCCATAAAACATATAGCGGCCACATGGAAGAAAGAAAAACGTGTTATCCCGATAGGCAGGCGTCCATACACTGGGACTCTCAAGCCCTTGAAGAGTGCTACTGTACAGACTGTTGTCGCTTCCTCCTCCCAGCGAAGGTCTGCTTATGGCTCTCCAACTACCTACTCATGGTGGGAGCACGTCCGGGCAGATTGTGGCTTAAGGAAAAAAGGTTTGGTTCAACAGCCTGCCACCTGAGGATAATTTTGTCAATGAGGCTCTAGGTAAATGGAAGGCTCACATTATCAATGCCATCGATTTTGTTGACCCGATAGAATACATCTCTCATGTTGAGATGACTGGCACACTGAGGGATATATTAGAGGCCGTGAAAAAGGCGGCCTGAGTGCTTGTATTTAAACTCGAGGCCATTGTTTTGAAGCCATTAAGGCAGCTTGGGCCCACAGGTATGGGGCTTTCCTTTACTAATCCTCTGTCAATAGAATTCGTGTTATGCCTTAGGTAAGCAATATCTCTTTTTTCCATTTTCCTTCTCTCTTTTTTTTGACAGAGGATGTTCACAGCAACCAAGATGTGACAACCTCTCCTGTAAATGATTCTCCAGGCCTGACACCAGATGAGCCTCCCGCCTCTTCGAAAAGGCCAAGGGCAGATGATAACGGGGAGGATGACCGGCCAACCTCCCATCCTCGGACTAAGGGGGCGGCCCTCGCCGAGAATCTGGCTGCAAGTATATGGCCTTTTTTGGCTTTGACATTCTCTGTTACTTTTCAACGGGTAACCATGATTGCTTCGACCCCCTATCTCTTCTTTTTTTATAAAAAATGCAGGTCCTCCTGAAGTTGTGATGGAAATGACCTTTTCCCCAACTCCAGGGGATGTCCCTACACAACAGGAGACGATTGGGCAAGAGTGACTCTCGACGAATTGACGCATCTCTTTGATGATTACACACCGGTTACCGATGCGTCTCCTTTACCGGAAGTCGAGAGAAACCTCGTGAGACACTCACCAGGTGTGTTCAAATGGTTCTTTCCCTCCCACTTTACTTATTTACTGCATAAAGAAATGTAGACTTCTTTTCCTTCTCTCTCTTTTCCTTAAATAACAATTTTCACTTTACAAAAAATCTAGGACTTTCCCCTTGGCATGGAGGGTTCTGGTTTTGCTCTTGAGCAAGGCAATCCTCCTATTGCTGGTTCTACAGATCCCCACTTGTCCTCTAGTGGAAGAAGTTCCAGTTCTTCGCGGGAAGAGGGTTCGAGTTCTTCCACTAGCGGAGAGGATTCCAGCTCTACTTCTGAGAATGGATCCACCTCCAGCCCTAGGAGTTCTCTCGAAAGCGGGGAGGTAAGTGCTATCGTAGGTGAGTGTAGCACTCGACCTCTTTTGCTCTCCCTTTTTTAATTTTGTTGCCTCCATTATCTCATTATTTTGTTTCATTATTCTCTTGTAGATGACGCAGCTGAGGGTCGGTCAGCCTCGGTGGGCGTATTTACTGAGCTTATCAAATTTGGCCCGAGTGCGGGCGAACTATGATGATGACCCAAGAGTTGAGGCAAGCGGTTCTTCCAGAAATGGGACCATAACTGGAGAGGGCCATTTAGAGGCAGATATTCCGACTCCCACTCTGTTACCTTTCACAGCAGGATTCCCGGCTTGCACTATCAGCATAATGGAATCTGAGGCTGATGTTCCTTAAGATGTAAAACCATATCTCCCACTTGTATTTTTCCACTCTATTTAAATTATGAATATTTGATCTTACTGCATCGATCTGCCTTGATACAGTTGGAGAGTAAACTGATGTACAGCGAGATCCAGTCAGTTCCGAAATCCCTAATAAGGACTCAGCTCCTCAGGCCCCTTTAGAGAGCCAAGGCAACAACACTGTTGTCGATATCGAATTGATATCTCCACTGGCTGCTCCTACCACAACCTATCATCCTGAAGGAGGCTTACCAGAGGCTTCAAAGGCCATGGGAGCCCAAGACTCTATTCCGGACTCTGTTCTTCCTGTCGCTCCTGTGGAGGGGATTGTTGCGTAACCAGGTCTGTAGAATTTCATCCCTCTATTTCATCTGGGAAGGTACTTTCTTGGGATCATCATTTCCATTTTGTTGTTGTTGTTTTTTTTTAAAAGGCACAACAAGCGAGGCATAGGGAGATCTACTTCTAGCCTCTACATTGATTGACAATGCAACCTCTTTAGGGCTAAAGTGGGAGAGACCCTCAACAATTGACCCTCGGCAAAGCTCTGTTCCAAGCCTATAAATTCTGGGTTATACCCTCGCACACATACGGATTTTGCTGTCCTTCCTCTTAAAAGCCTCTTAACCTTTGCTTTGTGCTTGCCTTTATCTGCAGTTTCAGGAAGCAATATGCCGACAGGTCATCTAGATTTTCCGAGCCTGAATATTGACTGGCCCGACGCGCCGCAATCGATAGTTCCATTGGCGCCGCATGAGATGGTTCTTTTGCTCATCCAGAATCTTCAAATACTGCTCCACTTGGATTCCCTTCTCACAATAGAAGCTATAAGAACTAGCTTAGAAGGGTACACCCAGAGCTACCATGGATTTGGTCTCCCCAAGGAGATATGGATGCCTGCGTTGTCTACTCTTTGGAATCAATTTGAACATCTCCATGCCATCCAAGAATGGAAGAAGAAGACGCTGATCATTATTCAGCAAGAAGAAGAGAAGATCTCCGAGATAAACGCAGCCTCAGCTGAAAAAGATCATCAAATAGAAAGCATCTGCACTCGTGGCCAAGAGAGGTTGACCAATGCTAAAGCGCTAGAGCTTGAGGCAGAAAAGTTGAGGCTTGAAACACATGCCTTGATGTCAAAGGCGCAAAGGCGCAAGACTTGCCTTCAGCTTCCCAAAGAGATGAGGCCGAAGGACTCCAAGAATAGGCCGAAGCAGATGCCTTATCCGAGGACCTTGTTGCTCTTCGGAGGAATTTGGCTTCGAGGAGGGCTCGAGTTGCTGAGTTAAGGAAGAGTGAGCCTTGTTTGGACTAATGGACTCGTTCTAGAGCAATTTATATGCTATTCAGGATGTAGCTGACTTGTCCTTGCATATAGTTGACATTCACTTGACTTCTTCAATACCTCTCACATGTACTTGACAATACTTTGGGCTTTCCAACCCTTCTTTCATAGGGTTGAAGTACTTTCAGTCTTGTTCAGCATTCATCAATAGTCTTTCCGAGGGCTTGTCTCAGACTCCTCTTTTTGATGATGAATGAAATAAAAGTAGCATTAGTTATGACTTACTGCTTCTATTTCCCTTTCATCCCTCTTCCTTTTTTTCACTTTACCAACCTCACCGCCCTTTTGAGTTTTCGCCGAGACTGACCCCCTTTTAGCTTTTTCCAATGCGTCCTCTCAGATTTTCACACTGAGAGGTTACCCATTTTTGCCCGAAACGTCCTTTCGGATTTTCACCTCAACCAGGTGTTCACTTTTTTGCCCTCAGTCATTCCTTTGATAAAAATGACTGAGTCTGTCGGGACACCTCTATTTTCAGCCCTTTCTTTTCTTTTTCTTTTTCTTTTTCTTTTTTTTTTGTAGTGTCTATGAGACAGGTTGGCCGAGCTTTGTAGCACTGGCGCCCAGGGTTTAGGTTTGCATTGATTGGCTTTCTGGCTTTGGTTTCCAAGACACATATTTTTGGGGATTGAGAACCTCTCAAATTTACACAAGTCCCGTAGGGATGCTTGCTGCGGTGGGACATGTAGGGACTTGCAATTTAGGTTTTGGGCTGGCTGACCTTTTGGGTTTGGGAGCCCCAAGATTTGGTTGTGGTTAATTGACCTTCTATGGTTTGGGATCAATTGTTCACTGGCTGACCTTGATGGTTTAACATCGATGGGTTTATTGGCTGATCTTGGAGTTTTTACGCCAATGAGTTTGTTGGCTGACCTTGATGGTTTGACGCCGTTGAGTTTGTTGGCTGACCTTGGCGGTTTGACACCATTGAGTTTATTGGCTGACCTTGGAGGTTTGACGCCAATGATTTTGTCAAATGACCTTAATGGTTTGATGCCTTAGGTTTATTGGCTGACCTTGGAGGTTTGACGCCAATGATTTTGTCGACTAACCTTGATCGTTTGATGCCGTTGGGTTTATTGGCTGACCTTGGAGATTTGACGCCAATGATTTTGTCGACTGACCTTGATCGTTTGACGCCGTTGGGTTTATTGGCTAACCTTGGAGATTTGACGCCAATGACTTTGTAGACTGAGATTGTTCTTGGCCAATCCTTGGGGTCTTGTTGGCCGAGTTAATGTTGGTTGTAGACTCTGGCAGTCGTAGGGGACGAACTTGCAGTTGTGACTCGGTTGGGGCGTAGTTGCCCTCATAGGGCAAAGCCATTGAGCCAGTTCGCCTGTATGAGTGTCTTGCAAGTGGAAAGTTAGTTTTTTTTATCACTTTACCAACCGCACCACCCTCTCGGGTTTTCGTCGAGATTGGCCCCCTTTAGCTTTTTCCAGTGCGCCCTTTCAGATTTTCACACTGAGAGATTACCTATTTTTATCTGAGATGCCCTTTCAGATTTTCACCTCAGTCAAGTGTTTGGCCTTTTTGCCCTCAGCCATTCCTTTGATAAGAATGATTGAGTCCATCAGGACACCTCTATTTTAAGCCCCTCTTTTTTTAGAGAAAGAAAGAGACGTTGAAACAATCATTTTACAAACTCATGCTCTGGGGCATGATATAACTTCAAATGCTTGTCGTTGAGCGGAGGAAAAGGGTTGTTTCCTTTGTGATTGTTGCACCCACTAATTTCCTCGAATAGATCGAGACACTTCACTTGAGTTGCTCGAGGTTCAACATGCGGCGTACCGCCATTCTGTGAAATATTTCCACACGTCGAGACTCTATAGCCCAACCATTACATCAATCATAAACCCCTCATAGCAAACGAGGTGGTTGAAAGCCGAGTTAAGTCCACAACGACTGTTAGGGTCGTGTGGTCTCGAACGAATTCAGAAGCGAGGATTCCTTCCTCAAACGTCCATGGTGGAAGATAATCATACAAAGAAAACCCTTGCAGCAAAGAAAGAGGGCACAAGAGATGGTGTACACACCTCAGAGAAGTCCAACGCATGTGTATCACGCAGCTCGGATGAATACAAACCCCCTCTTTTCGACCGACGGCATGGAGAAGACGACGAATGAACAAGAGACGCGCTTCCACCTCTCTCCATGTGGCGTGCTGTGAGCAAAAGGGTTAAAAAAATTCTGTGGGGCAGGGTTTATACAAAAGAGCAAGCTCGGGAGACCCGTCCGGGGTCACCCAACCCCGAACAGCCCCACGTGCGACCGAGACAACCCGTCCGCGGTCGGGCGGACCCGCCCAACCCCGGGAGGACCCATCCAGGGTCAAACGACCATGGCGGGACCCGCCCAGGATCATTCGACCCCGACGGGACCTCCCCGGGGTGACCCCAGGCAGGTCCCGTGTAGCCTGCCTGGGGTAGTTTGACCTCGGGTGAGGTCCTCGAGGTCATTTGACCCCCCGCCCTCCTCTCTCTCTCGTGGAAGAAAAAAAAAAGAAAAAAAAAAAGACCCTCCCGAGGTCATTTTGAATCCTATCCACACCGTACGAGGTCAATCAACCACGATGGCTTCTCACTTGTTATAAATACCCCTGAGGGTCCAAGGAGAAGAGACACCTACGAAGAGACAGACATACAGATCTCCTCCACACAGCGCAAGGAGCTTTGTTTGTTGTTTTGTCCCATTAAGGGTATGTGGTACCCCGGGTCCTATATTATGTCGTTGGAGGCTATATTTGTATTTATACCTCCCGGAGGCTATATTTGTAATTTTCCATGCGTTCTGGACGGCCAAATTATGTAATTCCCCCAAATAATCAGAAATTACATAAATGTCCTTCCCGAGACTGCAAGAAAATTCAAGTCCTGTTATTTGTAGTTTTACCCTACAACTTTTTGTAACTGAGGCTATGCCCCTACGTCCCGCGTCAGTGCAGAGACCCCCTTTCTTTTGTACAGTCGACAACTCGCCGACAACCTTTGTACTCATATGGATCATGAATGCACTCAGTTGTTCCTTTATGTGATGGTCAAGGAAAATTACAAATGAGCCCTTGATTTTCAAAAATTGTGCATATACTCCTCTCTCGAAAATGAACGTGTGCGTGTTTTCCATGAAACCCATCGTCGTTCTTCCACTCAAAGACTTCATCAAACTACGCTTGCACCTAAACATGGCCTTGAACCCTAAGCCTACCTTGGGTCTGGTAAAATTATCAAAATACCCTTACAGTCCAGAAATGGCTAAATAACCCCTAAATTCTCCGGAAATGACCTCAACGCCTCTGGGAAGTTAAAGATTTTACCATACTCTCCCTCCAACCAGGAAATTCTAGAAATGCCCCTGGCCTGATAAAATTATTAAAATACCCCTACAAATCTGGAATTATCAAAATATCCCTACAGTCGAGGAAACCTCCCGACGCTTCAAAAGCGCCTACAGCTTCTGCAAAATTGCAGTCATATCTTCGAATTATAGGGTTTCTTGCCTAATATAGCGGCCTTTAATGAAACCCTAATTTTATTAGTATTTCGGTGGTGAGTGAGAACTAGCTTTGAGCCGTGCAAGCAAGTCTACCCTCGGTATCAGGACCCTTATAGAGGACCTTAAGATTTCTTTGACAGTTAAACAAAGGTGTTCAAACGTTAGGCTGATGTAAATCAACGCTGACTGTGGTCAGTAGGGAAAGATCTAGCACTCGAACCCAAATCATCTGATATGATGTGCACCCACGGAATAAGCCCTGCACAAGCTATTTATACAGCCCCTCTATGTGCAATCTTTATCATTCTTTCAACAGAACATTTCGTGACCAACAGTGATCAACGACAGTGTATGCTCCTCCTTCGTAAACCGTTTGAACGATATAGGGTCCACGCCAATTGGGTTTTAATTTGCCGTTGGGCTTCCCCGCCATGACTTCTCTTTATTTAATCATAACAAGATCGCCTGTTTTGAATACTCTCCCCTTTACGAGCTTATCATGAGCTCGCACCATTCTAACTTGATATGCTTGGAGATGCTTATAGGCCTCCAATCTTTTCCCCTTTAGGCTTGATAATCCCTCTAGCCTCGTTTCGATTTCGTTTTGATACTATCTCGGCAATCCGGCATGGACCACAACGCGGTAAGAGGCTAGTTGAATTTCAACCAGCAACACAACTTGCGCTCCGTAAACAAGGGAAAATGAAAAGCACCCAGTAGGAGTGTTATACACTGTCCTATATGCCCAAAGGGCTTCGTATATCTTCTCTCCCCAATCTCACTTGCGGTTACCCGCTATCTTGGCCAATAACTTATAGAGAGTCTTATTGAAGACCTCGACCAATGCTTGCGGATTATAGACTGATGACGTCCTCCAATCATTTGGACGCCAACTGGTATGTCATCCTGTTCGTAAAGGGTGTGCCATTGTCTAACATGATCCGGCTGAGAGTGCCAAATCTATAAATCTATAAATTATATGGTGTCTGACAAATCGAGCAACATTTTCACATGTTACTTCACGAAGAGGGATGGCCTTGACCCAATGAGAAAAATAGTCTGTAGCAGTTAGGATAAATTTATGACCTTTGGAAGATGGTGGGAAGGGTCCCACAATATTCATGGCCCATTTTGCAAATGGCCATGTAGAAGCCGTCGGATGCAATGGGTTAGGAGGCCTTCTGGGCACCGGCCCAAATGCTTGGCATTGATGGCATATGTGGGCATGTTGATGACAATCCGCATACATAGTTGGCGTTGTAATGGAGAAGGGATGGGAAGAGAAGAGATTAGGGATACCGTCAAGGTTCCCTTCTCTCTAAAGTATCTTATTAAGGAAATTTTGGGAAATATCCCTTAAAGAAATCACTATTACAATACTCCCCCTCAAGATGGGACGAAAATATCATGAAGTCCCATCTTGCCCACCAAAATAGAAAAAGTAGAAGAATTAAGTCCTTTAGTCAGAATATCAACAACTTGACTAGAGGACTGAATAAAAGAAATGCAAATCTGACCACGATCAATCTTCTCCTTTATAAAATGACGGTCAATCTCAATATGCTTGGTACGATCATGTTGCATTGGATTGTTAACAATCTCTATCGCAGCCTTACTATCACAATACAGACGAAGGGAGGAACCATTCCACAATAGCAATTCTTGAAGTAACCTCTATAACCAAAGAAGCTCACAAACTCCTAGTGCCATCGCCCTATACTCTGCCTCTGCGGTAGAGCGAGCAACAACTGATTCTTTCTTGCTCCTCCAAGCAACCAAATTACCTCCGACATACATACAATATCCAGAGGTAGATTGTCTATCATCCAATGAGCCAGCCCAATCTGCATCAGTATATCCTTCTACCTAGAGGCTATTATGTCGAGAGAACAATAGGCCTCGACCTGGGCATCCCTTCAGGTAGCGAAGAACTCTATAAGCTCCCTCTAGATGTTTGTCCCTCGGATCGTGCATATACTGACTGATCACACTAACTGCATATGCTATATCAGGTCGTGTATGTGACAAATAGATCAGTTTGCCCACAAGTCTCTGCTATCTCTCTCTGTCAACTGGCGCACCACCGTGTGCTAGTAAACGATGGTTCGGGTCTATTGGAGTAGCAACTGGTTTACACCACAACATCCCGACCTCTGAGAGTAAGTCAAGCACATACTTTCGCTGCGATAGAAAAATCCCACCAGCTGATCTGGCCACCTCATGCCTAAGAAATACCTCAATGGACCTAGATCCTTCACCTCAAATGCTTGCTTCAATTTAGACTTTAAATGCTTGATCTCCCGGTGATCATCCCCTGTAACAATAATATCATCAACATAAACAAGGAGAATGGTCCTCTTCCCTTCATAATGTCTGTAGAATAGTGTGTGATCTGCATTACTCTGCTTGTATGCCATGTCTTTCACAGCTCTACTAAATCTTTCAAACCAAGCACGAAGAGACTGCTTAAGGCCATATAATGATCGCTTCAATCTACAAACTTTTTCAGCAGTTGATTCACTCTCAAACCCTGGTGGTACCTGCATATAGACCTCCTCCTGAAGATCACCATGTAGGAAAGCATTCTTCACATCTAATTGATGTAGCTCCCAACCACAGTTAGCTGCACATGAGATTAGAGCACGAACAGAGTTCATCTTTGCCACAGGAGCAAATGTCTCCTCATTGTCCACTCCGTATGTCTGTGTGTAACCTTTTGAAACTAGCCGAGCTTTGTACCTTTCTATCTTGGCTTCAGGTGTTTGCTTCACAGTGAACACCCATCTACACCCAACATGCCGCTTTTCAACTGGCAGAGGAACCAACTCCCAGGTCTGATTTTTGGATAAAGCACTCATCTTTTCTAACATAGCCTCTTTCCACATTGGATCTTCTATAGCCACCTGCCAGATACTAGGAATACAAACAGAGTCTAGTGCAACTACAAAACACTGATAAGAGGGAGAAACAGATATATAGGATATATAGCTAGCGATATCATAACGATAATGAGCAGGAGGAACAATAGGGCGAGTGCCCTTACGCTGAGCAATAGGAAGATCAAGATCGGATACAAGTGGAGCTTTAGAGTTAGTGTTACCGTTATTATGATCCACTGTAGAAGAAGAAGAAGTGGCAGGAGCTTCACCCGGTGAGGACACTTGGATGGTAGGATGTGAATGCACCTGGGAATGGACTCTATCCTCCTCTGCAGCTCCATGTTGTTGCTCCTCTTGAATGCCATCACTATACTCCCCCTGGACAATAGGGTTAGTAGGTATACTGAGAAAGTTTCTAGGAAGAAGCAGAGCTGGTGTCCCCCCATCAGATTGACTAGGCTCATAGTAAGCCTCATGCTCACGAAAGGTGACATCCATGGTGACCAAGAAATGCCTCTCAGGCGGATAATAACACCGATATCCTTTCTGAGTGGCAGAGTAACCGACAAACACACTTCACTGCTCGAGGGTCTAGTTTGCCAACAGTTGGCCTGTGATCCCTAGCAAAGCATACATAGCCAAACACTTTAGGAGGAATAATATAACTAGTGGTCCCCAGAAGGCACTGAAGTGGAGACATAAAGTTAAGAGCCCTGAGAGGCATTCGATTGATGAGGTAGGCTACAGTCAGAACTGCCTCTCCCCATAAAAACTTTGGAACATGCATAGTAAATAACAAAGCTCGTGTCACTTCCAACAAGTGTCTGTTTTTTCTCTCAACTACCCCATTCTGAGCAGGGGTATCAACACATGTAGTATGGTGTATAATCCCATGAGTATGAAGATACTCACGAAATTCTCTATTTGTATACTCTGTCCCATTATCAGTGCGTAACACTTTGAGCTTGATACTAAACTGTGTGTCCACCAGTCGATGAAACTCCTGAAAGCACTTGAGAACTTCTCCTTTATGTTTTAATAAATAAACCCATGTAACACGACTGAAACAATTAATGAATGTCACAAACCATCGATGACCTGTAACAGCATTAGTGCTACAAGGTCCCCATACATTAGAGTGCACAATCTCAGAAGGTAATGAACTCTTATTACTAATAACAGAATAAACACTTCTTGTATGTTTGGCCAACTCACAATGGTCACAACTCAATGAGACTTTATTGCATTTATTTGCTACAGAAGAAAACAATCTAGCAAGAAGTGAGAACGGAATGTGTCCTAACCTCCTATGATGTAGCAACATCTCTGAAGAAGCATCTTCAACAATAAAAGCTGATCTTTTCAAAGTAGTAGGGTCCAAACCTTGTTCTCCAATCTCCAAATAATAGAGTCCATTGTGCATTTTATCATATCTAAGAGTCCTCCCCGTTTTCAGCTCCTGAAAAAGATAATGAGAAGGCCAAAAAGTGGCGGAACAATTCAAGTCTCTTGTAATAGAGCTAATGGAAAGTAGATTGGTAGGAAGGGAAGGAACATGCAGAACAGAGGACAATCTCAAAGTAGATGTGCAATCTACAAATCCCTTACCAGATACAGTGGTAAAAGATCCATCTGCAATACAAACTTTATCCCTATCTGAACAAGGAGAATATGACTGAAATGATGTAGATGTGCCTGTCATGTGACTAGAGGCTCCTGAGTCTATTACCCAAGAGCTGAGTTTTCTGTCTGAACAATTGAGAGCATGACCAATACAAGATAAAGTGCCTGACTGAGCAAAGTGGGATGAGTCAATATACCCTTCAGGCTAGCTAGGTGTCTCTACTGCTGAGGAGGTGGTGCCACCATGTACTTCATGATTTTCCATCAACCGGCGAAGAATCTGATACTCCTCTAAACATAAACCAGACTTATTGTCTCTAGGCTCCTCTGAGAGATGGGCCTGCTCAAAAGTACCACGACCTCTACCACGGCCTCCTCCTCTACCACCACCACGACGGCCACCAGTGCCACCACGACCGCGCTGAGTAGGACGACCATGGAGTTCCCAACAGTGTGCAGTGTGCTTTGATATGCCCCGGTTTCTGACAATGGTGACACACTCTCTCTCCTGATGGCTGAGTCTGAGGTTGCACTGTAAGAGCTGATCTCACTGGAGCACTAACTGTCGAAGAAATTTGCCGTCTGGTTTCCTCACTTAGGACAGTAGAGAAGGCCTGTCCTAAAGTAGGAAGATCATCACGTGCCAGAAGCTGAACACGGACTGACTCAAAGTCTGAGTTTAGTCCATAAAGGAAGTCTTGTACCTGTTCACGCTCCAAATACTTTTGAAAGCCCTTAACATCGGCAGGACTTGTAGGAACAAAGGTGCGATAATGGTCTGCCTCAGACCACAACCTCTTCAACTCTGTAGCATACTCCGTCACAGACAGCTCACCTTGACGAAGATCCCTTAATTGAGATTGAATCTCAAATTCCTGTGCTGAGTTGCTGCTCTGTGAGTACATCTGGGCCACAGCCTCCTAGACCTCATATGCGGTCTCCAATAGTTGTACACTTCTCGCAACACTAGGTGCCATTGTGTTAAGAAGAAAGGCCAATACAACAGAGTATTCCATCTACCATTGAGTCACACCGGACTCACCAGAAGCCGACTTCTTTGTTACACCAGTCAAATATCCCGCCAAGCCTCGTCCCTGCACAAGTAGACGAGTACTCCTAGCCCACGTCAGATATGTCGCTGGGCCATCAAGCTTCACTGCAACTTGTAGTGCATTGAGAGACGTCGTGTCTCTCGTCGACCCTCCTGTTGTGACAGCTTGCACTGCGAAGATCTGGGCTGAAACCAAACGGCCAATCAACTTCTCAACATCAGCCATTGTAATGGGATTGTCCATTACTGTTCAACCATCCAAAAAGGAGACCGCATCCACATAATTATTCTGCCAATAATAATCTTCTCACAACATCCACACGTACATAACATTCACATCACATCCATATCATATTAAAAAAAAACCACAAAATAAGGCATAAGTCAAACTCTCGTAGGGTGCTGGTGGCGGACGTGGACGATCACATGCTGAGGCATGACACTGGGCCACTCGGGCATCCTGTGAAGATGCCGGTCCGCGAAGGCAGTCGCAGCATTGATTCCCGTGAACAGGCGCGGACGACTGTGGAGCGTGCACGTGCGGGCACGGGTCGCGTCGCTGGCGGTTGCGGCGCTGGTTGCCGCGGGGGGCACGCGCGGTCGGCCACGGTCGCCTGCGGGGGCGCACGCGCGGGCAGGAGAGGGCGGTCGCCTGCGGGGGCGCACGCCGCGGTCGCTTGCGGCTGCGGGGGCGCACGCCGCGGTCGCTTGCGGCTGCGGGGGCACACGCGCAGGCAAGGGGGGGCGGTCGCCTGCGGCGGCCGGCGACGGTCGACGACGCAGCGGCTCTGATACCACGTTGTAATGGAGAAGGGATGGGAAGAGAAGAGATTAGGGATACCGTCATGGTTCCCTTCTCTCTAAAGTATCTTATTAAGGAAATTTTGAGAAATACCCCTTAAAGAAGTCACTATTAAAATAGTTGGCCAGTAGAAACCCTTCAGCTTAATATTATTTTTCATCTTAATCTCAGCCTGATGGGCACCGCATAAGCCGGAGTGGACTTCCCTCATGATTGCCTTGGCCTCTAACATAGAGACACATCTCAAGAGGACTGATCTGTCCTTTTCATGGACAAGTTTATAAAGGGATCCTTCTATCAACTTATATGATGTAGCTCTGTGTAACAATTGAACCCTTTGTGCCCGATCGGGAGGTAGCCACCCGTTCTTTATCTTTATTATAGGTTCCTGTCAGTCTTCCTCTTCTGCGAAATTATCCTCCTCCATATTGTTAACTTCGTAATTGGTGAGGCCAGAGTCTTCCTCCAGTACGCTACACTTCAGTCTCCGATGTCTGACAGTGATATCTATTTCTCCCTCAGGTGGGAGTTTTATGGCGAAGGCCAATTTGGCCAAGGCATTTGCTTGGGAGTTGTTACTTCTGGGAACATGCCCTATCTCGAACTGATAGAATTTTCTTTCAGCCTCATGACTGCTGCATGATATGGGATTAGCTCCTTTTTCCTGACCTCATAGTCCCCTAAAACTTGTCGTATGATCAGCTGCGAGTCTCTAAAGACTTTAATGCACCTGATGCCCATTTCGAGTGCCATTGGGAGCCCGAGTATAAGAGCTTCATATTATGTCTCGTTATTTGTCAGTGACTTCATGAGGGCGCACGAGTTGAGCAGGATGCCTCCCTGACGCGTCATGAAAACTATTCTGGCCCCAGACTTGAAGTCTATAGTGCCATCGACCTTCTTAACTGCTCGGGAGGCACCATTAAAGTACAACTCCCAACAAGGTAAGTCCATGGTAAGGACATCCCGATTGCCTTGAGAATTGCTTTATGGTTGCTCCTCTGCTCCCTGAGGCGCGAGTGCTTCTTCGTTCGGAAGTTCTACATGAAGTGGAGAGTCCTCCGGCACAAGATGTGCTACTAAGAACTCGGCCATTCCATGTTCCTTAATTGCCTTCCGTGGAACGAAGGTGATATCAAACTCCATAAGAAAAAGAGCCCATTTTCCAAGTCTTCCCTACAAGGTAGGCTGACTAAGGAAGAATTTCAATGGGTCACATTTTGATATAAGTTCTACCCGATGGACAAGGAGATAATGCCTTAGTTTCTTCACTGCGAATACTAAGGCTAAGCACACCTTTTCCATGGGTGAGTATCGAAGCTCTGGGCCAACAAGCTTCCTACTGAGGTAGTATAAAGGTTGCTCCTTTCCCTCCTCATTTACTTGCGCCTGTAATGCCCCTAAAGATGCATCCATTGCTGCAATGTACAGGATGAGAGGCTTTCCTTTAACATGTGCTCCCAACATTGGGGGATTGAGGAGATACATTTTGATCTGTTCAAAAACTTTCTGACATTCTTGATCCCACATGAAGGGCGCATCTTTTTTCATCAACCTCTCGAACGGCATGCACCTATCAGAGAGGTTTGAGATAAATCGTCGGATGTAGGCGAGTCTCCCCTTGAAAGAATCTGAGCTCCGTCAGATTTTTAGGAGGCAGTAAGTCTTGTTGCTTTTTTGTCCGGGTCAATTTCAATCTGCCGATACCTGACCACAAAACTCAAGAATTTTCCACTCACGACCTCAAATGCGCACTTCATGGGGTTCATCTTGAGGTTGTATTGTAAAAACCTTTCAAAGAATCGACGCAAGTCCGCCAAATGGTCCTCCCGCTTCTTTATTTTGACGACCAAGTCATCAACGTAGCATTCCACGAGATCATGTACCATCTTGTCAAAATCTTAGTCATAACCCTTTGATATGTAACACCGGCATTTTTCATACCAAAGGCATTCTCTTGTAGTTGAATACCCCTTTGGGGGACCTGAAGGCCGTGTGCTCCTTATCTTTCGCCACCATACAAATTTGGTTGTATCCAGACGATCCGTTCATAAAGGAAAGAGCCTCATGGCCTGTGGTTACATCCACCATTGTTTCGATGATCAAGATAGGGAAGTCATGCTTTAGGCATGCTTCGTTCACATCTCGGAAGTCAACACAAATCCGAACCTGGCCATTCTTTTTCTTGACTGGGATTATGTTGGCAAACCAAATAGGGTACATGCACGGCTCCACAAAGTCCACCTCTAAGAGTTTATCAACCTCAGCATTCACTTTGAGTTCCAGCTCATGGCGCATACACCTTTGAGACTGCTTTACTGGTTTGGTTGTAGGATTGATTGCCAGTTCGTGTTCTACCACTAAAGGCTCCAAACTAGGCATCTCCTTATACGTCCAGGCGAAACAGTCTTTGAATCTCGTTAACACTCGCTGGTAGGCCTATTTTTCCCCGTCACTCAGGAGGGCACTGACGAAGGTCGGCCAATGTTCATCGGTCCCACTGATGTTAATTTCGACCAATTCATCTACAGCCTGGCCGCCATCTTCTAGCTCTTTTGTGCCTGGTTGAAGGTCCACGAAGTCGTCGTTGTCATCTGTCTTAGTGACGTAGGCATCATGAACTTCAGAGTTTCCTCCTCTAGCGAGAGATTTGAAGGACTTCTCTCGTTTTTCTGAGGGGGAGGTAGCTAAGAGCAACTCTCCTCAGCAGGAGATAATTGGTTAGAGTTTACTAGAGAAGGAAACATGAGGATCTCTTCCTCCCATTCTCCTGAGCTGTCAAACTTAACATGAGTTTCTGTTCGATCGTTAGTACATGGAAACAACTCTACAACATTTACTGCATAGTGAACTTGGAAGTCTTCATCTGAGTTGTACCCAAGCCCTCTAGTATCCTTTTTGAACGAAGGAAATTGGCCCCCGACTTGTGAGGGGTACTAGAGTTGCTGAAAGAATTTCCATCGGGCAGGGTCTTGTACTTGCGGAATCTTCTGCTTTACGCACATTTCTTGTATGCACTCTGGCATGTCGTACAATCCTTGAACGATCATAGGGGCATTATCTACCAGAGTCTTCCAACCAAAGTCATCTTCTAGTGGACTCCGGAGGACTAAGTCTCCCTTATCTATAGAAGACAATAGGTTTGTCCTCCTTGTTATTTCTTCTTTTCCTTTGGTAGGTGACTATAAAAATCTTCAATGGCACTACCTTGTACTCTTCACTGATGAAAGGGAGCTGCATGCACGAGGGCGGAAAGAAAATACTCTTGTTGGTTGCTCCACTGATGAGGTTGGCCTCAAAGTTAAACTCTCGTCTTTCAGGACGAGTTTGCTTAGCCTTGGCTTGAAGAGCCATCCTATGCAAGTTAGCTTTTTATTCATTTACAACAAAAAGTCCCGCCACCTCCTTTTCTGGGGTGACCTTTTACTTACCCTTGTCCTTAATCTTCTCAGGAGTTGCCAAGTTAGGTTCTCCAAAATATAGTGAAGCATTTGCAAGATTGCATTTATTTGGTCGAAAGGAAGCTTGGTCCGCGAAGACCGTGTGTTGTTCCCCATCTTTTACATATTTGATGTATTGGTGGAGCGTCGAAGGGACGACCCAACTTTCATATAGCCAAGGCCTTCTTATACGAGGTGTTGGCATCAAAGATATAAAACGACACCTTCATTACAAATTCACTCATAGCCAGCTCCACCTCGACTCGGCCAAGGGCATTTTCAGTATTCTAGTTGAACCCCAAGATCTTGACTGTGTTCACCTTTTATAGGTATGGCATCAAGTACAAGGAGCTGAATGTTTTTTGGGGAATGATATTGACGGCCGTGTCGACATCAATCATGATCCGGTTAATCGCATGGCCATTAATCTTCCCCTGCATATATAACGGGCGATTGTGGTAGGAAGAAGACAATAGCATGTCCTTCTTTAAAAATGTAACATTGGCTGGGAATGCCTCATAGGTTTGCCTTTGTAACTCAACCACATGGGCTTCATATGCTTCTGATTCCCGAAGTATTCTTACGAGGGCTTCCCTCAATTCTTTGCTCCAAGAGATAGCCTCCCATATAGTAATATTAGAAGGGAACCGCTTCATCTGCTCAATAATCTTGCAGTCTGCCCTGGCGCGAGCCCTCTCAAGAGGAGGGAATATCTTATCCAAGTTGGGTGGCAGTGTGTTGGAATTCCCCTTCTTGGGAGGTGGATCAACCCCCTCCGGCTCTTTTGCCTCTCCCTGAAATAGTGGAGCTGGAGATGGTTCTTCTTCGGACGGTGGTGGTACATCTTGTTGATCCTTGCCAGAAGAGCTAGCCTGCTCAACCGGCTCATTTGACACTTCCAAATTTGCGTTCGACACCTCTGGGTTTGCAGATTCTCCTGCCAACTCCTAGGAGTTGAATTTGAAACTACGTCCCCGCACCTCCACTTTTGGGATTGGGCTACATTCCCCCCCCCTAAATATTATAAATTTGTCAAGACTAGTGACGCTGACTCTTTCACCGGTGGGCTATCTTGAACCTCTTCCACGGACACTACCTCGCCCTAGACCTTAGCCTCGACCTCTTTCTTCTGCTGGGCACCTCTGATATGTGGCTATGACACCCCTGCGTTTAGATCAACCAGATGCGGAGCCATCCTCCTCGGGAACTGAGTTGATGTTATCGGGTGAAGGGATTGCAACCATGTTACACAAGAAACTTTTGAGCATTTCTTCAAGTTTCTCAATAGTAATTTCTTCATCCTTATAAAAAAAGGTCAGTTCTTCCGGGACCGGGAGTTTTTCTCCCTCTTCCGCCCGTCGGTACACTTTGAGTCTTGCATTCCATTTCTTCCCATGGGATGTATTTATCCAACAAGACAACTCGAGTAGGTCGAGAGGGAATGTACTCTTCCAACTCGTCAATGAGCTTTTGTAGCTTTTGTAAGAGAATTAACTCCCTCGCGACTTCCATGGCAGCAGCTTGCTCTGTCTATTTCTTTAACCTCCTTTTAAAAATTTTCTTTATGTTCCTCTCTTGCTTCTTGGCCCGCGCCATCTCTTGTGTAGAAGGGCAAGTAGACTTCGAAGCTGAGGTAGATGTACCCATAGAACCATGTTTTCCACTTGGCGTCGGAATTTTAGAGGACCTCGACCTAGAAGACTTCTTTGATGTGACCTTGACTCAAGCCTCTTCTTCTTATTGCCTCGGAACGTGGCCTGGATTGTCTGTTCGATAACCTCTAGTGGCAAATCTTGATATTCAGCTACGCCATGCTAAGGAACATAAAGCCTTTGGGCCGTCATAGTTCTTTCGGCGGCCTTTCGCTTGTTTGCCCCGACATCTGCCTTGGGATCCATTTTGTAGCCCTCTTTCTTAGCTTGTTGGCTTTGTTTTGAGGTAGGCTTGGAACCTTCTTCACTGGCTTGGCCTTTATGGCTCTGCCAAAGGACTCTCGTAGCAGCCTCCCTGAGGTGCTACCTTGTCCTAGAGTTGCCTTGCGCATCAATCTCCCCTCTCCGGATAAGGATCTCGATGTAGTCTTGAATCTCTCGACATTCTTGGGTGGGGTGAGACACCCTAGCATCGAATTTGAAATAAAGAGAATGTATCTCAGCCACTTCATCATAGTATGCTGGCGGCTCATGCGCCATTATTCATCCGTCCCTTAAAAGAATATCAAATATTTTCTCAGTGTCTTCCTTACGGAAGAAACATTGGTGAGAAAGCAGCCAATCTGGGTACCATAATATGGATTCATCTTGACTAGTATTCATCTCTCCTGCCCCTGGCTCGGGGAAAGTGAAGGAGGCAGACGCGTGTATCACATTCGTGGAGAAGTTCAATCCTCTCCGCACATGGGGTTGTGGCGGGATGACCAAATGATTGCCCATATCAACTACCCCTTGATTAATCAGGTCTTCCACAACGTCCTTAAAGGCCTGACAGTCATGAATGATATTACCCCCTGCCAGATGGTACAGGCAATAGCCATGCTGGAGCATTGTACTCGTTACTTCGTTATCTTCTGACGCTAGAAGGTCCAGTAGTCCTTCACGGTGGCATAAGTGAAAAATCTCCAGGACTTCATTGCGGAAAAAAGATAACAACTTTCCTGGTTCCTCGCCTTCAGATGAATCCGGAGATTCTTCGAAGAGCCACCGCCCCAACCTTGGTGGCACCTAGGCAGCTGCCGACCCCTCTGCCCTCGGCATATGCTTCAGAGAAAGCCCCTTTGCGAATGGTCCAAAGGAGAATGTTGCCAACTGTTCGTCGACATGCCGCAAGAATTGCAGTAGTTCACATTGCTCTCGTTGTAGACATTTAATTTCCCTTTTTATCTTTCATTTGGTTCTTCGGATTGCCCGGCATTCAGCCATTTGTGTTGACATATGCCTTGGCAGGACCCGGCGTCGCTGATTAAAGGGGCCGGCCACTGACTCATCAGTGTTACCATAAGCAGGTGGACCAGATTCACTGGCTACATATACCTCTTCTCTTTCCTCGGAGGCTTGATGAAGAGCATTAACAGTAAATTTCCAAATTGTCTTGGGATGGGGTTGAGATGGATCCACTGGATGGCCTTGCATGTCAATGGTACCATCCCGGATGAACTTCTCAACTTGGTTCTTGAAGACAACTTTCTTAGATAACATGTCCCGCTATGCGGTGATATACACAATAGGTAGACTTGTCCACCTTATCGGCATCCACGGGCTTCCGCGGGTCCAGCAAATTAATGACTTTTTGCTCAAGGCATAGATCGAAGAGCTCCTTGGGGTGTTTCTTTTTGAAAGAATATAGAGCCTTCCTACACTCTGATAACGAGATCTTGTTTTCGGACTTTTTATCCGATTTGTCGGAGCCTCCCTCATTGCCACCATTCGGTGCATTGAACTCCACCGTGTTAACCTCTTTGCCAACAACAGCATGGTCCTTGGGTGCCTTGCCCTTAGCACGAGCATAACCAGGGTTATCAGCAAAGAACATTTCGATCTCTGCTATGATAGAGTGCAACTGATCAAACCCCTTAACATTTGTGCCGAGAAGTTTTTCATTGACTTCTGCTGCCAAACCTCTGCGGCATATTGTGATGGCATCTTCCTAGACCGAAGGGTTGTCACGTCTCATACTGAAGTCTCTCCATCGTTGGATCAAATCTAGAGCTGTCTCCCCTCTTCTTTGTCGGAGAGAAACATAATTCTACGAGGAAAACTTTTCGCTCGACTGTTTGGAAACAGTCGAGAAACATTTTCTGCATATCCGCCCAATCTACCACCGAATTGGGCCTCAACCGGGAGTACCATTGAAAGTCATCCCCCGTGAGCGAGGTAGCGAAATATCGGAGGAGGTACGACTCCTCTAATGCTAAGTCGCCCATCACAGTCATGTAGTATGCCAAGTGCTCAAGCAAAGAGCCTTGTCCGTTAAACTTATGTAGTTTTAGGGTGTTTAGGCAATCCAAGAATAACTTCTTGAACTGATGATGAAGAGGGTATGGCACGCTGTATAAGTCAATAGCTGTGATACTCTCGCCATGCTGAGCAAATTTGGCCTCCAAAATCCTTTCAATCATTTGCCTTTGAGTTGTCAAGCTCTCAAGCGCCTATATATTCGAAGACCGCACATTGGCGTCATCCTGTGGGGCTTCAATTTCTACCACGGCTAGAATTTTTACAGTGGTACCCAAGGTGTTGGCAATGGCTGACCTGCTCGGAGGGGGTCGCTCGACTGCTTGTAGTGTCATGGGAGTTTGGAGTGGTATCTCTCATTCTCGCAATATTCCTTGCATGATGGCCTTCAATTTTCAATTTCTCATGCCGTAAATCTTCCAACGTGATATCTTGAATATTTTCTCCAAGCTCATCTTCCAATGTCGGGTTTTGCATTCCTTGGGCACTGCGGATCTCTTCCGACGTCCCTTCAACATGCTCCTACCCCTGTTGTGACGACGAGGCGACAATGGTATGATTAAATTGTGCCACGGTTTGAGCGACCGAGCAAGATTTTTCAAGAGCGCCAGGGGCTCGTTTAACTCCTCGCAAGCTTCTTTTGGTTAGTTGCTCGTTGTGCAACAGGTGAACACCTTGGGTCCTTGACAGTGTTCTTGATCCTTTGTACCACTGTTGGCCACGGAATATATATATATTCAAATAGGTATTAGACAGGGGTTCTCTTTAAAGAGAAACATTTTTATATAAAGGGTTTATTCCGTGGGTGCGCATCGTATCAGACGATTTGGGCTCGGGTGCTGGACCTTTCTCCACTTACCGCAGTCAGTGTTGATTTACATCGGCCTAACGTCCGAACACCTTTGTTTATCCGTCAAAGAAAATCTTAAAATCCCTTCTATAGGTTTTGATGTTGGGGACCTGTTCACTTGGGCGACTCCATCGCCAGGATAATAGAACCAAGGAAGGCAGAATCGGGGATCGGATCGCCCGGTCCCAAACCGATCTAGGTCGGTGGGATCGGCCGATCCCGGACCGATCCTGGCCGAGTCAGACCAGCTGACTCGGCTAAGGATACAAATGTCTAAAAAATCTAAAAAAATAGAAAAAATAGAAAAAATATTCTAACATAGATCTATATCAAATTTAATGTGAAATAGGTGACATTTGCTCATCATTTTGTGAAATAGGCACATGCATTGATTACGTGCATGTATGTATGTGCATCAGTCTTCTGCATTTTTTACAAGTATAACATGGTTGTGTATATAATATTGGGAAGAGAGTATGGAGATGGTTCCATGTGAAAAAAAAAATTAAAACTCATAGTTGGATGCACCTGCCATGAGCTAGCACAAAGTTTGAGACACAGGATTATGAGCTGGAGAGTAATAAGGCAATTGCTATCTCTGAATTGTGGTTATCTTTTGTGTGATTTGTTTCTCCTTAAGAAAGAAAACAAAGAAAACATAAAAATGCATGGCATTTGTGGCTTCCATCTCATTCATCATGTGATCTGCTAGCATGCCATTTGGATGGACCAACATGAAGTAGTTTAATTGCATCTTGAAACCTCCTCAGGACATGTCTAGATCTTTATTTTCATCAGGTCATCTATTAGAATTCTAGGTGACCTGCCAACTACAAAATTCAACCGAGGTGTGTTGACGTGCAGGTCTGGACTCTTAGGATTCTAGGTGGTTTGCCAACTGTAAAAATTTTACACAAAATTTGTTGATTTGTAGGTCTGTAACTCCGAGATTAAATGGATCTAAGGCTAGTTGGGAATAGCTAACAAATAATGCATTCAATCTTGTAGAAGATATATGAGGATCTTAAGGTGCTTAGGCTATTCAAAGTCTCAACAGTGGTGGTCCAACGATGCATGCTGCAATCTTTTTGTTATTTTGCTAGTTTGCTGAAAATTTGAAATTGACAATATTTGTGGTAAAATATTTAGTTAATCTGAAGCAAAAACCTCCAAATTTGTTATTCTTTTACAATATTTCATGTATTGCTATAACTTGTATCCAAGGGAACATAAGTTAAAAAAATTAAAATTGAGGGCGATCCCGGGCCGATCCTGGGCGATCTGGCTGATCCTAGGCCGATCCCGGGTTGGATCGGTTCAGTTGGGATCGGGATCGGGTCGTTTCGCCCGAAATCCGATCGGATCGTCTGATTCTGCCTTCCATGGATAGAACTAAGGCTTTATCAAAGACCTCTCAGGCTTAGGCAAAAGCCCTATAATTTCTGAGTATGGATGCAATTCTGCAGAAGTCATAGACATTTTGAAGTGTCGGGAGATTTCTTGGACCTCAGGGATATTTTGATAATTTTACATTTCCATGGGTATTTTGATAATTTTACCAGACCAGGGATATTTCTGAAATTTCTGGGTGGGAAAAAAGGTAGGATAGGATCCCTGACTTCCTAAGACACTGAGGCCATTTATAGAGGGTTTTAGGGGCTACTAGGCCATAGGAGTATTTCGGTAATTTAACCAAACCCTACACGGACCTAGATTTGAGGCAGCCCCCAAGTGTCGGACTGAGCTGACTGTGTCCCTAAACTGAAGGAGCAACGAGGGGCTTCATAGAAGGCGCACGTGTGTCGATTTGCAGTGAGAGGGGTATGTATATAATTTCCCGAAAGTCGGGGGTTTTTCTTCTAATTTTCTCTGACTGGTGTGCAAAGAAAACCTGCAGAGTACATTGAATATATTTAGGGCCCAAGTGGGTACCAGGGTTATCGGCGAGTTGTCAATTGTGCATCACAAAGATTCGCACTAACACGGGAGGTAGGGGTGTAGCCCCAAGTACAAAAGATTGTAGGGTAAAATTGCAGACAACAAGACTTATGTTTCTCGCAGTCCCCGGGAGGATATTTTTGTAATTATCTCATTATAGAGGCAGAACTACATAGTTTAACCGTCCCGGGAGCGTAGAAACTTACAAACATAGCCCGCAGAGGGACATAATTACAAACATACCCCTTAAGGGCATAAATACAAGACCCGGAGATCATCTACCCCTCAAGGGTTCAAACAACGAACAATTTTCTTATGGATGCTAGATGCCTCGTAGCTGTCTTCTTGCCCAATGCTTCATGCCCCCTTCTGGACCCTTGGGGGTCTATTTATAGAAAGTGGAGGGCTACCCGAGGGTGATTTAGCCTGTACGGGTGAATGGGCTAAAAATGAACCCGAGAGGGTCTTTTCTCTTCTTTTTTTTCTTTCTTTTTTTTGCGAGAGAGAAAGAGGGGGGCGGGATCAAATGACCCCGGTTAGACCCATCTGGGGTCATTTCACCACGAGCAGACTGTCCGGGATCATTTGGCTCCGGGCAGACCTGTCCGGGTTCAAGTGACCCCGGGTGGGTCAGACCCGTCCGGGGTCATTTGACCTCGGGCAGACTGTCCGGGGTCGCTTGACCCCGGGCAGACTGTCCGAGGTCGCTTGACCCTGGGCAGACTGTTCGGGGTCACTTGACACCGGGCAGGATCCTGCTGGGTTCATTTGACCTCGGAGGGCCTGATGTGGGCCCCCCCAATCCCCCTATGGTTTCACCCAGATGGGTCTTCACCCCAGACAGGTTCTTCTCACCTCGGATGGGTTCTTTTCACCCTGGACAGCAAGTTTCACCCCGGATGGGTGTTGGCGGGGGAGTGTTTTTGTAGGCAAAATTTGCTTCCAACAAATGCCCCCCCACGGAACGTTCGTCAAAGCCGGGGTGGAGGCGAACCGTCTGTGCCCTCTGTAGGACTGCACCTCACTGTTTCGTTGCTCTTCCTGTATATTTCTTCTAATCTTCGGCTCCATCGCTTTATTCCCGTAGCACTTGTAGTTATAACTTGCCACGGTGGAGACAGAGATTCTTCTAAGAAGTTGAGAGTTAGTGCAAACTTGTCTCAGTGAGGCGCACCAGTCTAGAAGTGATGTAGGCCTACCTCGGCGAGGCACTTTGACCTGAAGCTGATGCTGACCAACCCTTAGGGGTTTACTGGTCAATATAAACCGTCCCTTGGGACGTGTTGGCCTGAAATCAGATGCTGGCCAATCCTTGGGGATATATTAGCCAAAGTTGATGTAGACCAACCCTTAGGACATATTGGTCTGAAGTTGATGCAGACCTGCCTCGGAGAGGCTTGTTGGCCTGTAGTTGATGTAAGCCTGCCTCGGCGAGACTTGTTGGCCCGAAGTTGTTGTAGACCTACCTCGGTGAGGCTTGTTGACCCGAAGTTGATGTAGACCTGCCTCGAAGAGACATCCGTCTGAGTCGTTGTCGATTGACTGTTGTGAGACACGAAAACTTTTATCGTAGATAAACATAAGAATGTTCTTATTGAAAAGAAACATTTCCTCTTTATATAGAGGGTGATTCTGTGGATGCACATAGTATCAGACGATTTAGGTTCGAGTGCTGGACCTTTCCCCACTGACCGTAGTCAGTGTTGATTTACATCGACCTAACGTCCGAACACCTTTATTTGACTGTCAAAGAAATTCTAAAGTCTTCTCCTTAGGTTCTGATGTGGAGGGCAGACTCGCTCTAGAGACTCTTCATAACCACTCATTTACCACCAACATGTTGACTAAGTTAGGGTTAAGTCTGAGCAAGACCCTAAGATTTAGGAGTAGAGACACAAATGTGCGAAGGCCGGAGGCATTTTTGAAGTAGAGGGAGGTTTTCTAGATCCCGAAGGTATTTTGGTAATTTCTCCAACCCAGGGGTATTTTGGTAATTTTTCCAGGCCAGGGGTATTTCTGAAATTTCTGGGCTAGAACGGAAGTAGGACCGGGTTCCTGACTTCCCAAGGCGCTGAGACTCTTTCTGGAGGGTTTTAGGGACTGTTAAGCCATTTCTAGGTCACGGGGGTATTTTGATAATTTTAGCATGCCCTGCAAACCTAGGTTTGAGGCAACACCCGAGTGTCGGACTGAGCTGACGACATTTCCAGACCAAAGAATGACAAGGGGCTTCGTAGAAGACACATAATTGTCAATTTGGCCGAAGGAGGGATAGATATGCAATTTTTGGAAGTTAGGGGTTTTCTTATAATTTTTCCCCGAGGACATACATAGAACATGCTGAGTGTTTTATAGTCCGAATGAGTACAAGGGTTGTCGACGAGTTGTCGACTGTACAAAGGTCCGCACTAACGCGGGAGATAGGGGCTTAACCCCAATTACAAAAGTTGCAGGGTAAAACTGCAAATAACAGGACTTTTATGTTTCTCGGACCCCAGGGAGGACATTTTTGTAATTTCCCGTTATGTGGGTGGAACTACTTAATTTAGTCGTCCCGGGACGTAGAAACTTACAAACATAGCCCACTGAGGGGCGTAATTACAAAAATGCCCCTTAGGGGCATATACACAAGACCCGGGGACTTATCCCTCGCGGGTCAAAACAACAAACAAAACTCCAAGTGTTGGATGCTCCAAGTGCGTAGGTTGCTAGATGCCTTCTATGTCCCCATTCTGGACCCTTGGGGGTCTATTTATAGAAATGGGAACCTCCCCGGGGTCGTTTGGACCCGTACGGGTTGAACGGGAGGAAAATGACCCCAGGGAGGTCATTTTCTTAATTTTTTTTTTGGTTTCGCGCCCGGGAGAGGGGACCGCCCGAGGTGGGAGGTCCCCGGGCCCGCCCGGGGTCAATCGACCCCGGGCAGGTCCACCCGGGGTCAACCTTGGCTCCCAGCCCCGCGCGTGGGCCCGCGCGGGCCTGCCCGCATCCGCGCAGACCCGCCTGGGGGTGGGCGACCCCATACGGGTCCCTCCGACCCCGGACGGGTCTTTCCCTCGTCCAATTTCAATAAATAGGGGCCTTGGGGGGCTTTGGAGCCTCGTTTGCTCGCCGGAGAAGGGAAGACGCTCCTCCTTGTTCGTTTGTCGTTTTCCTCGTGCCGTAGGCCGCGAAGGGAAGATTTGTTGTTGTCCGTGCCGCGTGGTACACGTGCGAGAGACTTCGTTCTTGGTGCGTAGACCCCTTTTTGTGTCCCCTCTGCTCTTGTAGAAGCTTCCCTTGCCCGTAGTTACACGTTCAAAGGAGGGAGACTTCATCCCCTAGGGATTTTACCGAAACTACACGATCCTAACAATCGTCGTAGATTGAATCCGGCTTCCGACCACCCCGTTTGCTGTGAGGGGTCTATAACTTGTCGTAGCATGTGGGCTATGAAACCCTAAGCGTGGGAATATTCCACGGGGCGGCGATACGCCAAATGTAGAACCCCGCATGGGAATTTTCCACGAAGTGGCGATACGCCGAATATAGGCCTCGTCCAATGTGAGGATAACATCCCATAATTTTTGAGATAAATTACGGGGGCAACAACTGTTAAGTTGTGATAGCCAAAAACTGACATTGGTCGACCCTTGGGGGTACGTTGGCCAAAAGTCATTATGTCGGCTGACCGCTAAGGTATCACTGAAGATGTGTCGGCTGACCACTGAGGTGTGTAGCAAAATATGTTGATGTGTCGGCTGACCATTAGGATGTCGCCAAAGATGTGTGGGCTAACAGCTGAGGTGTGTAACCGCTAGTTGATGTACTGGCTGACCGTTGAGGTGTCGCAAAACATGTGTCGGCTAACCGCTGAGGTGTGTAGCCGAAGGTTAAAGCTGACTAACCGTTGACTTGTGATAGCCAGAGTTGATGTAGACTAGCCCTGGGGGTGTGTTGGTCTGAGTTGATGTCGGCCGTGCACGGGCTGAGGCAGATACCATCCAGCACAGACTCGAGTGCAGTACCACCATAGGTAAGGGTGTCGTAACTTGTACATCAATATTATGTACGTTTCATTTTGTTTGGAAAAGGGCACTCATTGGATTATGTCTCCTTTATTTGTTCTAGCTTCAGTTGGTGAGGCTTCATGGCTGCCTCAGAGTTTCTCGGCTCTTGGGATGGAGTGGCCGAATGGTCCCCAACTTGGTGTAGCATTGGCGGATGCTGACATGGGCGCTTGGCTTATTCAGAACCTCCAATTGCTGCTGCAGGTTGATCCCCTCCCAACAGTTGAGGCCATGAGGGGCCACTTGAAGTGCTGCACCAGAGGTTACCATGCATTCGGTCTTTCCCGAGACATCTGGATGGCTGAGCTTACGGCCCTATGGGAGGAGTTCGCCCGCCTTCACGCTATTCAGGAGCAGAGACGAAGGAGCCAGATGCAGATTCGGCAGAGGGAGGAGCAGCTCTGCAGACTTCGGGCAGCCCAGGCTAAGGTTGGCATCCAAATCGAGGCCGCTCAAGCGCGCAACGGGAGAGCTTCCCTCCAAGTAGAGGAGCTGTAGAGGGAGTTACAGGAGGCCGAGGTGGAGTGCAACAGTACACAGGCCGAGGTAAAGGCTCTTCGCTGTAGACTTGAGGAGCTCCGGGAGGAGACTCTCTAGAGTGAGACTCTCCTTGCTGACCTGAGGAGGAGCGAATCGGGTGCTTGATGAGCTTTGGCACCTTCCTGTACACAGGGCTTTTGTACTTTGTCCATTCTTGTCTCAGTTACCCCGAGGGCTTGTCTCGGGCTCCTTTCTTTAATGACATTAATGAATAAAGGACAGAGCTCAGTAGCTTTTGCTTCCATCCTCTTGCATGTATGCCTTCTTTTTTTTTCTTTTTTTTTTTCACCTTACCAGCCCTACTGCCCTTTCGGGTTTGCGCTAGGACTGGCCCCCTTTAGCTTTTTTCATTGCGCCCTTGCGGGTTTTCACACTGAGGGGTACCCATTTTTGCCTAAGGCGCCCTCTCGGGTTTTCACCTTAGCCGGGCTAAAATCTTTTTGCCCTTGATTACCCTCCTAACGAGGACAACTAAGTCCGTTGAGTCATCAATATTTTTAGCCCTGTTTTTTTTTTTTTTGAATACCTATGATGCCAAGAGGCAGAGAGGGTTTGGCATCCCCAGAGGGACATGTGTGCCGTACCGGTGTTACAAACGGGTGGATTTGACAGCCTTAGTGGGACGCGGTTAGTCAAATCCAAAAACCGATAGGTCGAATGGGATGACAACCCGAGGAGGGCGTGCATAGGCCAAGCCCGGTTGGGACAACAAATAAGTAGGTTTAGCCGTCCGAAAGGGACATGTGGGTTAAACCTGGAGGCCGGTAGGCGAGATGGGTTGGCAGCCCGATAGGGACATACATAGGCCAAGCTCAGAAAGATGAACGAATGGATTTGACAGCCCGGGTGGGACATATAGGTCAAATCCAAAAGCCGATAGGCAAACAGGGTTGGCAGCCTGAGAGGGCATACATAGGCCAAACCCGTTGAGACAAAAGAATGGGCTTGATAGTCCCAGTGGGATATGTGAGTCAAGCCTGAAAGCCAAGAGGCAAGATGGGTTGGCAGCCCGAAAGGGACATGCACAGGCCAAACCCAAAAGAAGGAAAGGATGGATTTGACAGTCCTAGTGGGACGTGAAAATCAAATCCGAAAGCCGATAGGCAAGATGGATTGGCAGCCCGAACGGGGCGTGCATAGGCCAATACCCAAAAGATGAAAGATTGGATTTGACAGCCCTAGTGGGACGTGAGAGTCAAAGTTGAAAGGTGGTGAGCATTGGGGTTTTTCGTAAACCCCTTTGCACTTCCACCCCCACGAACGGGAGGCTGGCAACTTGTGGGATGCCGGTGTCTTTACCTGGTGGAGGTCCGACATCTGAATGGGCCAACCTGCCCTAATCCTTTTGAGAGCACGGGCCTCTTCTTTGGTGACCCACACTTGTTTTAGACGGAGTTGTCGCTCCTCCACCGGGTTACCCCAGATTTAGGCTTGGAGGCGTTGAATTTAAATCGGCGCATTTGCTCTTGGTTTGACTTCGGAGCGCCCAATTTCTTCAGGACCGCCTTATCTTCCCGAGTTCGTCGGAGAAGGCTAAAGCGGTTAGACGTGCTGATAGCCGGCACATGCTGGACTCGGGGAGTGATCAGCTCGCCTCCATCGAGCCGGACACGGAGATTCCCGACAAAAATAATCTCGCCAGAGTTGGATGTAGCTGCCACGGGCTTCTTGCCTCTACGACTATGGCGCTGCTTCTTCTGGGCAGGAGCAGCACCAATAGAAATATGGTTGACCGAGAAAACTCGGTCAGTAGCATCAATCGGTGCGGGGGTGGCTTCTTCAACCACCGACACCACGCACAAAAAGTAGGGCGAGCAAACCACAACGGGGAAGTCCCCGAACACCAATGGGGTGGTCAAGTATCCAAACCTGACATGAGCGGCGATGACCTGCGGCCGTATGTTACAGCTGCCATTGTGTTGTTCTCGGTTGTTGTTGTCGGATGCGCCTGCACAACTTTTCCTTCCTCTTCCCCTCCTGAAACAGAGAAAAAGGGCATGACAACCTTATTAAGGGTGTGGATAATCTTTGGCAGAAATAAGAAAGGGGGGAATGGTCCCACTGGGCATGCTAGTTTATTTAACTCACGGAATGAAATAGTCGCAATTAGAATCAAAATCAATGTTCAAAATGAAAACGAAATGTTCGTTTATTGAACATAATCGCACAGTAGTTAGCTATTTCAAGTAGCATGTGCATTATTTATTCCGTGCATTGGGTTTATCAGACGCTTAAGATTCGGGTACTGGACAATTCCCCACCGATCGCGGTCAGTGTTTATTTACATCGGTATAAGTCCGAATACCCTTGATTAACCGTCAAAAAAAATCGTCAACCAATACAGCATTAGTCATGATGTTGAAGGCATAACCGCAGGTTCCCTATAACCCTCTTCAGAGGATATGACATTACGCCATTCATTAGAAGAGCTTAGGAAAATTGGAAGGTTTTGCAAGCCCACCCAACGTTGTTATGCAAACTGAGGTGCTTAGTGACCTCTGAACCCATCGAGCGCACGCATACATTTCCTAGGTTAACCAGGGTGTGCATATAACACCTAGCTTGCACAGGGAGCTCCCATAGTTCCGTGGGGGATTGGGGCACTTTGTTATCGAAAGGGTATATGGTTTGTTTACAATTTGACCTCTCATCGAGGTTTGATTTAAATTTATTGATGACCTGGGAAAATAGGGTTAGGGTTCCGCAATAAGCGGGAATTTGATGATCGTTCTACCCCATTTAAGGTCCAAACTTTTATGACCATGAATATGCCAATCGAAATTAAGTGAGTCGGAAGACTCTTTTAATAGACGTAGTCAAGTCCATTTCGGACTTTGTCGTCATTTGATCACGATACAAGACATAGTGTCCTTTGACGGGGGCATTCATGTAATTTTGAGAAACCCATGGGATCATGTAGTCACAACACATTTTTATAAGTCATTGAAGGAAATGTATGACACTGTTGTAATATCTATAATCACAAATATTTCTCGACAAGTTGTTGGACTGTACAAGACCCTTTCCGTAGATGATCAGGACTTGTACACATTTCCCGGATGCATCTCGGACTTTTCCACAATTGCAAGGCTCATATGGGCCTTTTTACAGAACTTAGAAGTTGGGGGAGGGGAGGTCATATCATTTTCCCCGAAGAAACATATGAATCACATAAATCACATGGAACTTGTGTTGTACACAGGCCACGAGAGGGATTTTTTTATGGCATACCGTCACTGGGAACACAGCACAACACAAGCACGAGCACAAACCCGAGGAATGGGCCTTCAAAAGCACAAACACAAGCACAAGAGTTCTTTGCACTCCTCTCTGCGTTCGGTGTGTCTCCTGTCCTGGGTCCCACCGGGGATATTTATAGAGCCCAGGTGTGGTTATAGGGTTTAACCGGTCCAAAGGTGCCCACCCAAGGTTTTAACCGGTCCAAGTACCCCAATCTAGGGGGTTTATCCGGTCTAAACACCCCACTAGGGGGGTTTAACAAGACCAAACAGCCCAATTGGGGTGGATCCTGTCCAGAGCCACCAATTGGGGGTTTATCCGAACCAAACCCCCCAATTGAGGGGTTTATCTGGTAACCAGTCCACACCTCCCATTTGGGGGATTTATCCGGTCCAAACCCCCCTATTGAGGGAGTGCGGGTGGCCGGCCTCTATAAATAGCCTCATACTGTTCATTTCTTCCATGTGGAGGAAGGGAAAGCGATGTCTCCCATGTGTTTGGTGATTTGTGCTTCGTTCGGTGGCTCCCTGCCCCCTTCATTGCGTGGAAAAGCTCCATTTTTCCAAGTTTTGCCCCTCGCTGGTCTTGTTCACTCTGTCAGTTGCAAAGGATTAATTCCTTGCAGAATTTACTTGTTGTGTGCGTATTTTGATCATCCGCATACCTGACGAAATTTTCTCGGGACGTGTGTGTGGCTCGACATTGAGACGGCACAAACTTTTGTGTCTTCTTGTGTCCGCCGCTAAATTTAGATTTCATTTTCCCTAATTGCTTCGAGGGAAAAATAAATTGGTTCAACAACTTCCTCCCTCTACCACATCACATAGATGTGAAAGATATTGTAACAACATCTCACATAACTCTGCAACACCAAATTGAATCTGAGAAGTACTGACTTCACCAATGAGAGTTGCACATACTTGTGCATGTGAAGTGATCATGGAGTGCTGGTAGTTACTTTCTTGTCCCCTTTTTAATTGCTTTTTATAATTTCCAACTTTAAAATGAACAGCATGTCCACAGCATTTAATCCCACAATGGATGAGGAAAAAGTTTTGTGGGTAGGTATTAACATGCAGAAAAATGAAGAATGCCCATTAACCATTTAATGGTCTTGTTCACATGGCATCCATTCACCAATGAAAACCATAGGAAAGAAAAGGACAGATAAATAGGCCCAGTTTTCCCTTCCCAATAAAAACATTCAGATTTCCATACAAGGCCAGGTATTGGTTGATTTTTGAAATTCTATCATTTGAAACATAGAAGTGGGATTGAGAAATTAACCTATTTTTTGTACCCTCCAAGACAGGTTTATTCGTAAGATAATCTGAGAAGACTGAAGGCTATAACTGTTCACTAACCCCTGATTCCAAGTAGCTGGAGTGAGAATAACAACCACCAAACCAGTAAAAACAAGTAAGAATAGGCCTGTACTAATCCTTCTCAATGGGAAGTTTCAACAATAAATGGTGATGACTCCTGGGTATGCATTCATACATAGTCAGGAAATCAAGGAAGCAACCTTTTTGTATTTACAGTCATGCACTTCAAGAATATGCCTAATTCTATGTTGCAACAAGATTTATTCTAGGTTCTTACTTGGTTCTTAGCTGGAAAGATAGCATTTTGATTTATACCCACAAACGGTATTAGAAGAACGTACAAGCAAGATGGTTGGAGAGAAATTACTGGAAAAAACACAATCTTCCACAGTGGCCAGAAAAGTCAAACAGAATTATTTGAATCTCTTTTAAAAGCTAGAAAGAAAACCAACTCAATGCTGTCTCCAATGGGCACTTCCATAACAATTAACTTGAAGAGTGACTTTGATTCTCATTCATGTGATTCTAAATCATGAGAGCAGTCTTTTTCAAAGCACCTAGGTGATTTGCATTTTGTGATATGTGAGATTACATGATTTCATGGTTTCAGTTCATTTTTTTGCCGAAGGAGTGAAATGGTAAATCTTCCTCAGACCTGCTATTGAGCAAGATGGACAGATACAGCCAACAGTAATGACTCTTTCAAAATCATTGTAAGTTAATCATTTCAAAGACCCTGAACAGGCTTACCAGAAACCTGCCTAAGCCAAAAAAGATAATTCTTCTGTTTTTCCTAGATATGATAGGGTCAACACCTCTACCAGAAATTCAATAACATGGTTCTTCCTCAGAAAGTTATCTTATTTAGGTGACACACCTCATGAGTCTTTCCTGCAGGAATGATTGTTTCCTTAAAATCATCAGCTTTCCTGCTAAGAAAAATCAAGAAATTAGGCCTTAAAATTGAGAAGAAGAGTATCATTCTCCTGCTCCAAGTAGTCTGCCTTAAACGTCAAGATATGTGTGTAACATAGTGACTGAAATTTGATTACTGGACTGAGTGAAAGAGAATTAACTGTGATTCAGCTGCACCAGCTTCCTCAGCTGAAATTAAGAAAGGAGAATTTGCAAATACCTCACTGCAACATTTAGAATGATCAATTTATCAGTCAATATTAATGCAAAAACTGCAGATCCAAAGGTACAAAGATTGAAATAATTTGACGGTGGATTGGAATACATATACATTTTTATTAATATTTAAAAGAAAGGGTATGAGTATAGTCTGTGAACCCCCCCCCCCCCACCCACACACACACACAAAAATGAAATCTGTATACAAGAGTCCCTCCCTCTCCCCTCCCCCCATCCACCCACACCAAAAAAAGAAACATACAAGTGTAAACCCAATACCAAAGTGATATCTGTGAGCTATAAAACTGCCCTATAACAACTCAAAGAAAGCAGCCCAGACAACTGGCCTATAACATTTGAATTTCCTACTCTCCACCACCCAAGCCATCCAAAATTAGTCACCAGGACTTGTCTCGTTTGTTAGCCTATCCTTGAAACAGCTTGTCCACACAGTTTAGTGGTTGCCTACATCTGACCAGCGGCCTTTGGAAACCCACCCAAACAAAGTGAGAAAAAGAGCAGCATACAGTCCATTCATTCCTCCCTTTGTAGGCAAGTAGTCCCTATGTCATAGATGTACCAGGTCAAGCAACCTTATTCTGTATTGTAGGAATCAGCCAAATCAATCCTGAATCAGCCAGATCGGACCAATTTAGCCAATTCCCTTGGAATCTTGGCCAAAAAAGGGAAAATCGGCTTGAATTTGGCAGAATAGGACCTATATCAATCGGATTGGCCAATCCAGGTCCAATCCATACCCGATACAACTATATAACTTTTTAAACATTTAGCTTATTTTAGTTAACCACTTGTATTGTTCTATGAATACTAGTGTTTATGATGCAAATTCATGATAACTTTCTGTTTTCTTCTCTCTAGTTTTTCTAGATGCATAGATATTTTTTATTTTTCCTTATTTTTTCTGATTTTTTAATCAGGCTAATCCAGGATCGGCCTGTCTTCCATTGGATCAGCGATTGGGATCAGGCCTACCCAATCTGGGTGCCTCATCTGATCCTGCCTTCCATGTACATAGCTGATATTTGGCCAGAGCAGATAAAACCATCTTTGAAAGAATCCATCTACCCCCTCCCGAAAGATGTTTGGCCACCCAACCCTCTAAAATCTTTGGTTAAATTTCTTGGTAACACCATTCCAATGCTCAACTCTAATCAGATCATCAGTCAGTGGCAATCCCAAATATCTGATAGAGAATGATGAACATCTGCAACTTCGCTCAGTTTCTCTCTAGTGGTGATGACCCCCCAAAACATCTGATTTATCAATATTAATTTTCAGACCTGAAACTGTTTCAACCAGGTTCAGTAGCTTCTTCCAATTATCAAGCATTAAATCCTGTGCTGAGAAGAAGAGCAAGGTGTATCGTAGGTGGGTGAGTTGTAGGTTACTTCTTCCAACAAAACTGCCATCCACTAGACCACAAAACATGGCTCTATTCCAAAGAGAGATGAGGATTTGTCCAACAGGAAAAGGATAGGTGAAATAGGGTCAACTTGTCTTAATCCTCTAGATCTATTGAAATACCCACCAGGCTCTCCATTTACAAGAATAGAAAAGCAAGCTGTTGTAACACAATTCATAACCTAATCAATCATTTTCTTTTTGAAACCCATGATCCCTAGTGTTTTGAAGATACACAGCCAACCAACCCTATCATAAGCCTTCTCAAAATCCAAATTCAATAACACACGCTCCTTCTTGACCTTTTGTAAAGAGCTTCAAAGGCAGTCAAATAGTTAACCAATATGAATCTACTAATTAGTTCCTGCTAACTAACTGCTCCATTACCCTTTTCAGTCTGGTTGTGAGAATGTTAGTAATAATTTTGTGGCAACTGTTTAATACGCTGATATCTCTGAACTCTGAAACTTTCTCAGCCCCTTCTTCCTTAGGAATGAGTACAATACAAGTGAAATTGAAACATTTGATGTTCAAGAGTCTGTCTTCAAACTCTTTAGTCACCATCATCAGATTTTATGGTATTGCAGAAGTGTGGAAGAAACCCATGGAGAATCCGTCTAGCCCAAGTGATTTGTTGGCAACTTGAAATCCATATTGAAGATTGCTTCCTTCACTTCATTTTCCTGAAATGGACAACATGGTAAATCTGCCTCCCGCTCTTCAATTTTGAGCAAAACGCCATCCTCCAAAAAAGGACTCCAAAGGTTATCTTCTGTGAACTGTCCAGTTTTAAGAGCTTCATTTCTTCTTTTTCTTAGCCATCTTCCATATTTTTCTCCAATACGTAAAACCAATTGTATGGCCTTTGTCTCACCTTTGTCTCTTGGAAAATAGAGATCAAGGTGTTCTTGTACTAGATAATCAACTAACCTGTTTGTTCATTGTCCTCTAATCCAACACCACAAATCTTGACAAAAAATGCATCTTGCCAATGGTTGGCGAATTAGATATTCATTCAAATGTTCTTTTTGAAAGTAATATTCATTCAAATTTTATGTTCAAGGTTCAAAAAATCAGAAGTAGGATGGGAAATGTCAGCCCAAATTCATCCAAGATTTGGTTGACCATAGTTTGACCATAACCACCACCACCACTGCCCCCCTTGGTTGAATATGCTGCACAGAAAAGTAAGAAAATTGTTGGTTCTTTAATAGCTGTGACCACCATTGTCCATGACTCCATAGTATAATACACTGTACAGAACTCAACTCAACCTAAAATCATAGTTGGCTCCTCAGAATCAGAGCCCATGTCACCATTTCTAATCCATAACAGCTAAAATCCATAGGATCAAAGGGATCATCATGCAGATGGCCAGAATATAAACACAATCGGTTGATTCATACCCGGGATCAGCCAATTCTTGAAACCATCCCCTCTCACCCACTCCTTTCTGCATATTTTCTTTGTTCAGCCACAGCTGCAACAACTACCTGCCAACAAGTTTCATAGAACCATTGGGCAAGCTGTTATATATATTCTAAGAAGGTTGCTGTCCACCAAAAGTCAGTTCAAATTCTATCAGTCAACCCTTGGAACAATGCCTACAGCAATGGCCACTGCCAGCATCAGCCAAGCCACCAGCCCACCACAGCAACATCATGAAAGCAGAGGTGGCAATTGCAGCAACTGTGATTCTTTCCCCTTCCCACCTCTTCCTTCCCCTTCCTCTTCACTCCCCTATCTGATGTGTATTCATGCCGATTCAGAGATGTAAGAACAAAGCTCAGCTTCTAGATGGTCTTCCTGGATGCGCATAAGAGAGAGAGATGAGCAATTTCTATAGATCTACACATTCCATAAAGTTGATGTTCATGACTCAACCTTCAAAGCTATAAAATGCATAGTAATGCAAGGATAACAGGGCCCATATTTCCAATTTCGCTCTTTCATGGGTGAACTTTATTCTGGTTAATGATACTGCAAATAGTTGTAGAAATTGATAAGGCGAAAAGACAACATGAGAAAATAGTATCCCAATCAAAATGACTATGTGCTTGCTTCATCACCTGATCCATGTTTTGCTGACTCAGTGCGACTCACATCAACTCGGGCGTACCGTATCGTATTTGGGCCGGACCGAGATAACCGAATCGGTGGAAGTTGCACCCGAGTCACTTTGAGTCATATCAAAATCTCTTTAAGTTAGGCCGTATCGTATCATATCCGGGCCAGACCAAGTCAATATGTATCACCGAGTTGGTGAACCCTGACCTAATTATAGCCAAAAGGCTGAGAAGAGCTATAACTCCACTGCTTCCGAATAAAAAAGAACTCCCATGTTACATAAATGGAACCAAATCCGATGTTTGTTTTTTGAAGGTAGATAATACCACATATTATAAAAGGAAAGAAAAGAATATACAAGAAAGGAGGGAGTGCTCCCACAAAACTCCCTAATAAAAAAAGCGGTAGGATGTACACTGGCCAGGAGCAAAGGGAAAAAAAAGAAAACAAAAAACCTAGCCACCAAGCCTGCCCCCCCCACCCAAAAGCAAAGGAACGCCAAAGCCAAGCATACAACTGAACTAACGACTCTGTCTTGACATGACACCCACACACACCATAAACCTCCCCAAAACAATTGACAACAGGACTGCAGAACATTCTGGAGCTATCGATCGATTCCTCACCCCCACATCAACAGTCTTTGAGCTGCTCTCCCTCCTCTCGAGAGCCCAAACCCTCACCCAACAATATGCTACACCACTGTGAGACACGAAAAAAATCTAAGAAATACTCTTATCGTAGATAAAAGGTAGATTTTCGTTCTTTTTGAAAAGAAACACTCCTCTGCGTAGAGAGGGTTCCGTGGATGCGCATAGTATCAGACGATTTGGGTTCGAGTGCTGGACCTTTCCCCACTGACCGGAGTCGGTGTTGATTTATATCGGCCTAACGTCCGAACACCTTTGTTTAACTGTCAAAGAGGTCCCAAAAGACTTCTACAGAGGTTCTGATGTGGAGGGTAAGCTCACTCGAGAGACTCTCCATGACCACTCATTTACCACCAACACACAGAAACAACTAGATTAGGGCTAGGTCTGAGCAAAACCCTAAGATTTAGGTATAGAGGCGCAAATATGCGGAAGCCATAGGCATTTTTAAAGCAAGGGAAGTTTTCTAGACCCCGGGGGTATTTTGGTAATTTTACCAACCCAAGGGTATTTTGGTAGTTTTCCAGGCCAGGGACATTTATGAAATTTCTGGACTGGAACGGAAGTAGGATCGGGTTCCTGACTCCCCAAGGCATGGAAGCCGTTTCTGGAGTGTTTCAAGGGCTCTGAGGCCATTTTTAGGTCATAGGGGTATTTTGGTAATTCTACCAGACCCTAAACCTAGGTTTGAGATGATACCCGAGTGCTGGACTGAGCTGACAACACTTCCGGACTGAAGGAATGACAAGGAGCTTCAGGAAGGCACACATTTGTCAATTTGGCCGAAGGAGGGGTATATACACAATTTTCCAAAGTCGGGGGGGGGGTTTCTTATAATTTTCCCACCCGAGGTTACATATAAAACATGCTGAATGCTTTTATAATTCCAGTGAGTACATGAGTTGTCGGCGAGTTGTCGACTGTACAAAAGTCCGCATTAGAGCGGGAGATAGGGACGTAGTCCCAATTACAAGAGATTGCAGGGTATAACTGCAAATTACAGGACTTCGGTCTTTTACAATCCCGGGAAGGATATTTTTGTAATTTCGCCATTATAGGGGGCAGAAATACAAGACTTGGTCGTCCCGAGACGTAAAGACTTACAAACGTGGCCCGCTGAGGGGCATAATTACAAACATGGCCCACTGAGGGGCATAAACGTAAATATACCCCGTAGGGGCATAAATACAAGACCCGGGGACTTACCCCACACGGGCCAAAACAAACGAACAAATGCTTCAAGTGTCTTCCGTAGGTTGCCACTTGTGTAGTGCTCTCTGTCTCTTCTTTTGGACCTCTGGGGTCTATTTATAGAAGTGGGGGAACCTCCCCGGGAGTGTTCGACCCCGTACGGGTCCAACGGGATGAAAATGACCCCGGGGAGGTCCCATTTTCAAATTGGTTTAAGTCCGCGCGCGGGAACGGAACCTCCCCGGGGTGGGAGGTCCCCGGGACGGTCCTGGACCGTCCCGGGGTCGCGGACACCCGGGGAGGGACCTGCCCGGGTCGCGGCTCCCCGGGGGGAACCGGCCCGGGGTCGCGGGCCCCCGGGGGGGGACCTCCCCGGGGTCGCGGGCCCCCGGGCAGGACCTGCCCGGGGTCGCGGACCCCCGGGGGACCTCCCCGGGGTCGCGAGCCCCCGGGCAGGGCCTGCCCGGGGTCGCGAGCGCGCCCCGGGGAGGACCTCCCCGGGGTCGTGGACTCCGGGTGGCCCCCACCCGGGCCGCGCGCACCCCGAGGGGGAACTCCCCGGGGTCACGGACCCCGGGTGGGTCCCGCCCGGGTGCGTCCGACCCCGGGCGGGTCCACTTGCCTAGGAGGAGTCCCGCGCGGGACTCCTCTCGCCCCGGGCGGAGCCGTCCGGGTAAGGGCGACCCTGGACGGGTCCCTCCACCCCCGGACGGGTCTACTTCTCGCGCGGATTCCATAAAAGGAGGCTCCGAGGCTCTGAAACTCCGGGTTTTCGCCGTCTCTCGTGGAGAACAACGAGAGGGAACGCCGCCTTGTTCGTTTGTCGTCTTCCTCGGGCCGTAGGCCGCTGCGGGAGGACGAGTTGTTGTCCGTGCCTCGTGATACACGTGCGAGGGACGTTGTGCTTGGTACGTAGACCTTCTTCAGTATCTCCTGCGTTGTTGTAGAAGTGTTCCTCGCTTGGGGATACACGTCCGGAAGGCAGGGACTTAATCCCGTAGGGATTTTTAATATAACCACGTGATCCTGACGATCATTGTGGCTTGTGCTTGGTTGGTGGCCATCCCCCGAGGGATTTATATCGCCACGACATGTGGGCTACAAAGCTGTAAGCTTAGGAATATCCGACGGGACGGCGATACGCCGAACAAGGTACCCCGTGTAGGAATATCCTATCGGAGGGTGATACACCGCTTCCGAAATCTTGTCACATGCGGGATTAAAATCCCGAACCTTTAGCACGATAAATTATGGGTGCAACAAATGCCCCCCACGGGACATGCGTCCAAACCGAAGGTGGGGGCGGACGGCCCGTGCATTCCGTTGCTTCTATGTCAGTCTCCGGGCTCATAGGCATGCTGGAGTTTTGTGTGACTTTCTGTAGTCTTGATGTTGTCCGTATGCTGGTTTAACTGACAATGCTTTCTCTGCTTTTGGCTTTGCAGCTTTTGCAGACATGGCTCGTTCCAGACGGAGCGGAGGGACTTCCCAGAGGTCCAGGACCAGCGGTGGAGATGATCATTATGTACGGAGGACGGACAGGCCTATGCCACCATTCCCTCCTCGCAGCATCACTCCAGAGGACTTTGACGCAGTGGACCGCGGATTTGCTTGGGTCGCTGAGGGCCCAATTGGAGAGACTACCACGACCGGTGGCGTTGTTGACGTCTCCCGGATTACACGGGGGCTCGGACGGTATACTTATGACCGGTCGGGCGGCTACCCGCCCCACTTTCCGCTGGACTGTCACCTTCTCCCTTTCATCCAGAGTTTCATACCGCCTGGAGTAGAGACTGACGATCCTCGGCTTCCCGAGGAGAGGCGCCGCCTGGAGCGGGCCATTTTGCTCGGGCGGGACAGTATGCATAGCACCTGCAGCTTTTCTTATCCGAGCTTCCCAGAGGGCTTTGCCCGTCAGCGACAGTTCCCTGACCAGAGGAGTCTTGGCTCCTTCAAGGAGTTTGACAGTTTTACCGTGAGGACGGCGCTATCTTCGCCAGCCACCTGGCATCTGGCCGGGCACCACAGGGCCGTGGATATTGCTATTGACGGGATGTTTCTGACTCCCACCGGCGCAGCCTGCTCACATGATGATTATGAGGCTGATTGCATGCTAGAGAGGATCTTGGCACAGAGGACCCCGAGCTGGTACGGGGGATGGGCCGTTGTCCCTTCCCATTGTTATCGACGTGGCGCCACAGAGTGGCTGTGGGGTGTGCTGCTAGTTTACAGGACAGCACTTGACCGGGCAGGCATACGTCATGCCGTGACGGCAGCTTTGTACTCTTATCCCTGCCACACCGGACTGGTCCAGGCTCTAGCTGAGAGATTTAACAGGCGCTGGAATACTTTCATGACTGCTGAGGGGGAGACTTCACTAGACCTGTGGGCCTTCCACAGGATTTCTGGCCTCCCAGTCTGCGGACAGCCATACGAGGAGATATGCCTGGACGATTTGCATCTGAGTGCTTCGGACGGCGCAGGCCATTATTACATGCCATATTGCTTCAGATATCTGATGAAGACTTGGAGGGACCTGGCCCTCGTGGGCAAGGAGAAAGCTGTACGGACGCCGAGGGTGACTCTGAATGCATGGGTCACACATTTCTACAGCGGTCCGTACTGTTTCTACGAGGAGTTTGCTACCTCGGGGATGTCTTGGGAGCAGTGCCGCGAGGTCGAGCTCCGCTTTGCTTCACACCCTCGCCACTTACCCGCTCCGACACGGGGGTGGAATTCGAGGGAGCTGCCGCCACTGACTTATCTGGCAGCCTACCTGGCCTACTGGCTGGCCAGCTTTGTGATCCCTCATGGAGAGGAGGGGATTCTGCGGGCAGAGGTGATCTACCCGGCTTGTTTGTTGGCTTGTGGGCGCAGGCTCGCCATTGCTCCAGCCGCATTGGCGAACATCTTTCATAGTCTTGGGGCATTGACTTCACACTCATCTCCTAGAGATAAGCATATCTTGATGCCCACCCACTATCTGAGTGCATGGGCCGGCTTGTTCTTGCCAGAATTATCACAGAGGACCCCGGTGGATAACCAGCAGCGCCACTTCTTTTTGCTTTTGCTGGTCATCCGGAGCAGGACTCAGTTTTGCAGCTTGCCAGTGCTCGTCGTACCTTGTCTTTCCTCCATACTAGGAGGGATGAGAGTCTGGAGTTCGATCACAGCTCTCGCTCATTCCGCCCATACACGGAGCGACAGGGTGACAATGTTGTCTGCAGGCTATCTTCCTGGGCTTTACCCTCCGACCATGCATTGGTCGATTGGGTTATTTGTGTTCGACCCAGCGTTCTGGTTTACCGCCGTTCCAGTATGGCGGTGCTTGAGCCATATTACCCGCACAGATTTGCCAGGAATTTTGGGTACGACCAGTCGATACCTCAGCATGCAGATTTTCCCTTTGCCGTTCGGCAGTACAGACAGAGGGATGTGCACCTAGTGGCGGCTTCATGGCATGACTTCCTTTCCCGGGAGGTGAAGGAGGAGTATCCCATTCCAGCACAGACACGCAGAGGTTTCTTTGATATACACTATGCGCGCTGGTGGTTTAAGCTCAGCCTTGTTTTCAGGCAGCGAGCTGATACTATTCGAGCTGCAGAGGAACGGCGCTTGAAGAAGGAGGATCTGCCTCCACTGTTTCTAGATGCGGCGTTCATCAGATCTCATTTTTCTGGGGCCGCCAAGGCCATTCATGAGATTGAGACCCGTTGGAGGGCGGATGGACTCTCGATCCCTGTTGACAGGAGTCAGTACACCGGGGCTTTGAAGCCCTTGCGGAGTGTCCCAGCTGCAGTTTCTTCTTCTAGGTCTGCCCGTCGGAGGGTAGACCCTGACCCTCTGGCCCTCTACTCCTGGTGGGAGGATCTGAAGACCTCTTGTGGTTTGAAGACCCAGTCCCAACTATCAGAAACTGTTCCAGAGGGGGCATTAGGAGGCAGTGCCTTCACAGCTTGGAGGATCCACATCATGAATGCCGTAGGCTGTGCGGGTCCCCTGGAGTATATCTCAGATTTGGAGGTGGCTACCACCCCCAATGCCATATGGACCATTGTGAGCAAGGTTGCTAAGGCCCTTGGCTTGAAGACTGAGCAGATCGTTTTGAGGCCTGAGAGGCATATTGGGGATCCAGGTATATGCTGAATTATTTGACCCTGTCTCCTTGTACTCTGCAATTCAAGGCGCTGATTTTATGCAACCCTTTCTTTTTACTTGCAGGCCATGTTTCTAGCTCAGAGGCTCGGGGGCGCGGGAAGAGGCCACGGACCGATATCCCAGAGGGTGATCCGCGGCCTACTATTCGCCTGCGCCCTGAGGAGGAGTCTCCTACTCCAGCTGAGATCTCGAGTAAGAATGGGAATGTTTGTTTTCAATCAGTATTGCAACCTGTTTTGAAGATGTTGTGATCTGACTGTTATTTCCTCTTGTTGCTGCAGCTCCTCCTGAGGCTATGCCTACTGCGAGCTTCTCTCCTTGCCCCGGAAATGTGTTCACAGAGGCGGGGTTGGAGGTGGACGAGTCCATTCCTGACATCAGTGTGGACATTGACGGATTGGACTTCCTCGCCAATGACTATGTGCCTGTAACAGGCAATTCCCCCGCACTTGATACAGGCGGGAGCTCTGTTGCTCCGGAGGCAGGTTGGCATCTTGCATATTTAACCTTCCCTTATTCCTCCTTTCAAACAGATGAAGTATGTGCTTTAACTAATATAGCATTGCACGTTGCAGGGACCCCACGAGCTCAGACCCCTCTCCCTGCCGTTGAAGGGGGAAAGGGATCTTCTGGCGGCGAGGAGACTTCTCCGCCGTCCGGTTCTTCAGGGGAGAGAGGCCCTAGCACCTTATCAAGGACAGAGACTTCCAGCACCTCCTCCAGCGGGAGTTCTTCTTCTTCTTCTTTAAGTTCTTCTGAAGAAGGCGAACTCAGGATGAGCCCAGGTGACTTAAGATCCCTGTTTTTCTTTCTGAGCATGAAATAATGAGCTTGTCTAACTTGTCTTGCTCATTGTCGTACAGCTGCTCAGACAACCCCCTATTTGGACGAGCTTTCTAGGCTCATAGAGGTCGGCTCTTCTGCTGACCTGCCAGCTTTTGATGAAAGGGTTGGAATTCCAACTACAGAGGTTGCAATCCCTGGCAAGGAGGCATCGTCCCTGGTCATGGGACTACCGGCAGGTACTACCGGTATTGCAGAGTCTGGCCGGGTGCAGGCTTTAGGTATGCACAAAGATATTCTGTACACCATTCCAGCCACACATACTGCTGCATGTTGACATTCTGAGATGTTTTTGTTTTGAAACAGCTGGTGATCATCAGGAGGAGGGCAGCCTCCCTCGGCCCACAGAGATAGACCATACACCAGGCTCCTTTCACATGCCATCTGAAGAGCAAGGCACCGCTGACGAGGCCGCGATCTTCATTGATTCGACAGCGAAAGGTATATGGTTGTCAACTTAAGGAACTTTGTCATTCACCGAACAAGACTCCTTTCATTTGTGATAACAAGTGGATGTCTTCTTTCAGCTGTCTCTTCTCCCATGGAGGCAACTACAGGGGTTGACCCCACTGTGATTGAAGAGGAGGAACCTGTGCATGCTGGTATGTCTTCATTAAATATGAATTGCCCATTCTGCTTTTTGGTATGACCGGAGTGCTAAGACTTTCCGTTCCTTGCCTTCTTTGCAGAGAGGTCGGCGACGCCTATACCATCCACAGAGCGGGGACCGGCACTTGCTGGTGGTTGTCCACTGGTCCCTATGGAGGGATCTCCTCGTGGGCCTAGCCCAGCGAGTGAGACTATTTCAGGTAAGAGTCCTTGACATTTGTACTCTTGGAATCTTACTCTTATGACATTATTGTGGTGGTACACTCACAATCTCTCCCTCCTTTTTTTTTACAAACAGGGCCCCTAGAAGGAGCAGGCGTGACGCCCCTGGATTTCCCTGCCCTTGGAGTTGAGTGGCCTGACGCTCCTGCACTCGGGACGGCGCTACATGTTGCCATCGCTGACCAGCTCCTGCAGGGTCTTGATCAGTTGATCCGGGCAGACCCACTGCCCTCCGTGGAGGCCTTGAGGGCCGATCTGGTGGTATTCACCAGAAGCTACCACGGACTGGGTTTTCCCCGGGATGCATGGGCCGCGAGATTAGAGAGCTTATGGAGCGAGTTTACTCGCCTCCATCTGGCCCAGGAGCAGAGACGGAGAGCCCACCTACGGGTCCAGGAGCAGGAGGAGCGGCTGCGTGAACTTCAAGCCGCCAGAGCTGAGACCGACCTCCACCTTGCGAGCTTCGAGGGGGATAGCCAGAGGACCTCTCTCCGAGTAGAGGAGCTGCAGAGAGAGCTCCAGGAGGCGGCTGAGGAGCACCGTGTTGTCCAGGCGAGGGTGGAGGCCTGCCGTCGCCGATCTGAGGAGCTTCGGGAGGAGATTATCCAGGAGGAGACCCGCCTTGCGGAGTTGCAGAGGGACGCACACCGTGGTTGACGAGCTCTGGCACTTTCTTGTACATAGGGCCCTTACGCTCCATTGTTTATTTGAGTTATCCCCGAGGGCTTGTCTCGGGCTCCCTTGATGACATTAATGAATAAAGGATAGAGCTTAGCATAGCTGTTTTTTTGCTTCCATCCTCTTGCATGTGTGTCTCTCTTTTTTTTCCTTTTCTTTTTATCACTTTACCAGCCCTACCGCCCTTTCGGGTTTTCGCCAGGACTGGCCCCCTTTAGCTTTTTCCAGCGCGCCCTTTCGGGTTTTCACACTGAGGGGTACCCATTTTTGCCTAAGGCGCCCTTTCGGGTTTTCACCTTAGCCGGGTTAAAGCCTTTTTACCCTTGATTGCTCTTCTAACAGAAACAACCAAGTCCGCTGGGGCATCAATATTTTTTTTAACCCCAATTTTTTTTTTTTTTTTTGGGTCTATAAAGGCGAGGAAAAGGTGGCACTCCCGTAGGGACGTGTGTGCCGCGGATGTGGGACAAGTGGGTAGATTTGATTGTCCGGGTGAGACGAACGAATCAAATCTGTGAGCCGAAAGGCGAAACGGGTTGGTAGCCTGAGAGGGCGTACTGAGACCGAACCCAAGAAGATAGAAACGAGCCAAACGGCGTGATGGGTTGGCAGCCCGAAAGAGCATACTGAGGCCAAGCCCGGTGTGACAAGATGGGTGGATTCGACTGTCCTAATGGGACGTAATTAGCCAAATCCAAAACCGAAGATTGACCGGGTTAGCAACCCGAAAAGGGTGTGCATATGCCAAGCCCGGTTGGAACAACAAAGGAGTTGATTTAACAGTCCAAAAGGGACATGAGGGTTAAACCTGGAGGCCGATAGGCGGGATGGGTTGGCAGCCCGAAAGAGGCATGCATAGGCCAGACCCGAAACGACGACAGGAAGGGATTCGACAGCCCAGGTGGGACGTATAAGTCAAATCCGTGAGCCGATAGGCAAATAGGGTTGGCAGCCCGAGAGAGCATACTGAGGCCAAGCCCGTGGGGACAAAGGAATAGACTTGGCGATCCCGGTGGGATATATGTGTCAAGTCTGAAGCCAAGAGGCGAGATGGGTTGACAGCCCGAAAGGGGCATGCAGAGGCCAGACCCAGAAGAAGAAAAAGGGTGGACTTGACAACCCTAGTGGGACGTGAGAGTCAAATCCGAGAGCCGATAGGCGAGATAGGTTGGCAGCCCGAGAGAGCATACTGAGGCCATTCCTGATGGGACAAAGATGGGTTTGACCACCCTAGTGGGACGTGAAAGTCAAACCTGAAAGCCGATAGGCGAGTAGGTGGGTTGGCAGCCCGAGAGGACATGCTGAGGCCAGACCCGGTGGGACATGTGCCAGAAGACACGATGGATTGGTAGCCCGAGAGAGCATACTGAGACCAGATCCCAAGAAGATAAGATGAGCCAAAAGGCATGATGGGTTGGCAGCCCGAGAGGGCGTACTGAGACCAATCCCAAGGAGGTTAGATGAGCCGAAAGGCATGAAGGGTTGGCAGCCCGAGAGAACATACTGAGGCCATTCCCTAGAATGAAAGAGGAGCCGAAAGGCATGATTGGTTGGCAGCCCGAAAGAGCATACTGAGGCCATTCCCTAGAATGAAACAGGAGCCGAAAGGCATGAAAAGTTGGCAGCCCGAGAGAGCATACTGAGGCCAGTCCCAGTGGGACAAGAGAGTAAACGGGTTTAACTGCTCAGAAGAGACATATGAGCTGAACCCAGAAGCCGATAGGCGGAATGGGTCGGCAGCCCGGAAGAGGCGTACATAGGCCGAGCCCGATGGGACAAAGTATGACACCGTCAGAATGCCAGTGGGACTAGGTGTCATAGGATGACATGTAAGGTGTAGCCCTGACATCAGTATGATTTTTTTCGAGATGGGGTGGAGTCATTGACTTAGAGCCACCCATAGAATAGACAGAGAGAGGATTTTTTTTTCACATTACCAACCTCACCGCCCTTTCGGGTTTTCGCCGAGGCTGGCCCCCTTTAGCTTTTTCCGGTGCGCCCTTTCGGGTTTTCACACCGAGGGGTTGCCCATTTTTGCCCGAGGCGCCCTTTCGGGTTTTCACCTCGACCGGGTCTGTGGCCTTTTTACCCTCAGCCAACCGTTGAAGGCTGACTGAGTCCGCCGGGGTATCAGTATTTTTAACCCCTTTTCTTTTTTTTTTTTTTTTTTTTGAACCTTCACTGAGGAGAGGTATTGTCCTGTGAGGACTGCTGCAGAAACTCTTGCGGTGGCGCATGGTAGAGCTTCATATGCTTGCCGTTGAGAGGAGGGAAGGGATTGTCTCCCTTGTGGTCAAGGACCGTATAAGCCCCTCCTTCGTAGACCTTCTGGATGACGTAAGGCCCACGCCAATTGGGCTGGAGTTTGCCGCTGGATCTTCCCGCGAGAACCTCCTTTTCTTTGACCATGACAAGGTCACCTTTCTTGAACGCCCGTTGCTTGACCAGCTTATCATAGGCACGTGTCATGCGGGCTTGATACACTTGCAGGTGTTTGTAGGCTTTAAGTCTTTGACCTTCAAGGTTGGACAATTCCTCAAGCCTTCTTTCAATTTCAGATTGGTCTTGGCCTGGCAATCCGGCGTGCACAGCAACGCGGTAAGATGCTAGCTCGATCTCCACAGGGACCACCGCTTCAGCTCCATAGACCAGGGAGAATGGGGAGCAACCCGTGGGGGTTTTGTAAATAGTCCGGTAGGCCCATAGGGCTTCGTGGACCTTCTCGCCCCAATCCCGTTTGCGGCCACCTACTATCTTGGATAGCAGCTTGCAGAGGGTTTTGTTGAAGGCCTCGGCTAACCCATTGGCCTGGGGATTGTAGATCGACGACGCTCTCCAATCAATATGGAACTTGGCCGCCAGAGCATAAACAGTCTTGTTCTTGAATGGCGTGCCATTGTCGGATATAATCCGACTGGGGGTGCCGAATCTGTATATGATATAGTGCCGCACAAAACGAGCAACTATCTCCCCTGTAACTTCCCGTAGTGGAACGGCTTCCGCCCATCTGGAGAAGTAATCGGTGGCAGCGAGTATGAACTTGTGCCCCTGGGACGATGGTGGGAATGGTCCCACAATATCCATACCCCACTCTGCAAACGGCCAAGTAGGCGCTGTTGGATGGAGCGGGTTAGGTGGCCGTCGAGGGACTGGGCCGAATGCTTGGCATTGGTGACATGTACGAGCGAATTGATTGCAATCTTCGTACATGGTGGGCCAGTAAAACCCTTTGAGCTTGATGCTATTTTTCATCTTAGCTCCTGCCTGGTGAGCTCCACATAATCCGGAGTGAACCTCATGCATGACAGTCTTGGCCTCCTTGGATGAAAGACAACGGAGGAGGACCGATCGGTCCTTTTCATGGACGAGCCTGAAAAGCAGATCGTCAATCAGCTGGTAGGATGTCGCCCTGCGTAGCAGTTGCACCCTCTGAGCCCGATCAGGAGGGAGCCAGCCGTTCTTTATCTTTATGATCGGCTCACGCCAATCTTCTTCTTCGGGAACAATCTCCTCTTGAATGTTGTCGACCTCATACCCAGTGAGGCCGGATTCTTCGTCGAGCACACTTGGCATGAGCCTCCGGTGTCTGACTGTAATATTCAATTCTCCCTCAGGCGGGAGTTTTAGGGCTGCCGCCAACTTTGCAAGAGCATCAGCCTGAGAATTGTTGCCTCTGGGGACATGGCCTATTTCAAATAGGTAAAATTTTTCTTTGAGCCTCATGACGGCTGCGTGATAGGGGATGAGCTCCTTCTTCCGGACATCATAGACGCCCAGTACTTGTCGAATGACGAGCTGAGAATCCCCGTACACTTTGATGCACTTGATGTCCATCTCCAGTGCCAGTTGAAGCCCAATAATTAGCGCTTCATACTCTGCCTCATTATTAGTCAGTGACTTCATGAGAGCACAAGAGTTGTGGAGGATACCGCCTTGTGGAGACACAAAGACTACCCCCGCACCCGAGACATAGTCCGTAAGGCCGCCAGCTCTTTTGATTGTCCGAGAGGCACCATCAAAATATAACTCCCAATATGGGAGATCAAGGGTGAGGACGCCTGGCTCCATCTGTAGTGGGACTTTTTCAGAAGACTCCCCGATTTCTTGAGAAGGCACTAACACCTCTTCGTCGGGTAGCTCAAAGTTGAGTGGCGAATCTTCTGGCACGGGGTGCGCTGCTAAGAACTCCGCTATTCCTTGTCCTTTGATCGCCTTGCGTGGGACGAAGGTGATGTCGAACTCCATGAGGATAAGCGCCCATTTACCAAGCCTACCGGAGAGGACAGGCTGGCAGAGCAGAAACTTGAGTGGGTTGCATTTTGAGATGAGCTCCACCCGGTGGGCTAGGAGATAGTGCCTTAGCTTCTTGACAGCAAACACCAGAGCTAGGCACATCTTTTCCATGGGAGCATACCGATGCTCAGGCCCGATCAGTTTTCGGCTGAGGTAGTACAGTGGCTGCTCCTTGCCCTCTTCATTGATCTGGGCTAGGAGAGCTCCCAAAGAGGCATCCATAGCAGCAATATATAAGATAAGGGGTTTCCCTCTGACGGGTGCCCCTAAGACTGGAGGAGTCAACAGATACTCCTTGATTTGCTCGAAGGCCTTCTGACAGTCTTCGTCCCATATGAAGGGTGCTCCTTTCTTCATCAATTTGCCGAAAGGTAGGCATCTTCCTGAGAGGTTGGAAATAAACCGCCTAATATAGGCGAGCCTTCCCTGAAGAGATCTGAGCTCTGTCAAGTTCTTGGGCGGAGGTAGTCCCCTTATGGCCTTGATTTTGTCGGGGTCGATTTCTATGCCTCGATACCTGACAATGAAGCCAAGGAACTTGCCACTGGAGACGCCGAAGGCGCACTTCATCGGGTTCATCTTGAGCTGGAATTGTCGGAGCCTTTCAAAGACTCGACGCAGGTCAGCTAAGTGATCCTCCCGCTTCTTTGTCTTAACGACCAGATCATCAACATAGCATTCGACAAGGTCATGTAGCATCTCGTCGAAGATCTTGGTCATTGCCCTTTGATAGGTTGCGCCGGCATTCTTCAGACCGAACGGCATCCTTTTGTAGTTGAAGATCCCCTTAGGAGACCGGAAAGCCGTATGGTCTTTGTCTTTGACGGCCATGCGGATTTGATTATAGCCCGACGACCCGTCCATGAAAGACAAGGCTTCGTGACCAGTGGTCATATCAACCATTGTCTCAGTGATTGGGACAGGGAAGTCATCCTTTGGGCATGCCTTATTCAAATCCCTGAAGTCGATGCAGACTCGGACTTGGCCGTTCTTCTTCTTGACAGGGACTATGTTAGCGAGCCATACAGGGTACATGCAAGGCTCTATGAAGTCCACATTGAGCATTTTGTCAACCTCAGCATTGACCTTCAGCTCCAGCTCGTGGCGCATACGCCTTTGGGCTTGCTTGACTGGCTTGACTGTTGAAAGTATTGCCAGCTCATGTTCAGCCACAGAAGGGTCGAGCCCGGGCATTTCTTTATAAGTCCAGGCGAAACAATCCCTGAACTCTTCTAAAAGCTGTCGATACGACTGCCTTTCTTCCTCACTGAGGAGAGCACTTATGAAGGTGGGACGATAGTCACTTTTGCTTCCAAGATTGATTTCGATCAACTCGTCCACAGTTGCTTGACCACCGTCTTCAAGCTCCGGTGGAGCTGGTTGGAGGTCGACGAAGTCTCCCTCGTCATCAGTGTTGGCTTCATAGACATCAAATTCTTCGAAGCACTTTTGCTCGTGGCTTGAAGCCGAAAGCTCGCTTTGTTTTGCGGGTGGTTAGCAGGCTGAGCTGCTCCTTCCTCTGAGGGGTGACCATTGTCGCTCCTGATGAAGGTGATGGTGTCGTAGACACATCAGCGGACTCCCTTGCAGAGTCATCTACTTAGGCTCAACTTCAACTTGCCCGTTAGGGAGAGGTAGCAGTCCTATGGTGTTGACTGCGAAGTGGACCTCGAAGTCCTTCTCCTGGTCATAGCCAAGGCCCCTTGTATCTTTGCGGGAGAAGGGAGGCTGCCCGCGGACTTGCGGAGGGTTCCATAGCTGGTGGAAGTATGCCGCTCGTGTTGGGTCCAAAGTTTGCGGGATGTGCTGCTTTTTACACATCTCCTTAATGTGCTCTGGCATATCGTCCATCTCCTGGACTGGCTCTGGCACCACATCGGCGGGAGTATCCCAGCCGAAGTCATCTTTAGGAGGACACGGTGGGACTAAATCACCTTTGTAAAAGATGATCGGTTTGACCTCCTTGCCCTTGTTGCGTCTCCTTCTCCGTTGATAGAGACTGCAAAGGTCTTCAACTGCTCCACCTCATACTCGTCCCGTTGGGACGAGAGCTGAAGGCACTTGGGTGGTAAGGAGATACTCCCATCAATGACCCGGCTGATAAGGTTGGCTTCAAAGTCCATACTCCGCCTTTCTGGTTGGGTCGGCTTGGAGGCGGCACTGAGGCTCAGCCTGTGCAGCTTTACCATGTCTTGGTTGACAGTGAAGAGCTGCCCTTCTTCAACTTCAGGGTCCACCTTTTGCTTCCCTTTACCTTTTAAAGGCTCGGGGATTGTTAAGGTGGGCTTCCCAAAATATAGTGAAGCATCGGCCAGATGGCACTCATTGGGATGGAACGGGGCTTGATCTGCGAAGACCGTATGCTGCTCCCCTTCCTTAGCATATTTAATGCACTGATGCAACGTTGAAGGAACGACCCAATTCTCATGAAGCCAAGGTCTTCCAAGCAGCATCTTGTAAGATGTGTCGGAGTTGATGATATAGAATGTCGCTTGGGTGACGAAATCGCCCAAAACTAGTTCGACAACAACCCGACCAAGCGCCTCCTCGGAACCCTGATTGAATCCCGAGATCTTGACATCAGCCACCTTTTGCAAATAAGGTGCCAAGTATAGAGACTTGAAAGTCTTCAGAGGCATGATGTTGACAGCTGCTCCGGCATCTACCAGGATGCGATTCACATCATGTCCATTAATCGTCCCTTTCATATATAAGGGGCGATTATGACACGGAGAGGACATCAACATGTCTTTGTCCGTGAAGGTGATGTTTGCTGTGAGTGCTTCATATGCTTGAGCTTGCAACTCTGCAACATGGGCTTCATACGCCTCTGGATCTTGAAGTATCTTGACAAGAGCCTCTCTGAGGTCTTTGCTCCAAGCAATGGCTTCCCAAATAGTGACATTTGTTGGGAACCGCTTCATATGATGAATGATTTTGCGATTCGCCCTGGCACGGGTCTTGTCAAATGGCGGAATGATTTCCGCCAAGGCCTTCGGCACCTGGCGAGACTTCTCCCGTTTAGGAGGACGCTCCCCGTCTTGCTGGCCTTCCGCATCTTCCTGGAATAGCGGAGCCAAAGACTCTTCTGGAGGTGGCAAAGGCTCATCAGGCTGGTCTTCATTAGAAGGACCTACTGGGCTTGTAGACTCGACCCTGTTGGAGGGGCCGGCCTGCTCTGACACCTTCTCGCGCACTGGCGACTTAGCTGACTCCTCTTCTTCATCAGAGGATGTGATTGTAAAGGGACGCCACCCGGCTTAGCCGTTGAGTGGGGCCTGAACCCTCTGAGGGGTTGAGGATGAAAGGGATCCCCGAACTTGGGTTTCTGGGACAGGACCCGGCTTCTCCCCTCTGAATATTATGACCCGGTCAAGAGTCGGGAGACCTTCACGTCCACGTCCTCGGCCACGACCTCGGCCACGTCCCCGGCCATTTCTCTCCGAGCGGCGCCGATATGTCGCCATAGGCGCCTGGCCTCCAGCGCTATCAGCCGTGGGACAATAAATATTGTCGGGTGGCGGAATCGCCACCATGTTGCAAGAGAGCTCTTGCAGCATTTCCTCGAGCATCTCGACAGTGAGCTCCTCATCTTTGTAGAATAAGGAGAGCTCCTCCGGGATTGGGAAGTCTTCACCTTCTTCAAGACGGTGAACCATTTCTCGGAGCCATTGTAGAAGACGAGCTTTGCGCCCAAGCTTGTCCCAGGGAATATATTCGTCTAGAGTGACGACCCTGGTGGGATGAGGGGGAGTGTACTCCTCCAGCTCATCTATGAGCTTTTGAAGTCTTTGTAGAGGAGTTAGCTCCTTAGGAGCCTCCATAGCAGCGGCTTGCTCGGCTTGCTTCTTCAACCTCCTCTTCAAGTTCTTCCTGCGATTCTTCTCCTGCTTCTTTTGGCGTGTTGCCTCTTGAGAAGATAGAGGAGTTTGCTTCGGCAGTGGGACTCGCTTGCCCCCAGAATTTTGCTTCTTGCTCTGGGCTGGCTCCTTAGGAACCTTAGTGCCACGACTTTTTCTGGGGGCAATCTTGGTCCAATTGACCTCCTCCGGCTGAGCTTGGAAGGTGGCATTGATTGCCTGAGCAATTATTTCAGGAGGCAACTCCTGGAACTCTGCCAGTCCACAGTAGGGCCTCTGGGAGCTTTGTAGTTCCACCGACTTTGTTTGGTCTGGTGGGTTGGCTTGCTTGAGCTGCTGAGGCCTTTCTACAATTGGCGGCCTTGCTGAGGTGACAGAGGCCTTAATTGGGGTCTTTGCGGGCTCAAGGGGTTGAGTCCTTTCCCCGACTAATGGCCTTGCTGACTGGGCAGGAGCTTTGGCTGAAGGCTCTGACGCCTTGGCTTTGCCTTTATTGTCTGGCCGAGAGTTCTCTCTTAGGACGATGCCAGGCTGACTGGACCTGGGACGAACCTTGGAACTCTCGCCCGCGGCTTGGCTTCCTGGGTTCTGGACCTTAGGCCCTTTATAGGTGGCCGTGGTCTTGCCTTTAGTGAGTAATGGGAATTCATCATTTTTCGTAGGCTCACTTGGCCGGGCTAATCGGGAAAAAGCTTCGTTTCTCGCCTGGGCCTGCTGGAGAGTCTCCCTGGCGGCCTCTGCAAGGCGTAACCTTGTCATGGAATTCCCCTGAGTATCGACAACCCCTCTCTGGATGAGGGCTTCAATGAAGTCTTGAACCTCTGGGCATTGCCGAGTGGGGTGAGACACCCTTGCATGATACTTGCAATAGCGGGGGTGACTCTTGGCCGTCTCATTGTAATAAGACGGCGGGTCATGTGTCAGCACCCAGCCATCCTCCAGAGTTTATCAAAAATCTCTCAGTGTCTCCTTAGGGAAAGAACACTGGTGAGAGGTCGCCACCCTGGATACCAGAGTGTGGACTTGGGCGATTGGGAACTGGCTCCCTGGGAACTAACTCCCTCCTCCTGCGGCTCGGGGAACTGGAAGGCTGCTGCAGCGTGAATGACGTTGACGGAGCAGTGAAGACTCCTTCGTGCATGCGGCTGCGGTGGGTCGACTAGAAATTCGCCCATATCCACCTTCCCTCGCCTGATTAAGTCTTCGGCGAGGTCCTTGAATGGCTCACAGTTGTGGATAACATGGCCAACAACTTCATGATATGGGCAATAGCCCTGATGAAAAGCAGCACCTGGCGTCTGCTCCACGGGTGACGGGGTAATCAACCCCGCCTGCTGACATGCGAAGAAGATATTGGGAGTTTTCTCCAAAGGGAAGGAGTATAACTTCTCTGGGAGCTCGACTTGAAGTGGAGCCTCCATGTCTTCGGGTGAGTCCTCCTCGTCTTCAGATGAATCCGAGGGCTCTTCAGAGAGCCAACCCCTGAGCGGGGCCTGACCCGTGGGTGATACACCCGCCTCCCGTATGTGGGCTGGAGCTAACCCCCTGGCAAATGGGCCAAAAGGGAAGGTGGACAACTGCTGATCAATGCTCTCTAGGAACTGCAGCAAGCGCCTTTGTTCCAGTTGCAACTGTCGGACTTCCCCTCGGATCTTCCGGATGGTCCTCCGCAGTGCTAAACATTCTGGGAATGGAGGAGGAGTGGCTCTGGGACCACCATTGGGCTGTCGACTTGAGGGCCCGGCTTGGGAGGCATTGGAGCTTGAAGCCATCGCCACCATATGGACCACGTTAGCCGACCGGTTCGATCGGCTCCAGGGATGAGGCTGGGGTGGGTCGACTGCATGGTCCTGCATATTTACCAAGCCCTTCTGAATGAGCTCTTCTGCTATATTCTTGAAAACATAGCAATCCCCGATGGCGTGACCCAACCTCCGGTGATACACACAATAGGTTGGATCATCGGTCTTGTCCACCTCCGCGGGCTTCCGCGGATCCGGCAGAGTGACGAGCTGCTCCTTCATACATAGATCAAAGAGCATCTTAGTATGCTCCTTTCTGAAGGAATAAGGCGTCTTCATGTTCTCCGCTAAGAAAGACACATTTGTCTTATCACCAGACTTCTTGCCTTTCCCTTTGGACTTTCCTTCCCCTTTATCTCCATTCGTCGGGGAAAAGTCCACGGCATTCACCTCTTTACCGCTAGCCAGACGGTCTTTGGAGGGTTTGCCTTTTGTAGAGGCTTGTGCAGGGTGATCAGCGAAGAACATCTCAATCTCCGCCACGACCGTGTTGAGCTGGTCGAAGCCTCTGATATTGGAGCCCAGAAGCTTTTCGCTGACTTCTGCCGAGAGACCCCTACGGCAGATGGTGATCGCATCTTCAGGCGTCGGAGGATTATCGCAGTGCATGCTGACGTCCCTCCATCGCTTGATGAAGTCCAATGCTGTTTCGCCCTTCTTCTGTCGAAGGGAACAAAGCTCTGCTAAGGAGACTTTGCGCTCGACCATTTGGAAACGGTCGACAAACTTCTTCTGCATATCAGCCCAATCAGATACTGAGTTGGGCTTTAACCTTGAATACCATTGGAAGGCGGTGCCGGTCAAAGACGTGGCAAAATACCGCAGCAAGTATGCCTCTTCCAAGGCTAATTCACCCATGGCCGTCATGTAATAGGCCAGGTGTTCATGCGGAGAGCCCTGCCCGTTGAACTTCTGGAGTTTCGGGGCCTTCGGGCAATCTGGTGGAAGCTTCTTGAATTGATGATGGAGGGGATATGGCACGCTGTACAAATCAACGGTAGCCACACCCTCGCCATGTTGAGCGAACTTCGCTTCCACGATGCGCTCAATCATCTGCTTCTGCGCCATAAGGCTTTCTGCGGCAGGAGTAGCAGATGACCGCGCATTGGCTTCATGCGGCGGGACTTCGAAGTCCACCGCCAGTGGAAGTCTTGCAGCAGTGACAGAGGCATTAGCTGCTGCTGGAATGGGAGGAAGCTGTTGATCTGCTCCAACCGGTGCCGCCTGAGGCGGGGAAGGAACCTCCTTTTCGCGCAAAAGCGACTGTAGCAGGTTCTTGAGCTCTTGGTTTTCCCGTCGAAGCTCGTCCAATGTGGGGGCCCGCAGTTCCTCCCCCAGCTCTTCTACATGCCGGGAGTGACTGTCCCCATCAATGCTGTGGACATCTTCCTGGCGCTCTTCGTGCCGTGCCGGCTCAGGCTGAGATGTACCGGCGGCCGGCGCTTGTTGCGTCTGCGCTAGAATCCGAGAGACCGGCCTTGACCTCCTCAAATATTGGATGGGTTGGTCAAGCTCTCCTGAGGTGTTCTCAGGCTGTTTGTCGCCGGAGGTGGCGTAGCAGGTGAACACTTTGACAGTGTCATCGGTCACCTGGACCACCCGCTTTTTCTTGGGCGGTTGTCGCTCCGGCTTGGGCGGCCTCCCAAGTCTGTCGAAGACAGACATTCGGGATGTGACTGCTTGAGGTGAGCGATCCTCCTCCGTGTGTGTAGAACTAGCCCACGGGGAGGTCGGTCGCACTTTCTTGCCGGCTCCTCGGCGTTTTTGTCCCCGTAGGGGTTGAGATGTAAATCTCGCAGACGTCGAGGCCTCAGTGCTTGGCGGACTCCGCATCCGCTGAAGCTCTGACATGCGGAAGGGCTCCTCCGCCCTCGCGCGCCTTATGATTCGGGCCTCCTCCTTGGTGACCCAGATCTTCTTCAAGTGGAGCTGGCGCTCCTCAATTGGGTTGCCCCCTGCCTTTGGACGGGGAGCTCGTGGCTTGGGCCGTTGCAGAGGGCCCTGGATTGCCGCCGATACGGCAGCCTTCTTCTTCTTCGCTCCGTCCTCCCTGACTTGGCGGAGGGGCTCGAAGCGGTTGGAGGTAGAAATAGTTGGGACATGACGATCCCGGGGCAGGATCGGCTCGCCTCCATCGAGCCGAATGCGAATGTCTCCGACAATTACAGTCTTACCGGAGCGCGAGACAGCCGCCTCGGGCCTTGCACCCTTGCGGCTACGCCGTTGCCCCCATTGAGTAGGGGAGGCAGTGGTGACGCCCGTGGTAGGCATGGCGTCCTCCTGACGACGGCGGCGTTGCCCCCGTTGAGCAGGTACAGCACCTCTGAGGGTAGCTACAGTAGGTTTGGCGCCATTGCGGCGGCGACGTTGTCCCCGTTGAGCAGGGGCGGCGCCGGCAGTGATTTGATTGACCGAGAAGACTCGGCCAACAGCTGGGGCAGAAGGCCTGACACCTTCGGCCATTGACGGAGCAGCCAAGGAAACTCGGCTGGTTGTTGGGATGAAGGGCTTGACACCCTTAACAGTTGGATAATTGACCGGATAGACCCGGCCAGTTGCTGGAGTAGAGGGTCTGACACCCCCAGAAGCTAGCTTGTTGGCCGAACAGACTCGACCAATTGTTGAAGCCGAGGGCCTGGCACCCCCGACGGCTGGCTTGTCGACCGGGCGAACCCGGCTGGTTGCTGGAGTCGAAAGCCTGACGCCTCCGACAGTTGTCTTCTTGACCGGGCGGACCCGGCCAGTTGAAGGGGCCGAGGGCCTGACGCCCCCGATAGTTGTCTTGTCGACCGGACTGACCCGGCCAACAATTGAGGTTGAGGGTCTGACACCCCCAGTGATGGTCTTGTTGGCCGGACTGACCCGGCCAGTTGCTGGAGCCGAAAGCCTGACGCCTCCGACAGTTGTCTTGTTAATCGGGCGGACCCGATCAGCTGAAGCAGAAGGCCTGACGCCCTCAAAAGTCTTCTTGGCCGAATGAAACCGGCCAGTTGATGAAGCAGAGGGTCTGACACCCTCAGCAACTGTCTTCTTGACCGGGCGGACCCGGCCAGTTGATGGGGTCGAGGGCCTGACGCCCCCGACAGTTGTTTGAAGCGTGGCTGAACTGGCTTCAGCCACCGGTACCACGCCCAAGAAGAAGGGCGAGCCGACGACAGGTGGGAAGTCGCCGAAGACCAGCGGGGTTGCCAGGAATCCGAGCCTGGCGTGATTGGCGACGATCTCGGGGCCGTAGGTAACGGCAGCCATCGCTGTTGAAGTGTTGGTGGTGATGGTGCGTAGCACGAACGGAGTGGTGTGCAGATGCACAAAGAACTCTCAAATGAACAGAGAGATGTGAGCCCTCCTCTTCCCGTCCTGTAAGAGGAAGAGGAGCAATCAGAACCTTGAAGAAGGTTTTAGAGACTTTCTTTGACAGAAAGAAGAAAGGCGGGAAAAGTCCCACCGGGCGTGCCAGTCTGTGAGACACGGAAAAAATCTAAGAAATACTCTTATCGTAGATAAAAGGTAGATTTTCGTTCTTTTTGAAAAGAAACACTCCTCTGCGTAGAGAGGGTTCCGTGGATGCGCATAGTATCAGACGATTTGGGTTCGAGTGCTGGACCTTTCCCCACTGACCGGAGTCAGTGTTGATTTATATCGGCCTAACGTCCGAACACCTTTGTTTAACTGTCAAAGAGGTCCCAAAAGACTTCTACAGAGGTTCTGATGTGGAGGGCAAGCTCACTCGAGAGACTCTCCATGACCACTCATTTACCACCAACACACAGAAACAACTAGATTAGGGCTAGGTCTGAGCAAAACCCTAAGATTTAGGCATAGAGGCGCAAATATGCGAAAGCCATAGGCATTTTTAAAGCAAGGGAAGTTTTCTAGACCCCGGGGGTATTTTGGTAATTTTACCAACCCAAGGGTATTTTGGTAGTTTTCTAGGCCAGGGACATTTATGAAAATTCTGGACTGGAACGGAAGTAGGATCGGGTTCCTGACTCCCCAAGGCATGGAAGCCGCTTCTGGAGTGTTTCAAGGGCTCTGAGGCCATTTTTAGGTCATAGGGGTATTTTGGTAATTCTACCAAACCCTAAACCTAGGTTTGAGATGATACCCGAGTGCTGGACTGAGCTGACAACACTTCCGGGCTGAAGGAATGACAAGGAGCTTCAGGGAAGGCACACATTTGTCAATTTGGCCGAAAGAGGGGTATATACACAATTTTCCAAAGTCGGGGGGGGGTTTTCTTATAATTTTCCCACCCGAGGTTACATATAAAACATGCTGAATGCTTTTATAATTCCAGTGAGTACATGAGTTGTCGGCGAGTTGTCGACTGTACAAAAGTCCGCATTGGAGCGGGAGATAGGGACGTAGTCCCAATTACAAGAGATTGCAGGGTATAACTGCAAATTACAGGACTTCGGTCTTTTACAATCCCGGGAAGGATATTTTTGTAATTTCGCCATTATAGGGGGCAGAAATACAAGACTCGGTCGTCCCGAGACGTAAAGACTTACAAACATGGCCCGCTGAGGGGCATAATTACAAACATGGCCCACTGAGGGGCATAAACGTAAATATACCCCGTAGAGGCATAAATACAAGACCCGGGGACTTACCCCACACGGGCCAAAACAAACGAACAAATGCTTCAAGTGTCTTCCGTAGGTTGCCACTTGTGTAGTGCTCTCTGTCTCTTCTTTTGGACCTCTGAGGGTCTATTTATAGAAGTGGGGGAACCTCCCCGGGAGTGTTCGACCCCGTACGGGTCCAACGGGATGAAAATGACCCCGGGGAGGTCCCATTTTCAAATTGGTTTAAGTCCGCGCGCGGGAACGGAACCTCCCCGGGGTGGGAGGTCCCCGGGACGGTCCTAGACCGACCCGGGGTCGCGGGCCCCCGGGGGGAACCGGCCCGGGGTCGCGGGCCCCCGGGGGGGGACCTCCCCGGGGTCGCGGGCCCCCGGGGGACCTCCCCGGGGTCGCGAGCCCCCGGGCAGGGCCTGCCCGGGGTCGCGGACCCCGGGTGGGTCCCGCCCGGGGTCGCGGACTCTGGGTGGCCCCCACCCGGGCCGCGCGCACCCCGAGGGGGAACTCCCCGGGGTCGCGGACCCCGGGTGGGTCCCGCCCGGGTGCGTCCGACCCGGGCGGGTCCACCTGCCTAGGAGGAGTCCCGCGCGGGACTCCTCTCGCCCCGGGCGGACCCGTCCGGGTAAGGGCGACCCCGGACGGGTCCCTCCACCCCCGGACGGGTCTACTTCTCGCGCGGATTACATAAAAGGAGGCTCCGAGGCTCTGAAACTCCGGGTTTTCGCCGTCTCTCGTGGAGAACAACGAGAGGGAACGCCGCCTTGTTCGTTTGTCGTCTTCCTCGGGCCGTAGGCCGCTGCGGGAGGACGAGTTGTTGTCCGTGCCTCGTGATACACGTGCGAGGGACGTTGTGCTTGGTACGTAAACCTTCTTCAGCATCTCCTGCGTTGTTGTAGAAGTGTTCCTCGCTTGGGGATACACGTCCGGAAGGCAGGGACTTAATCCCGTAGGGATTTTTAATATAACCACGTGATCCTGACGATCATTGTGGCTTGTGCTTGGTTGGTGGCCATCCCCCGAGGAATTTATATCGCCACGACATGTGGGCTACAAAGCTGTAAGCTTAGGAATATCCGACGGGACGGCGATACGCCGAACAAGGTACCCCGTGTAGGAATATCCTATCGGAGGGTGATACACCGCTTCCGAAATCTTGTCACATGCGGGATTAAAATCCCGAACCTTTAGCACGATAAATTATGGGTGCAACAACCACGTATTCACCCTCACCCCCCTCCAGGACCAGTGTCGACAACCCTCCACCCATACTACTAGCTCATCCCCTCTCTCCTTCTCCTAGTTCTCTGCCGATTCCTTCCTTTCCTGTTCCCTCTCCACGTCCCCTCTTCTATTGGTTTTTCCTACCTTAGACTTCCTAACTATATCCGCTTGCCATCTTCTTTGGATTATGTAAACAACAAACGTCACATCCTTATCAACACCTACAATGGGCACTCCGATAAAACTAACCACCTCTCTGGCATGCTCCCCCATAAAACTCTCCAACCTAAGTAAGATTTCCTTGGCTTCTTGCCAAGATTCCCTTCTCCTTCCCCATTCAAACACCCCTCCTCCTGAGGAGACTCTATCACAAATCCCGCGTTCGACAAGAGGTCGCCCTCAATTTGAGTAGAAAAAAGTTGCGCTAATGGGAGGTCCTCTACCTCTGGAATGAGAGGCGGGGGAGGCAATGCGAGATAAGGCTGCTGACCACCGCCCCCACTAGAAGAGTTCTCAATCTCCTGAAGGCATGTCTCATGCCCACCTGGCGGACCCTCTAGCAAGACCTCTTCTCCCGGGCCTCTCCATCAAATGTCTCTCCTGAATGGCCTGACGCATCCCCCACATCCCCAGAAGAGCTTGCCCGGACTTCTCATCATTCAGAAGCGAGTGGATAGACAAAGCCCTGAGGGCTCCCACCCCTCCCTACCACCATTGGACCTTCCTGCCACCGACCTCTGTGGATCGCCGACAGCATCAAGAATGCCTCTACCAGAAGAGCGAACACTAAGGTTGCACAGTTGGCCGAGACCGACTGCCAGATGCCCGCAGGGTGGGGCAGCCTCCGCCTTGTGCCGCTTCTGCCTCTTCCTCGACAGGGCCTTCCGTTGTCGAGCCAAACACCAGTTGTACCTACTCCTTGCGGCCAGCCGATGTAGGGGTGCACCCAACCCCACCGCAGCCTCCATGTCTTCCTCCTCCTCTGCCTCCCGCACAAGACCGGCCTCTTGAACTTGCCGATCTAGCAGGAGGCTTGTCAGTCATGAAGACTTCCAGCCAAGTTGGAGAGCTCTCGGGGTAGACTGAGGCACCGGTGTGACCATGAGTATGGACTTGCCCTTAGCAGAGAAGCCTTGCTCGCGCCCGACCTGTGGAGAAGAGCCGCACAAAGCTGTCAACAGGGTAAGTTCCCCCGGAACGGCCACGATCTTGTCACAGTTCCTTCCAGCTGAAGGAAACGTCAAGCGGGCACCATCGGGTCCCATAATTAGCTATTGTCGTGGCACCGTAAGCGCCACCTGAGAAGATGGAAAAGCCCCAGAACACCCAGAACCGAAGTGCTCGCCGCTCACCGCCGGGACGATTGCCGCCGGATACCCAATTGCCAACATCCGACCGTATCCGAAGTCGAAACCGGAGACATAATCGGGACCAGCTGGAACCCCCTGCAGTCCCTGCATTCCAGTCGAGGAAAGCCAGAAAAGGTCACCGCTCATCTATTGGACCAAGCCAGGCCGTGGCTAGAGATGGAACCAAGACTAGCTGGGGCCCCATCATCTGTTGCAGACCGACAGTGGCTGCTAGAGGTCCAATCGGGCGAACGAGACGATTATTATCGGTATCCAATGAACCAATATGCACCGCCCTTTCGAAATCGGGTAAGTCAACCTGGCCCCAGAAAGATCCACCACCTGCTGAAAATAGTTAGGCCTTGGCCGTGTTAGACCCAGGAGGATGAACCATCCCGCCACCACAGCGCCCACCCTGGGCCAGTCCACTCAAAGGCCCTGCAAAGGCCAGCCCATTTCGCCCAGCCTGCCCACTACTCGGCCCAGCCTGCCAAGCAGCTCGATTCGAATTCAAATCAACCGCCCAACCGTCATCTTCAACCTCCAGCCCGCGAGGAGGTTGCCCTAGCATCAACGGCGACAACGCCCGTCGTTCCTGCTGCCCCGACCTGACCGAGAGCTAGATTGTGAACTCCACCCCCTCCAACGATGACGAGGATAACCGGCGAGAAGGCTTGAGGGGGCGCGACGTCCACTAAAGCGTCCACACAGCTAACTCTCCCCTCCGAAATGAGTCTTAGGGATCCAGCCTGAACTCTCCCAAACCCCCTCACTAGGAACCCCAAGGCAGGCTCATCACAGAGGAGGATGGGCAACCCGACAAACCATATCCAAAGCAACGTCCACACCGGACTGGGGAGCGTGCCTCGTTCAAGGGTCCAAGCTCAGATCCGGAAGATCGAGCCATCGCACAACAAGACTCTAGCCTCTCCCACGGCCTTCACTCCTTCCGCAAACGAACCGACGGCCAGACGACCGCCTTTGTGCATCCGCCGGACTTCCCACGGCCCGCCCAGAGCACCGCACTCGTTCAACGGAGCAACCACGGCCTCCACAGAACAGGGGAAACCCACAAGCATTTGGCAAGCCATTCTGTCTGGATATGATCCAAGGGTATCTCTCCGGCATGGATGGCCTCCCCGCGACCATGTGAGATTTGGGAGCTGTCCTGCTTAGCTTCATAGCCTCCACATACGAAAGTCGCCTCTGACCCCCTGTAGCTTCCTCTAGCCTGAACCTCCTCTTTGGTTCCTTGCAGACCCACCGTAGATACCCTCTCCTCCCACACCAGAAACCATGGATGACAGTTTCAGCCGAAACGTATCAAACCATAGATGGCAGTTTCGGCCGAAACCGATACGTTTCGGCCCTGGACAATCTGAAATCAACCCGGCGAAACCGGACACCAACTCCCTTGCAAAAAAATATAATTTTATTTGCTTTCGGGCCACAACCGAAATCGAAACCGATACTGTTTCGGTTTCAGACCCGGCCGAAACCGAAATTGCCATCCTTGTCAGAAACAGACCGGGCCTAGAGAGCCCTGGCACTCCGTCGGGGGCATCTCCCCCCTAACGCTCCGTCCTTCTCTGCTTTAAGGACGAGCCAAATCCGATGTTGATTGCCTAGATAGTACTGCCTCAGAAAAAATCAGTATATGGATTATTGGCATGTGGTTGAACATACAACAAGGGGAAAAGAGAAGGCCGCAACAACTGGATGCACCAAGTCTGTAGATTTTATCCATAATACGAAGACATCAGAAATTTGGCCATATCAGGGGATGGTAGATTATAAAACATAAAATGAAGCGGAAAAAATAAACAATGATTCGCATATTACAAAGCCCAGAAAAAACAAGGACAAAGTAGCAGCAGCTGTATGTTTACATATAAGAAAATGCAATGAACCATACCCTATAAACATAAGGAATCTCTCCAATTCCGAGGAATAGATGTGCACTGCCTGCTCCAAAACAGCTAACTGATCCTTTTGTCTGCACATTATGAAATAAGAAAATATAACTTGTACATTAACAAGTGGGAAGAAATAGCTATATGTAAAAGAGGCTGGCACGGCAGCTTAAAACTTATGAAATTGTTACTAGGAAACCTTGACAAAATGGACAGTAAGCTAAGTGTGATATCTCACAACTCTTTTTCCCCAAAATGCCCCCATGACAGTTGCAAAAATAGTCGAATAGATAGGACCATCTTCGTAAGGCTGTAGAGAAACGGCCCATAACGTTGTCGTTGTTCCTCCATGGGCCTAACCAAGAGAATGCAGTTAGAATGTAGATTAACATAATTCATGTGTTAACTGCACAATTAACAAGTTAACAAGAAACACCAATGAGAATATATTGATGATCCAATCACAGATAAAGATGTACCCTTGATCGTCATTTATTTGCCGAATAAAATCAAGCAACACCTGAAAGACATAAGCCCATGTCATGAAAAAATAAACAAAGGATAGAATAAACTTGAGAAAAAGAAACAAGCTCATTTATCTAGCCCAGACAACTATATTCCTGAATAAGCAATATGTCTGGATCATCTATCAAATTTGAAGTTTGGCATACACTAACAATCATATGCCTTTAGAAATGTGCGAGTCAAGAATCATAAGCACCATAGTTGACTGCAATTTCTGCTATTTGGAAGAAAAATAAAGAATTCAGTTCTTCAAGAATTGAGATTAACCAAATTCTGCAGTCTACAAATCACATTGCATGAGAGTTTTCCCGGAAGTAACTGTCGACCTCATACGATCAGATAGTTACAGCAAGCTATTATGAGCAGTTTCAGATGATTAAAAGAAATTGAAGAAGACAACAAAGAAGAAGAGCAAAGCAGAGGGAAGGAGCAGAAGATAGGTGGTGGCAATGTTGGCAGATGGAGACAATGGCAATGCGCATCTAGAGGGAGGTAAAAGCAGCAGCAGCAGACAGCTACAGGATCAGCAGCCCTGGTGTTGGGCAGTGGCCAGTGACCACATCATAGGTTACCCCCCCCCCCCCCCCCCCCCGAGCAGCAGCAGCAGACAAAGAAGCAGGGCAAGAGAACTTGGCACAGGCTAGACAGAGTTAGTGAAGCACAAACAATAACAAAATCTTTAACAAAAGATAAGAAAATTATGTACATCTCACAGTCATTACAAATAATAATAAGAGGACTAAGAGTAAAAAAATTTCTGGCTGGATTTAAGCTGAAGTATTTGACAAAACAGGACTATGTAGTCACTTTGAACAGAGTTTTCCAACTTCCCATCCAGAGTGGCTGGTTTTAGAACTTCGAGAATAATTATTTGACTTGTATCCTGAATAATCTTTCTTTTAACAGATTGAAGGTCCTGCTCAATAGATTAATGCTACCCACATAAATGACAACCCAACAGGTCCATGTGAAGTTCTTCAACATCCATGCACTGAATCTACGTGAACACTATCTTTACACCCCTTATTTTTTTTGAAAGTGGGTAGTACCATCATTGTATTAAATAAAAAGAAGGGATGTACAAGTACAACCAATGAGCACCCAAATAAACCCTATATAAAAGGCACACCAAGATGGTGTGGGACACACTAACCCCTAGCAAAACAAAAAGAGGGGAGTTCAGAGAATTCACATTACAAAACAACTCTGGTCATTCCCACACTCTAGCACAAATGAAAGACACGAGATTCTTCCGGTTTAGCCTCCCTCCTAAAAGTCCTATTGTCCCGTTCATTCCACAAGGACCAAAAAGTGACATGCAGGATCAGCCACCACACAATACGATCACCCCTTAAGGGCCACCTCCTATCCCACGTCGCAATGAACTGGTGCACCTAATGAGGAGACCAGAGTGCGGATCCAGTTCGACCCAACCCGCGTTTACCGTCATCCGAGGCCTTCAGCAGCGACACCAGCATCTCTTTGGCTTGATGACGATCATTTAGTGGACTGATGTACTTTTTATTGATTAGTTTAGTCATTTGAGTAGTTGAGAGACCCATTAGTGACCCATTAGAGTCTTTTCCATTTATTTTATATTTTTTCAGTGAGATTTTGCACTATTTTTGATCTTAGGGATATTTTGGTCATATGTTTGAGAGGAGAAGCATTAGAGTTCCACCTCCATAAATAAAGATGTAATCTCAAATTTTAAAATTAATGAAGATGTTGATTAGCATAGGGTTTGCAACCGTCTTCTTCCTCCTCCTGAGAAGGGAATAAGATGTGAAGCCCTAACAATGGGGTGTGAAGTCCTAGGGTGCGAAGCCCAAGGTCTTCCCTTCCCCCCCTTCTCTTCTACCACCACTGACCCTTCTTCCTTTTCTATTGTTCACATACGAACCCAGCCTTCCCCCTTCTCTTCTGACCCACCGACGTACTCCACTCCCACACGCTTCAACCCCACCAACGCTTTCTCCCTCTCCTGCTATTTTTCTTCTCCTTCCTCCACTCTTCACGTGAGACCACCCGGCGACTACAGCGACCCGCCACGAGTCCCATGCCAGCGGCAGGAGCCTTCTCCGTCTCCCACTACCACCGCAGCGGCTGCGACCCTGCCGCCCCCGCTACTGCCGCAAAGGACGTTTGCCACTGTAGGAGGCAACAACGCCCGCTAGTAGAGCATCGACGCCAACTCGCCGGCTCCGCCTCATCAATCCCGCTGTGATGCCCCAGGGAGGCTTGGCACCGGCTCGCCGCCCGCGACCCTCACCTCTAGCAACCGCAGCAACAGCCCCAGCAACCGCCTCTGCCAGTGCCGGGTCGCCCGCCCCGTTGGACCCCCGCCATCGCAAGCCTAACTGGTCCCGCCGCCGGCCTCGGCCTTGACCGCTGTTGGAGCCTACTACCGGCCGCAAACACTGGCGAACGGCGTCCCAGCAGCAGTAGCAACTGCCCCACAGCCACCCCACCACGGATTTGCTACCGAAGGAGTCTAGCCCTTTCATCGCAGCAGCAATTCCAACCAAAACTTGGAAGTTCTCACGTCCCCAGTAGCATGCCTCGCTTTTCAGCGAATCGGTTAGCGTTGAAACCGCCCATTCAATTTACTTATTTAGTATCCGTGTTTTATTTGCCGCCGTTGAGCGTGATAAGATATTCTAGCCTGATATTTTATTTCTTGCCGGAGTGTGTGCATGTGACCGACCCACCTGAGGGCACCAATTTGAGATATTTGGACGTAGAGCAATACCCTGGACCATGGTAGTTCTACCTACCGTTCGGTTCGACGTTTCTCGCTGCGAGGAACGGTTTCCTAGAGCGTAACGACTGTTGTTTCACGTATTATTTCGCTTGGAGTTCGTGTCGCGATGGGTTATTTGTCGACCTATTGTCGCATATTTTGCTGATCTAAGTTAGCCGCCTAGTCAGACCCGTTTAAATATGTCTCCCGCATCATTTTTGGTATCAGAGCCAGGTCGACAATCTAAAGTAGTCACCCCATTGTCATTCCATGTCTTGCATTTATTGTTAGATCGTTTGTGTCGTATTAAAAAAAAAATCATTTGCGCCCATTTCATATCATAATGTGTCGGTGAATCGTAGTTTAGTCCAGTTCTGTGTTGTATGCCCACACGTAACGGTGTTGAATATCACTTGTCAGCGCCAATGTCAGGTTCACACCCGGACATGTCAAGGACACACCCGAACATGTAGGTTCGCACGCGGACCCTTAGGGAGGTCACGACTTGACCGAGTTAGTGTATGAGCTCATGGCTCAAGTTCGGAGGATTAACCGACACCTAGATGGGGGCCTGACCGACAAAGAGGATAGGATTATAGAGTCCGACCGTACTGTACAAGGGATGGTTGGTGGCTTCACCGTCTTTGAAGGGGCCATTCAGGGCCCAGAGCATGAGCAACCAGTGGAGCACCCAAGTCCTCGGCGTCAACATCCCAAGCCCACAGCTAAGCCTGTGCCTCAGCCACCGCCCACTAGAGCTGCACATGCCGATGTTTGGAGTGGTCGCGATGAGGATTTTGCCAAAGGGTCTTTTGAGGGGGTGGATGAGACTCCTAAGGCTCCCACTGCCCGAAGATACAGGAGGTTTGATAGGAGACATGATCACGAGTTTGATGATGAGTGGAGGGCGTACTGAGAGCGGGACCAAGATATTCGAAACGCGCGCCTCGAGACTCCCAGCATTGACAGTTCCTTGGAACCACAGATTTATCTAGATTGGGAAGCCAGAATGAACCGCTACTTTGATTGGATGGGGATGTCCGACCCCAGGCGAATTTTCTTCACCAAGACAATGTTGAGAGGTCGAGCTCAGACTTATTGGACGAACCTTGAGGATCGTCTTGCGCAGAGGTTTGAGGACTCTATTGATTCATGGGAGGAAATGAAGGCAAGGCTTCGGGAGAAGCACGTCCCCATGACGTATCGACACCGATTCATGGATAGATGGTAGAGCATCACTCAGGGCTCTCGATCCATTTCAAAGTATATTGATGAGTTTGATGAGCTCCTGTTGAGGTGTAGAGATCGCAAGGAAGGCACGCTGACCCTTTCCTACTTTCGGAGGGGATTTCGTCAGGTTTATCAGCAAGAGTTGTTCCGTCAGCGCATAATGACCATTGACCATGCCTACCAGGTCGTGTGTGAGATGGAGCAGTTCGAGATAGAGAGGGACTCGGCCCCTCGAGTGAGACCTACATCCACCGTGTCGCTCCAGGGCTGTCCCAGAGGAGTCCTACCTTCAGACTCCCCAAGGTCCCACGCCAGGACCCACACCCTCGCCCTCGTCCTTTTCTTAAGAGGGATGTTGTACCCACCCTACCTGCCCCTCCTACTCGCCCCAGCTTAGTGCACCATCTGTCAGGCAAGATGAGAAGGGGAAGGCCCCTATGGTTGGAGATGTGCCACAGGAGGACAGTTCTCGTAACCGTTGTTATCGATGTTAGGGGTTAGGTCATTATACTAGTTCTTGTCCCACTAGAGCCCTAGCCATTGAGAGCGTTGGTCTGGTGGATCCCCCACCTGTCCTTGAGGATGTAAGTTATGAGGCTGGAGCTGACATGGCCAATGAGTTTTCAATTGGAGGATGATGTAGTCGACTGTACCCGAGAGAATGGCACTGAGGACGTGCCAGGTGATGATAGGCTAGGGCTCGTTCGTTGCATTCTGACCCAGCCTAAGAAGAGCAATGACTGGCGCCGCACTGGGATCTTCTAGACCTACTGCCACCTCGGTGGTCTGTAGGGTCATTATTGATAGCGGGAGTTGCATTAATGCAATCTCCACCCGTACAGTCACGTGCCTAGGTTTGACGCCCGTGGATCACCCTCGCCCCTACCATGTGTCCTAGGTGGACATGACTTCCATTCATGTTCAGACAAAATGCCTTGTACCGATACATCTCCATTCATATGAGGCCCAAATTTGGTGCGAAGTCTTGCCTATGGAGGTTGTGAGTATGATCTTGGACAGGCCAGGGATTTATGATGTGAATGCAACCCTCTATGGTCGATCCAACACGTGTCTTCAAGCATTGTGGCTAGCGTATCAACATTCAGCCCTCTTGACCACGAGCTTCTTTCTCGCAGGAGATTACCCCTCCTCGTGTCCCTGCTACTACTGGCTCCTCTCAACCGTGCACTACCGTTGCACCCAGTGCTACGCAGCAGGGCATTGCTTCCACCTCCAAAGTTTCCCAGTCTAATAGCACCCCTACACCATGTGTTTCTATTTTGGGTGCCCCCGCTCCCAGGACCTTACAGTTGATCACCGCTCTGGAGTTTGATCAAGAGATTCCCGAGTGTCATACTATCTATGCCTTGGTGGGGAGAGAGATTACAGATGATGTCTCTGAGGAGGCACCGAACAAGCACCCTGCTAAGGTTGCCTCTCTCCTCCAGGAGTTTGGAGATGTCTTCCTCAAGGACCTTCCGGATGGGCTGCCCCCAATGCGTGACATCCAGCACGCCATTGATTTGATTCTGGGGTACATATTACCCAACCTACCACACTATAGCATGAACCCGGCTGAGCATGTCGAGTTACAAAGGCAGGTTGAGAAATATCTGAGGAGGGGCTCCGTGAGGAAGAGTATGAGCCCCAGAGCCGTTCCCGCACTGTTAGCTCCAAAGAAAGATGGTACTTGAAGGATGTGCGTAGATAGTCGCGCGATAAATCGCATCACAGTGAAGTACCGTTTTCCCATTCCCCGCATGGATGACATGTTAAATATGACGGCGAGAGCCACAATATTTTCGAAGATCGATCTGAAGAGTGGTTATCACCAGGTCTGCAATGGCCTTCAATACGAAGTATGGACTTTATGAGTGGTTGGTCATGTCCTTTGAACTGTCCAATGCCCCTAGTACTTTCATGTAGCTGATGACCCAGGTGTTGTGACTGTTCATTAAGGTGTTCCTGGTCATATATTTTGATGGCATTCTTATCTACAACTACACTAGGGATGATCATGTGGGCCACCTACGCTAGGTGTGTCTCACCCTTCGTCGTGAGAGCTTGTATGGCAACATCAAGAAGTGTACCTTCATGATAGATCATGTTACCTTCTTGGAGTTCATTGTATCTAGTGAGGGTGTCTCCACTGACCCAGAGAAGGTTAGGGCGATCGTAGAGTGGATTAGGCCGCAGACTATCCATGATGTGCACAGCTTCCATGGCTTGGCCACCTTCTACCATCGATTCATACGCAGGTTCATCATTGTTACAGCTCCAATTACAAACTGTATTTAGAAGGGAGCTTTTGTTTGGACGAAAGCTGCTGGTTCGGCCTTTCGTGAAATCAAGGAGCGGATGACTCATGGACATGTACTTCGACTGCCCGATTTTTCGAAAGTGAATTGAGGTCTCATGTGATGCTTCTGGTGTCGACATAGGTGGAGTGTTGAGTCAGGAGGGCCACCACATTGTTTACTTCAGTGAGAAATTGAATGATGTGAAGCTAAAGTACTCCACCTATGACAAGGAGTTTTATGCGGTAGTGCAAGCTTTGCGACATTGGAGACACTATCTACTACCGCAGGAGTTCGTGTTATATTCGGACCATGAGGCCCTCAGATTTCTCCACGTTTAGAAGCTCAACCACCGACACAATCGATGGGTAGAGTATCTTCAAGCCGATACATTCGTCCTCAAGCATTGAGTGAGTGTGGAGAATCGTATAGTAGACATGCTGAGCCGTCGATCCTTGCTCTTATCTATTGTCCACACAGAGGTCATGGGGTTTGAGAGGCTTCGAGAGGAGTACTCTGATTGCCCGGATTTTGGTCCGATCCACACTGCACTCCAATCAGGACTCTCCAGAGATTACAGTGATTACATCCTTCAAGAGGGTAATCTTTTTCGTGGGGATAGGTTGTGTGTCCCGTGGACCTCTGTCCGCGAGTTTCTGATCTGGGAGGCTCATGCAGGAGGTCTCGCCGGCCACTTTGGCCGGAACAAAACCATTGAGTTGATGGAGTACCGGTTCTTTTGGCCCACTCTGAAACGCGACGTGGCCTGCATCGCGGCCCAGTGATGCACTTGCGCTACGGCTAAGCATCGAAAGCATAATACCGGTTTGCACACTCCCCTCTCTGTGCCAGATCGTCCGTGGCAGGAAGTCAGCGTGGATTTTGTCTTGGGGTTGCCACGTACGGTCCATCGGCACGATTTCATCATGGTGGCGGTCGATAGGTTCTACAAGATGGCTCATTTTATCCATATGCTAGGACTTCCGATGCATCAAAGGTAGCTTGCCTCTTTCTAGCTGAGATTGTCTATTTTCATGAGCTACCCAAGACTACTGTTTCGGACAGGGATGTACGATTTACGAGAGATTTTTGAAAGACCCGATGACACCTTATGGGCTCCAAGCTCAAGTTCTCCACACTTTATCACCCCTAAACCGATGGGCAGACTGAGGTAATTAATAGGAGTTTGGGTGACCTCTTGCGATGTTTAGTTGGGGAGCATGAGCAAGGTTGGGATCTGATCTTACTTTTAGCAAAGTTTAAGTATAACAACTTGGTCAATAAGTCTATTGACATGAGTCCCTTTGAGATAGTTATTGGCTATAGACCTAGGAGGCCCATAAATATTGTCCCCATGCCCATTTAGGCCCGTGTTTCAGAGTCAGCCGCGTCGCTAGCCGAGCATATTAGAAGTCTGCATGATAGCATCTATCGTCAACTTGAGATCAACAATGAAAACTACAAGAAGTCGGCAAATGCACACCGTCGTTTACAAGAGTTCCAAGAGGGTGATTATGTGATGATCAAGATCAAACCTAAACGGTTTCCCCCGGGAACCATAAAGAAGCTACAAGCTTGGGGAGCAGATCCATTTAAAGTGTTGAAACGTGTCGGGCCCAATACGTGTGTCATAGATCTACCACCATACCATGGTATTAGTTCCACATTTAATGTGTTAGATCTAGTGACTTATTGGGACCCGACCTATGTAGTCAGAGGCGCGCCTAAGCGCTCGCCTAGGCGTTTGAGGCGGTGAGGCGGTCCCAAACCGCCTCGCTTTCGCCTCAAACGTCTCACTCTCAATCTTCTTCTTCTTTTGGTCCAATCTTGGTTTAAACCTCTTTTATTCAAATCTTATCTTATTTGTATGTATGTATTTTTACCTCAAATATTAATTATTATTAATTTTATTGGAAATCTTGATTGTATGTATGTATTTTCTTTGATATTTAGACATATATTTATATTTTTTGAATTGTATATATATATTTTTAATAAAACGCCTCGAATGCCTAGGCCATCGCCTAGGCGTTTGAGGCATGAGGCGATCCCTTGGTCGCCTCAGTCGCCTCACGCCTCGGACTACATAGGACCCAACAGTGATTCCCAGTGATCCTTTCAAGCCTTCTCCTCCCCTTGTGAATGACCCCACCCTTAAGTGCCCACCAGCAGCCTCAATTATAACACGACGTGAGCAGATTGACCAGATAATAAATGAGCAGATTGTTACCTCACGGAACGGAGCTTTTCAACTTTACTAGATTCATTGGAGAGATTGGCCACCTAATGAGGACGCGTAGGTCATACACGAGGAGTTACAACATATCAACCTCGACCTCTTGGAGTGGTATCAGAGCGGCCAGAACCCTTATTCGACAGGGTCGAGTTCCTCCCAGGCGAGGAGGATTGGTGAGGGCACCAGAGCGCGGATCTGGTTCGACCCAACCCATGTTTACCGTCGTCCGAGGCCTTTAATAGCGACATCGGCATCTCTTTGGCTTGATGATGATCATTTAGTAGACTGATGTACTTTTTATTGATTAGTTTAGTCATTTGAGTAGTTGAGAGGCGGCCCATTAGGGGCCCATTAGAGTCTTTTTCATTTCATTTACTTTATATTTTTTCAGTGAGATTTTGCACTATTTTTGATCTTAGGGGTATTTTGGTTATAATGTTTGAGAGGAGAAGCATTAGAGTTCCACCTCTATAAGATGTAATCTCAATTTTTAAAATTAATGAAAATGTTGATTAACATAGGATTTGAAGCCATCTTCTTCCTCCTCCCAAGAAGGGAATAGAGTGTGAATCCCTAACAGCAGACTGTGAAGCCCCAGGGTGCGACCCCTTCTCTTCTACCTTTCCCCACCACTGACCCTTCTTCTTCCTATTCTATTGTTCACCTGCGAACCCAGCCTTCCCCCTTCTCTTCTGACCCACCTACGTACTCCACTCTCACACACTTCCACTCCACCAATGCTTTCTCCCTCTCCTACTAATCTTTTTCTCCTCCTTCCTCTTCTTCTTCTCCTTCCTCCACTCTTCACGTGAGACCACCCGACGACTACAACGGCCCGCCACGAGTCCCACACTGGCGGCCGGAGCCTTGTCCGCCCGCCCACTACCATCGCAGTAGCCACGACCCCGCCGCCCGTGCTGCTTCCGCAAAGGCCGTCCACCACCGCAGGAGGCAACAGAGCCCGCGAGCAGAGTGTCAACCCCGGCTCGCCGACTCTGCCTCGTGAATCCCACTGCGATGCCCTAGGGAGGCTTGGCACCAGCTCATTGCCCGCGACCCTCGCCTTTAGCAACCGCAGCAGCAACCCCAGCGACTGCCTCTGCCAGTGCCGGGTCGCCCGCCCCATTGGACCTCACCATCGCGAGCCCAACTAGCCTCCGCCTTGACCGTCGTATGAGCTTACTGCTGGCCGCAAACGTCGGCGACTGGCATCCCAGCAACAGTAGCGACTGCCCCACAGCCACCCCATCGCGGATTTGCTGTTGAAGGAGTCTGGCCCTTTCATCGCAGCAGTAATCCCGGCCCGAACTTGGAGGTTCTCACGTCCCCGACAACGTGCCTCGCTTTTCAGCGAGTCGGTTAGCATGAAAACCCGCCCATTCAATTTTGTTTATTTAGTATCTGTGTTTTATCTGCCACCGTTGAGTGTGATAGGATATTCTAGCCTGATATTTTATTTGATGCCAGAGTGTGTGCATGTGAACGACCCACCTGAGGGTGCCAATTTGAGATATTTGGACGTGGAGCACTATCCTAGACCGTGGTAATTCTACTTATTGTTCGGTTCGACGTTTCTCGCTGCGAGGGATGATTTCCTAGAGCATAGCGACTGTTGTTTCACGTGTTATTTCGCTTGGAGTTCATGTCGCAATGGGTTATTTGTCGACCTATTGTAGCGTGTTTTGTTGATCTCAATTAGTCGCCTAGTCGGACCCGTTTAGGTAGACCGTCCCGCATCAGCACCTCTCTCTGTCGACTAAAGACACAACGTGCTCTCAAAGCAAGGGCCTCCCACACCTCCTGTGAGTAGGTATGTCCTACAAACAGGTGGTCTAGGGTCTCGTCCTCCTGTCCATAGAGGCAACAGATCTGCTGAATCCCCGTAAGGAAGCAGAGTAGTCTGTCTCAAGTGGGCAACCTCTCGTGTGAGATCCTTCAAGTGAAAGGCTTCACTTTCATCGGGCTCCACGGCCTCCACACCTGAGGGGCGAGCCTGTGACGCACTCCACCATCTGAGATAATAGAGTAGACCGACCTCACGGAGAAAGACCCGCCTTGCCCCACCTCCATGTCCACGTATCCTCCCTCTCGACGTGAGGAGCATAGGCGAGGAGGAAGAGTAACATATCCTGAAGTTACTCCATCTCGTCGCTCCTGAGGTTCCTCCTAAAGGACGGTGCCAAGGTGCCTTCTGAAAGCTAGGAGTTAAAAGCCCGAGCAACCGATCCCAGAGGGTCAGTTGACATAGCAAGGAGCCTGGGGAAAGTAGCCTCGGACATAAAGTAACCGCACCATCTGTCCTTCCAGAAAATGCACTGGTCGCCCTTCCCTAGTCGGATCCGCGCGCCAGAAGAGATGAAGTCCCTGCAAGCCAAATCGAAGAGGACCGATGTTGTGCTGACGGATCCATATTTAAAACTCTCCTGCCAAAATATCTCTACCTAATAACTTGCGCCCACAGTCCCTCCTCTCTTGTACCCAACCTCTACAACCACTTGTAGAAGAGAGCCAAATTAAAGTCCCTAACATCCTTGATCCCCAGGCCTCCCACTTCGTTGCTAGCAGCCACCCTTCTCCACTTGTTATCATGGCATCCCCTACATCTCCCTCCACTCCTATACCAAAAGAATCTCTCCTAAATAGACTCAATCTTTTCCATCACCGACTTCAGGATCCGGAATACGGCGAGCAAGTAAATAAGTAAACTGTCCAGAACTGACCTGCATAAAACTAACCTACCCCCCGAGAACAACCACCTAGCCTTCCTACCAACAAGTCTAGAATCATATCTCTGAATGATAGGTAGCCAGTCTGGACACTGGAGAGCACTTGGGGACAAAGGGAGGCCCAAGTAGGAGATAGGAAAAGCACCTAATTGACAATCCAAAATGCATGTTGCAAGCACCAAAGCGTCCTTGTTAACCCCAACTAGTATACTCTTGTTGAAGTCAACCTTCAAGCCGGTGACGTCTGCCAACATCTCTAACAAAGGTCTCGCCTCATAAAGTTGTTGCTCATCCTCTATCAAAAATAAGACAGTATCATCAGCATATTGCAAGTGAGTGATTGAGGGGCCTCCTCTCCCTACCTGGAAGCCCCTGATCCGACCAGTCGCCTCTGCTCTCAGCCAGACTCTACTCAACACATGAACCACAAGTACAAAGAGGAGAGGCGACATAGGGTCCCCCTGCTGAAATCCCCTGCCACTGAGGAAAAAAGAAGTCGACCTCTCATTAACAAGGACAACAAAAGAGGCAGAGCAAACACAAGCCCGGATCCAAGCAATTCATCTCTCTCCAAAGCCCATCTTCTCCAGCAAATCAAATAAACAAAGCCAATCGACCCTATCATAAGCCTTCTCAAAGTCCAGTTTGAGGACTACTCCTTTCCTCCTCTGAGTCTTCATGGCAAATATGCATACATAGGACACTATCGACATCACGGAGATATTTTCCCTCTTTTTTTTGAAGGAGAAAAAAGGGGGATAAAGAGGGTGCACACATAGCGGCCGTATGAATAGCCTATGTAGTGTTTATTCCGAGAGCGCGCATCGTATCAGACGATTTGGGTTCGAGTGTTGGACCTTTCCCCACTAACCGCAGTCAGTGTTGATTTACATCAGCCTAACGTTCGAACATCTTTGTTTAACTATCAAAGAAATCTTGGTCTTCCACAAGGGTCCTGATTCCGAGGGCATACTTGCTCACAGGGCTCAAAGTTAATTTTCACTCACCGCTGAAAAATTAATGGAATTAGGGTTTCATCAGGAGCCACTAGGTTAGGTGAGAAACCCTACGATTTGAGGACGTAGTTGCCATTTTGCAGGAGCAGCGGGCATTTTTGAAGTGTCGGGAGGTTTCCTGGACCCCAAGGATATTTTGATAATTTTGAGTCTCCAAAGGTATTTTGGTAATTTTACCAAGTCACAGATATTTCTGAAATTTCCGGGTTAGAGAGAAGGTAGGTTAAAATCCCTAACTCTCTGAGGCGCTGAGGCTATTTCCGGAGAGTTTTGAAGGCTCCTAAACCATTTCTAGGTCATAGGGATATTTTGGTAATTTCGTCAGACTCCAAGCGGACCTAGGTCTAAGGTGACACTGAGATGTAAAACTGAGCTGGCAAGGTCTCTAATCGGAAGGAGTAAACAAGGGACTTCATGGAAGAGGCAGGTGCGTTGATTCACAATGTGAGGGGTATATACACAATTTTTCGAAAGTCGAGGGTTCTCTTATAATTTTTCCATGACCGGTGCACAATACAAGCACAATTGAGTACATTGAGTACATTTATGATCCAAGCAAGTACAAGAGTTCTCGGCGAGTTGTCGACTGTACATGAAAGGTCTCCGCACTGATGCAGGACGTAGGGACATAGCCCCACTTATAAAAATTTACAGGGTAAAACTGCAAATAACAGGACTTGTATTTCTCGCAATCCTAGAAAGGGCATTTTCATAATTCTCCCATTATATTAGTGGAAGTACGTACTTGAGCCGTCTCGAGTATGTAGAAAATTACAAATATGGCCCACAGCGGGACATAATTACAAATATAGCTCTCAAGGGCATAAATACAAGGCCCGGGGTATCATCTACCCTTTGAGGGCCAAAAATAACGAACAAGGCTCCTTGCTTTCCTCTCCGTCGTTCGTGTGCAGATGTCTCTCGATCGTGATTCGTACCTTTTGTAGATGCCTCCTTCTGGACCCCCGAGAGTCTATTTATAGAAGTTGGAGGGCCACTCGAAGGTGATTGAACCCGTACGGGGTGAACGGGGTAGAAATGACCCCGAGAGGGTCTTTTTTTTCCTTTTTTATTTTCTCTTTTTTTTAGAGAGAGAGGGCGGTGGGGTCGAATGACCCCGGGGGTCCCACTGCCCGGGGTCGTTTGACCCTGGGCAGGCCCTCCCAGGGCCGCACGACCCCGGGCAGGGGCACCCTCCTGCGCGCAGGCCTACTCGGGGTCAGGCAACCCCGCGCGGGTCTCCCCGACCCCGGACGGGTCTGCTTTCCACCCTTTTTTGTTTAAAGCCCTCCCCTTTGGGATTTTTAGGGCCTCTTGCTCGTCGCATGCCGCGTGGAGGGAGGAGAACGCGTCTCTTGTTCGTTTGTCGTCTTCCTCGCGCCGTGGGCTAAGAGGAGGGGATTTGTGTTTGTCCGAGCGGCGTGATACACGTGCGTTGGACTACATCAACTGTGTGTACACCATCCCTTGCATCCCTTTTCCTTGCTGCGAGGGTTTTCTTTATTCACCCCGAACATCTACGGGAGAAAAAGCTCATCCTTTCGGGGTTTTGTCCGGAACCACATGATCCTGTCAATCGTTGTGGATTTAGTCTGGTTCTCAACCACGTCGTTTGCTGTAATGGGTTTAAAATTAAAATAACATATGAGCCATAGGGTCCCGTCATATGGAAATATTCCACAGGGCGGCGGTACGCCGGATATTAAACCCCGACCAACTCGGGGGAATGTCTCGATTTATTCGAGACAAATAGTGAGTGCAACAAATGCCGCCCACGGGACATCTCAAAGTCGGAGGCGGGGGCGGATGGCCCGTGCCTTTCATAGCTTTTCACTTGTCCCCGAGTCCATTGACATGATGGGACTTTGTAGGACTGCGCCTCAATATTCTTATTGTTGTCCTCATGCTTATTTTGGTCTTTGATTCGGCCTTCTCACTTACTGTTCTCTTTTATTCTTGGTTTTTGCAGCTTCTACAGACATGGCTCGCCAAGGTAGAGGCAGAGAGACTTCCCGGAGGCCTAGAGTTGGGGGCTCTGATGATCATTATGTGCAGAGGACAGATAGATCCATGCCGCACTTCCCTCCGCGCAGCATCACCTCTGACAGTTTTGACGCAGTGGACCGCGGTTTTTCTTGGGTCGCTGAGGGTCCAACTGCGAATGCTAGTGCGGATGAAGGCACTGTTGACATCTCGTATCACGAAGAGACAGGGGGTCTATGTGTACGACCGCTCTGGGGGATATCCATCTCACTTTCCACTGGACCGGCATCTTTTGTCTTTCATCCAAAGCTTTGTGCCTCCCAGTACGGAGGGTGATGACCCTCTCTTGCCAGGAGAAAGGCATCGTCTCGAACAAGCCATATTGCTCGGGAGGGACAGCATGCAAGGCACTTGCACTTTCTCCTATCCGAGCTTTCCAGAGGGTTTCATTCGGCAGAGATGGTATCCTGATCAGAAGAGTCTGGGCTTCTTCAGAGAGTTTGACAACTTTACAGTCCGAGTGGGGCCATTGTCACCAGCAGTCTGGCATTTATCTGGGCACCATAAAGCCATAGATGTCACAATGGACGGAATATTTTTGACTCCTGCTGGGGCCACCTTTGCACATGATGATTACAACCATGACTGCTTATTGGAGAGGATATTGGCGCAGAAGACTCCAAGCTGGTACGGGAAGTAAGCCGTTATTCCTTCTCATTGTTACCCTTGGGGCGCGATGTAATGGCTGTGGGGCATCTTGATTGTTTACAGGACAATACTTGATAGGGCCGGGATTCGTCATGCAGTGACCGCAACATTATATTCCTATCCTTGCCACACGGGATCGCTTCAGACATTGGCCGAGAGGTTCAACCGTTGCTGGAATACATTTGTCACCGCTGAGGGGGAGACTTCACTGGACCTGTGGACTTTTCACAAGATCTCTGGCCTGCCTGTCCTTAGATGTCCTCCATCTTAGTACTTCAGATGGAGCCGGCCGATACCTTCTTCCCTATTACTTCAGAGATCTGATGAAGACATGGAGGGACTTAGCTCTAGTGGGAAAAGAGAAGTTTGCACGCATACCGAGAGTGACATTGAATGCCTAGGTGATGCACTTTACCGTGGCCCGTACTGTTTCTATGAAGAGTTTGCTTCCTCTAGCATGACTTGGGAGCCGTGCAGGGAAGTCATATTGATATTTGCTTCACATCCACGCCACTTGCCCGCTCCAGCGCAGGGGTGAAACTCGAGGGGACTGCCGCCACTGACATACTTGGCAGCTTACTTGGCCTACTGGTTGGCCAGCTTTGTTATCCCTCATGGAGAGGAAGGAATTCTTCGGACAGAGGTGATTTACCCGGCTTGTCTGATGGCTTGTGGGCGCAGAGTTGCTATTGCCCCGACTGCATTGGCGAATATCTACCATTCTTTTGGGGCCTTGACTTCATATTCTTCACCCAGAGACAAAGGGGTTTTGATGCCCACCCATTACTTGAGCGCATGGGCGGGCTTGCTTTTGCCGGAGCTCTCCCAGAGGACGTCGATTGACAATGCAGCTGCTCCATTGATCTTTGCTTTTGCTGGTCACCCGGACCAAGATGTCGTCTTACAGTTGACTAGGGATTTCGAGGGCATACTTGCTTACAGGGCTCAGAGTTAATTTTCACTCACCATCGAAGAATTAATGAAATTAGGGTTTCATCAAAGGCCACTACGTTAGGCGAGAAACCCTACGATTTGAGGACGTAGTTGCCATTTTGCAAGAGCAGCGGGCATTTTTGAAGTGTCGGGAGGTTTCCGGGATCCCGGAAGTATTTTGGTAATTTTGGATTTCTAGAGCTATTTTAATAATTTTACCAGACTAGGGGTATTTCCGAAATTTCCGAGTTGGAGAGAAGGTAGGATAAAATCCCTGACTCCCTAAGACGTTGAGACCATTTTCGGAGAGTTTTGAAGGCTCCTAGGCCATTTCTAAGTCATAGAGATATTTTGGTAATTTCGTCAGACTACAAACAGACCTAAGTCTAATGTGACACTGAGGTGTACGACTGAGCTGGCAAGGTCCCTAATCGAAAGGAGTAATAAGGGACTTCATCATAGAGGCACGTGCGCTAATTCGCAATGTGAGGGGTATATACACAATTTTTCGAAAGTTGGTGGTTCTCTTATAATTTTTCCATGATCGATGCACAATAAAAGCACAATTGAGTACATTGAGTACATTTATGATCCAAGCGAGTACAAGGGTTGTCGACGAGTTATCGATTGTACATGAAAGGTATCCATACTGACGCGAGACGTAAGGGCATATAGCTCCAATTACAAAAGTTTGTAGGGTAAAATTACAAATAACAGGACTTGTATTTTTCTCAATCCCAAGAAAGGCGTTTTCGTAATTCTCCCATTATATTGGTAGAACTACATAATTTAGCCGTCCCGGGTACGTAGAAAATTACAAACATGGCCAACAGTGAGGCATATTTACAAATTTAGCTCCCAGGGACATAAATACAAGGCCTAGGATATCACCTACCCTTCGAGGGCCAAAAACAACGAACAAGACTCCTTGCTTTCCTCTCTGTCATTCATGTGCAGATGTCTCTCGATCGTAGTTCGTACCTTTTGTAGATGCCTCCTTCTGGACTCCGGGGGTCTATTTCTAGAACTTTGAGAGCCACCCAAAGGTGATTGAACCCGTGCGGGGTGAGCGGGGTAGAAATGACCTCGGGAGGGTCTTTTTTTTGCTTTTTTTTCTCTTTTTTTAGAGAGAGAGAGGGCGGCGGGGTCAAATGACCCGAAGGTCCCTCCCGGGGTCAAATGAGCAGGCCCGCGCGGGACCTACCCGGGGTTATTTGACCTTGTGCAGGTCCTGCCCGGGGCGTGTTTGCCCCAGGTAGGCCCCGCCGGGGTCATTCGACCCCGGGCAGGCCCTCCCAAGGTCAACCGACCCCGGGCGGGTCGACCCCGAGTAGGGGCGCCCGCCTGCGCGCAAGCCCGCGCAAGCTTGCCCGGGGTCAGGCGACCGCGCGCGAGTCTCCTCGACCCCGGATGGGTCTGCTTTTCCCCCGCTTTTTTTTAAAGCCTTCTCCTTTGAGATTTTTAGGGCCTATGGCTCGCAGCACACCGCGTGGAGTGAGGAGAACGCGCCTCTTGTTCGTTTGTCATCTTCCCCGCGTCGTGGGCCAAGAGGAGGGGATTTGTGTTTGTCCGAACGGCGTGATACACGTGCGTTGGACTTCATCAACGGTGTGTACACCATCCCTTACATCCATTTTCCTTGCTGCGAGGGTTTTCTTTGTTCACACCGAACATCTAAGGGAGAAAAAGCTCATCTTTTCGAGATTTTGCCCGAAACCACACAATCCTAACAATCGTTGTGGATTTAGTCCGATTCTCAACCACCTCGTTAGTTGCGAGGGGTTTAAAATTGAAATAACATATGAGCCATAGAGTCTCATCATATAGAAATATTCCACGGGGCGGCGGTACGCCGGATATTAAACCCCAACCAACTCGGGGTAATGTCTCAATTTATTCGAGATAAATAGTGGGTGCCACAGCCACCAAGAAATTGTCATGGATATGTCAGGGAAAAGGGAGATTTATGGGCCAGTGTTGGGCAAGAAGTCCGAAACAACAACGGTGGGAGAGCCCCATTGGACAAATGTGACATGTATTGGCATATTTGGTGTAATTGTCAATGAGAATGCATTGGCCGGGGCACAGGACCCATACCAAGGGTAGATGGTCAATCCCGGTGGGACAAATGGAGAATATCCCCGTAGGATGGGAAGACGGCAAGGCACCATGCATCCCAGTGGGCCATTTTATGTTGATATTTACAATAACGAAGTCCTCCCGGTCTCCATAAACGGGCCGGTCATTTTATTCTCCCTACTTGCCTCAGGATTTGTCTTCTCTCTTTTTTCTCCTTTTTTTTGCTCCCTTTTTTTTTGAGCTGCCAACTTGGGTGGCCCTAACAATGAAATGCCGTGCGGGCGTATCACCCTTCATTGATTTTTTTTCTCTTTTTTTTTCCTTCTTTTTTTTTTGAACTGACCAAGGTGGGGTGTAGGAGAGCACTCACCTCCTCAGGGAGGGGATGAGTAGTTCGCTCCACCACACAAATCCCACGATGGTAGTTTTATCCGGTACAAATCAGGATATAAGGGGAGTGTCCATTCCCTCAACAGATAGGGCCATCAGGATCTTTTCATCTTTTTTTTTCTTTTTTTTTTTTGCTTATTAGTGTCTGCCCCCAGAATAGGCTCTTTTTTTCTTCTTCTTTTTTGGCAAATATCTATACTCAAGCTACGGGATAGACCTGTCAACGGATTCGGATACTATCCGGATCCGCTTCGAATTTGAATCCGTATTAACGGATAATATTCGAATTCGTATTCATTTTTTCGGATACGGATAATATCCGAATTCAAATCGGAGCAGATACGGATATTATAATATTCGCTTCGAAAAATATCCGTTCGTAATATTATATATCAAATAATATATATATTTAAATAATATATTATAAAATAAATAATATTGTAGAGAAATTTAGACATTTTGTGGTTATATTTTAATTTAGAGTTTATTTTATATATTTTTGACATTTTATAGTTATATTTTATATACTTTTAACATTTTATAATTGTATTTATATACTTTTGAATTTGAATCGGATAATTCGAATTTTAAAACGGAGCGGATATGGATAGTCATATATTTGCTTCGTATCCGAATTCAAATCGGAGCGGATCAAAATCGGATAATTCGAATTTTAAAACGGAGCAGATACGGATAGTCATATATTCGCTTCGTATCTGCTCCGTTGACAGGCCTACTATGGGATGATGCTTAGATGTTGGCTTTAGCCGAGTTTGTGAGGGACAGCAGAGACAGTGATGTCGCGCGGGGCTACTTGCCTGAAGACGGGCATTTGGTGTGGGCGTGGCGGATCCACCTTGTATTCGCCCATTTGCAATTCGCCTTTCTTGATCAGACCTTCGATGATGTCCTTGAACACGTAGCAATCCTCGACAGGATGTCCCGCTACTTGGTGATAAGGACAGAAACGCAGATCATCTTTTCTTGCGGAGTTGCCTGGTCTCTTCGGCTCCAGGAGCACCACTTTGCCGCATTCGAGGGCCCACTCAAAGAGAGCTGAGGTCTTATTTTTTGGGAATGAATAGGGCTTCATCATTTTAACCCTTAATGAAGACCCTTGTGTTGCCGGCTTGGCAGAAGCGATGCTAGCTGCCTCTTCTTTTTCCTTCTTTCGTCGCTCGAAGGCTTCAAAATTTGAAATGCAAACCTCTTGTGCCAGTTATTTGCCGGCTGGTTTGTTCTTTTGGCCTGAGCTCGTGGAGGTTGGGCAAAGCCTTGCAAGGACTGCTTCGGCTTCAGCTGCGATGTCACTTAGACATTCAAAGGTCGTGACTTCAAAGTCAATGACCCATCGTAGAATTTCTAACTTCAGATTCTCTTTGAAGATTTGAACAGAGTCTCTGTAACTTGGCGGATGCCTACATCTTTCACACAGATTCCTCCATCTGCTTATGAAGTCCCTGACGGACTCGTTATCTCTTTGTTTGGCTGCTTGCAATTCGGCCTCAGTGACTTCTTCTTCGGCCGTCTTCATTTTCATTGTATGTTCTGCTTTTGGCTTGTCCATTGTGGCTAGACCCGCTGAGCTCGGGTGTAGGGCAGTTGGCTGCATATGCGGCCTCATCGACGCCTTTGTCGGATATGCTTTAGTTACTCCCTGACTTGCCCAGGGGACTGTGTGTTGGAATGGTTGAGGGAGGATGCCCCCTGAATGATCATGTACTATTCGGGGCATTGCTGACCGCGTTGAAACTTCAGATGAGCTAGCACTGTCTTGGGCTGTCTCATATAGATGTCTCGTCAATTGTGGCATAGATGGCTTTATGTTCATTTCACTTAGCTGCCTTCGTAGCATTTCAATCTCTTGCTGCTTCTGATGTAGTAGTGCCATCATGGCAGGGTCTTGTAAGAAAGGGCCGGGAGTGCTACTGCCTTCCGCCTCTGATTTGTGCAAGATGAATGGCTTCCCGCCATCATGGCAGGGTCTTGTAAGAAAGGGCCGGGAGTGCTACTACCTTCCGCCTCTGATTTGTGCAAGATGAATGGCTGTAGCTAGCTCCTTCAAGACGGACTCTCTTTGTTCTATGCCTCTGGGTGGAGGAGAAATGTGGTGTTGGGCCTCCTTATTAGCTGGTGAGCACTGCTTTGACATTCTCCCAGACCTAGTAGCAAGGTGAGAGGCAGGAGCTTTGGTTGGAATTGCTTCCTTAGGTATAAAGCAGATTTCTTCGTCATCTTCATCAGCTGTTTGCGCCCCGCTGGAAGATGCTGACAATGTGTTGCAGGAGAAAACAAGATTCCTCCTTTTAGCCTTTGCACTCTTCTTTTTCTTTCCCTTCATGGTCGGCACCTGCCCCCACAGTGGGCTATTTGATGCATTCAGCTTTTCTGCTTTTTCTTCAGTTCTTTTTGTTAACCGGTGGGACTCATTACATCTTTGAGGGGCATGCTTTTTGAGCTGCATAGGCTGGTTCTTTGGCAGCTCATAGTTATCAGGCCCATTTGTAATGGCTTGTAGCCATTCTATGGCTGAGTTGGCTTCTTCATATGCCCACGATGGGATTTGTTTCTTCTTACTGTCCGTTAGCCTTTTAATGATTGCTGGTTGTTTGACAGCAGATAAGGAGCTATAGGGGGCGGAGTGGGCCGGGCCATGACTCCACAAACCCGAACCTCCGGGGCCAGGCGAGGTGCCGGTCTTGTTCTCTTCCTTGCTGGCATTGCCTGCCAGTCTCTTTGCTCCTTTTCATGCGGCGAGACGTCTTCTCCATACGTGTATCGGGTGCAAGCCTCTGGCACTTCTTCAGGCAGCTGTCGGCATATGGATATCATGTTGACTGAGGCCCTTGGAACAGGCATTTCATGAGGGTGTGGGGGATCAACTTTGTGCTCCCCTATTTGTAACTCCCCTCTTTTTATTAAGCCTTGGATGATGTCCTTGAATATTTGACAATCTTCAATAGGATGTCCGAAGACCTGATGGTAAGGGCAGAAATACGGATCATCTCTTCTCCTGACATCATCAGGTCTCTTTGGCTTTGGCAGAGTAATCTTGTTATACTTGATAGCCCACTCGAACAATGCTCGAGTCTTGTCTCTTGGGAAGGCATAGAGCTTCTTTTCTTTATTCTGCTGTGGAGGCCTTTCTTGACATTCAGCAGGTCCATTGAGAGGAGGATTGTGTACCCATTTTTGCCTTTTTGCCCCGAGGCTAACAGCATGGACGGCTTTCAGCAGCGGCCGTTTATTAACCTGCCAAGCCTGATGATTTGGGTTGACAGAAACTGAGGGATATCTTGCGAAGAAGCCTTCAATCTCCGTTGCAACATTAATCAATCGGTCAAAAGACCGGATTTCTACTCCAATTATCTTTTCCAGGACTTCTTTCTTCAGATTTTGTTTACATATCTGCATTGCGTCCTCTAGATGCGGAGGGCGCCGGCATCTCATACTAAGATCCCTCCATCTCTTGATATATTCTGCAGCAGCTTCGTCATCTTTTTGCTTGGTAGCTAATAACTCAGTCATAGTCACCTCTGCCTCGGCGACATGGAATCTTTCTGTGAATTTTCGTTGCATACCTGACCAGTGGTCAATAGATCCAGCCGGCAAGCTAGAATACCATTCAAAGGCGGGTCCTGTTAGAGAAGACCCGAAGAACTTCAACAGGTACGACTCGTCTGCCGCCAAGTCGCCCATGACTGTCACATAGTGTGCAATGTGTTCTTTCGGGGAGCCTTGCCCACTGAATTTGTCAAATTTAGGCAGTTTGTTGACGCCAGGTGGCAATCTTTTAGTAGCATGGTAGGCTGGATATGGCACTTCATATATGTCAAAGGGGGCGTAATCAACACCACCCCTCTTTGCTAGCCTTTCTTCGTTCAACTTCTCCACCATTGATTTATTCACCGTAACTGGCACCACTGGTTGAGGGCATAGGTGGGCGGGCTGCATTACTTGTGTGGCTGGAGTTGCAATATGAGATGGCAAAGGCTTCGACAGGGGAACCTGCCGCTGCATTTGAAGAGGCATTAATTGTGCTGGCTGGAGCAACTGGGAATAATGCTGGGAAGTAGCCTAACTCTGATCAGTAGTTTGCAGAATGGCCTATGAAAGAGCACCCGTGGGGTTGGAACCTCCCCGTGACGGCTCGGCTCGTGCCCCCGGTTGCTCGGGTGCCACAGCATGCTCAGTCTTCTCTTTCAATTGCTTCTTCAGCAGTTCTACCTCCTGCTGATACCTTTGCAGCGTCATTAAGACAACGTGGTCCATAGCTGTTTTGCTACTGATGCCCTCGAGTGTTTCACCAAAGGCGCATCCAGATAGGGGTACCCCTTCTTCTTTAGATGCCATTGTTTTGGTATTGAGAGTAGTGTTGTCTTCATCAGCAACCCACTTGCCCTTAGCGGCTTGCAGTAGCTCAGCCTTGGTTTTGCCTCGTCCTGTCACCGGGTCTTCTCTTTCGGCAACCTCGGCCAGCTCTTCTTGTTCATTTAGCAGGGCACCATGCCCGCTCATCACTTCTGTCATATTACAGGTGAGCACTTGCATTCTTCTTTTATGCTTTTTGACTCCCCTTCGAGGCTGATTAGGAAGAGTGAGCCCTTCATTTGTTGAAATTCTTCTCATCCTTTCATTTAGTGTTAGGATTTCAAGGCTTCTAGCCCCGGCTTGCTTCTCTTTTTCATTTGCCCCTACGGGTGACATTTTGTCTTTTCCTTCTCCTTCGGCCTTGACGGCACAGAGTGACCTCTGTCGGCCCATGACGGGTCTCTCGGGGCTGTGGCAATATTCCCGGACTACCTTAATCATGTCTTCTTGACTGTGCTTTGTAGAGATAACAGGAGGCAACGTCCAGTCCCGGACAGACGGCATATATGATAGCTGTATCAGTTTAGTAGCTTGATTGGAATTCCTTGAGTATCTGAGGATGTCAGCCTGCCTCGCACGGGTCTTGACACTGAATGTAGAAGTTGTAACTGCGACCTCCTTTACATGCATGATTTTGTTGCTCCCTCTTCTAGGGACATCAGTATAATTGCTGTAGTCCCGCAGGGCTGATGCAGTGCCTCGGGTCTTTTTGGGAACCCACATTTACTTGAATTTTGATAATTTTGGGTATGGCCTCCCTTGCTTGTTCTCATCAAGGTTCGTCCTCCGGCTAGCCAGCACTTGGAAGGCGTTGTGGGTGGGGACAGTTGGGATGACCCGATCCTGCAGAACTCTGGCATTGCGGACGTTGAAGTAGACTCGGATGCCCCCAATCATCAAAGACTTCCCGGACGCCGAGAGTCAGCCTCGAGAAGTGGCAGAGACTCTTCCTTTTATGAAATCCTTTTCATTATCTCCAGCGGGCTTCTTCTCATGTGCTCCAATCAAGCAGGTAGTGTGGTGAACGTAGCAGCCCACGGTCACTGGGCTCTTTAGCGAAGCTTTCTTGATTCAACCCTCATTTTGGCGGGCTGCAGGTTTGTTGTTTGTTGTCAGCTTCACAAGTTTCGAGCTCTCCTTGTCCAGAAGATCCACGAATGCAACCCCCAGGAAATTGGGGAAGCCAACGACCGGAGGAAAGTTGTTGAAGGTAGTTGGCATAGCAAGATAGCCGTGTGCAGCATGGTCGGCTATGATTTGGGTGCCGAAGACAAGTCCAGACAGTCCGTTCGCCATCGCTTTAACCTGTAAGAAGAAGAACAAGACGAACGAGTAGTTAGGGTTTGAAGTAGATGAGTGGGGGCCCCATGGTCCACTTATTTTGGCGAAAAGATGAAGGGAGGATGAGTCCCACCAGGCGTTCCAGCTTGTGGGGATGTATTTTTTTATTAAAATATTTTATTATTGATTTATTTGGTTTATTTATTAGGGGTTTTATTTTAGCGTAGGGCGTGCCAGTCACCGGAGTGACAATTTATTATGCGCTCATCTGACTGATCAGACAATTATGGGTGATCGTGTCGGGACCCAAAACACGTCGTACCATAAAGGCTACGACGTTAATTACGCCCTCCGAAAGAGGGACAACCCTTGATTAATCGCCAAAATAAAGACCATGGGGCCCATATAATTAAAAATGCAATTGCATGCAAGCACACAATATGATAGTACTTATTTATTAAATCAACTCCCAGTACGAGGCGAAGAACTTAGGTCCGAGGACCACCATCGCGCATAGTGATAGCTTTCGGTCGGGCGTAACCCGACTTTCCGCTAATCGCCATTTGATATACCGGAGAATCGGATCATGCAAACATGCAAGATAACAGTATTCAGTATTATCGTTTATTATTTGTTTTCATCATCATCATCATCATCATCATCAGAGCCTTATCCCAATTAATTGGGGTCGACTACATGAATCCTGTTCCGCCAAAGATTTCTATCAAGTGCAATATTCATATTTAAACTCAAGGAACTAATGTCCTTCCTAATAACATCGCACCATCTCATTTTAGGCCTTCCTCGAGCTCTTTTGCTAACATCCACTAAGATTTGATCACATCTTTTAACCGGCGCTGAGTTAGGGCGACGAAACACATGTCCAAACCACCTGAGTCTATTTTCTCTCATTTTACTATCAATTGGAGCTATCCCTAAGTCCTTACGGATGCGCTCATTCCTAATCTTGTCTTTCTTAGTCTTGCCACACATCCATCTCAACATCCTCATCTCTGCTACACACATTTTGTGGATGTGTTCCTTTCGTACTGCCCAACACTCGGTACCATATAACAGAGCAGGTCTCACAGCCGTTCTATAAAACCTCCCTTTGAGTTTCACATGCATACGACGATCACAAAGGACACCTGATGCACTTCTCCATCTTAACCAGCCTGCCTTAATCCTATGTGTAACGTCATCATAAATCTCCCCATTCTCTTGTATGATAGACCCTAAGTATCGAAAGCTACTACTCTTCGGAATGTTATGTCCGTCAATTAGAACCATGTCTTCCTGAACCACTCTCCCATTACTAAAATTACAGTGCATAAATTCTGACTTGCTCCTACTAATTTTAAAACCTTTAGACTCCAAGGCAAGTCTCCAACGCTCTAACTTAGCATTTAGAGCATCAATACTCTCATCAATTAAAACAATATCGTCTGCAAATAGCATACACCAAGGGATATCATCATACAATTGTTTAGTTACTTCATCCATAACTAAGGCAAAGAGATACGGACTTAGTGCAGAACCTTGATGCAAACCTATAGAAACGGGAAATTCACCAGTCTCCCCAGCAATAGTTCGAACACTAGTAATAGCACCGTCGTACATATCCTTAATCAAATCAACATATCCTTGAGAGATTCCTTTCTTTCTTAATGTCCACCAAATCAATTCTCTCGGTACTCGATCGTACGCCTTCTCTAAATCAAGAAAAACTATATACAAATCTTTTCTCATCTCTCTATACTTCTCCATTAGCTGCCGTAGCAAGAAAATAGCTTCTGTAGTAGATCTATTTGGCATAAAACCAAACTGATTTTCCGACACAGTAGTCATACCACGGAGGCGTTTATCAATTACTCTTTCCCAAAGTTTCATAGTATGACTCATAAGCTTAATTCCACGATAATTATTACAACTTTGAATATCTCCTTTATTTTTATAGAAAGGAACTACAACACTTTTTCTCCAAACTTCTGGCATTCTTCGTTCCTTTAAAATTTTATTAAAAAATTTAGTTAGCCACTGAATACCAATATCTCCTAGGCCTTTCCATACTTCAATAGGTAAACCATCTAGTCCTAAGGCCTTGCCCACTTTCATTTTCCTTAAAGCATCCTCCACTTCTGACATCTTAATACACCTGAAATATTGATATTTATCAAATATTGTGGACTCTTGGGTACCTTCTAAAGATAAATCCTTGACGGAATCTCCATTAAGTAACTTCTGAAAATAGCTATGCCACCTCCCTTTAATCTCAAGATCCTTAGTTAAAACCCTTTGATCTTCACCTTTAATGCACCGAACATGATCTAAATCTCTAGTTTTCCTTTCTCTTAATTTAGCTAGTTTAGATATGTCCTTTTCACCCTCTCGGGTTCCTAATTTATTATATAAATCTTCAAATGCCTTTGATTTGGCTTCGCTGACTATTTTCTTAGCTCTCTTTTTAGCGATTTTATAAGCTTCTAGGGTTTGAGCATTTTTGTTAGCTTGCCAAACTTTAAAGCATTCCTTTTTTACTTTAATGGTATTTTGAATTTCCTCACTCCACCACCAAGTCTCTTTTTCTAAGTTCTTTTTACCTTTAGATTCGCCTAAGAGTTGTTTTGCAACCCTCGTTATACAATTTGTAACATTATTCCACATTACATTAGTTTCTTGTTCTAAATTCCAAATATTTTCCTTTAATAGATGATTTTTAAATGTTTCTAAACTTTTACCTTTTAAATTCCACCATTTAATCTTGGAATAATTATTTATAATGATCTTTCTTTTGAATTTAGGGATAGTGACATCCATTACTAACAATCTATGTTGAGGGGTTAGACTCTCACCAGGAATAACTTTGCAATCTTTACATAAAACTCTATCGACCTTCCTAATGAGAAAATAGTCAATTTGACTTATATGTGTTCCACTCTTGTATGTTATTAAGTGTTCGTCCCGCTTCTTAAAGAAGGTATTAATAATTGCTAGATCATAGGCCATAGCAAAATCAAGAATAGTGTTACCCATATCATTCCTATTACCAAAACCAAGCCCTCCATGAATCCTCTCATAGCCTCTATTATCTATACCCACATGACCATTAAGATCCCCTCCAATAAAGATTCTCTCTTCACTAGGGATATTTTGGATCAAACTATCAATAGCCTCCCAAAATTGCTTTTTAATGCTCTCTTCTAATCCTACTTGAGGTGCATATGCACTAATTATATTCAAAATATCATCACCTAAGATAAGTTTAATTATCATTAGTCTATCCCCCAATCTATTTACTTCCACAACTCTGTCTTTTAAGTTTTTATCTATTATTATAGCAACACCATTTCTAGAGTTATTATTACCCGTATACCAAATTTTATACCCATCAATGTCTTTAGCTTTATGTCCTTTCCACCTAGTTTCTTGTAGGCAAGCTATGTTAACCCTCCTGTCCTTCATTAATTTAACTAATTCTAAGCCCTTACCCGTTAAAGTTCCTATATTCCAAGTAGCTAGACGGATCCTATGTTTTTGGACTTGCTTCTTTACCCGTGTGCGTCCAACCCCACACGAGAACCCTTGCCTATTTGACACCGCAATCGGGCGCCATTGCGGCGCGTCGCTTACGGGGGACGCCCTAGCTAGCCCTTGCTCACTTGTCATTCCATCCGGGTTCCGATGTAACGCGTCGCTTACGGGGAACGCCCTAGCTGGCCCTTGCTCACTTGTCATTCCATCCGGGTTCCGATGTAACGCGTCGCTTACGGGGAACGCCCTAGCATTAGCACATAATGTATTTGGATCAGAATTCATGTTGGAGATGTGACAAAATTTTACTGCTGGCTGTCGACCTAACACAAACCCTCCTCTTTTCTCACCCGGGCTTGGGACCGGCCATGGCAGAGTTTTATTATTTGTTTTACCATTTATTTATAACTTCGAGAGAGATTTCGACAACGCCACCCTGCTCCGAGGAGCATCGGGACCTTTTTATTTTGAAGTTATGCATGACATTACGGTGCACATACATGGACCCATGAAGTGGGCCGGGTGTGACCGTATTCGAGCAAGCTCGGAGATTATCGGGGTAATGTATGTCGAGGTATGGCAAATTTGCTGTTCAAGAACCGAGGGAACGCAGTTAAAATCTGGTCGGAACAAATCAAATTCAGTGAGTTATCAGCCCGAGACAAGATCGCGCTTTGGCTATAATGAGGTGAGCCTCGAGATCCAAGCGTGACTTGTCGGAGCGTCATCAATATCCCATACCCATGATCTGGGGAAAGTGAAAGTTCCGGAGCAGACACTATCATGCTCATTGCTCTTTATTTTATTTATTTATTTGTTTATTTTATTATTATTATGATTATTGGCTTTATTGGGTTGTTATTCATTCATCATTTTTTTATTGTTTATTTATCACTTTTATTCTTTTTTATTATTGTTGTTGTTATTAGGTTATTGTCATTTATTTAACCATTATTTGTTCATTGTGTTTTTTTTATTTCTCACTTTTACTTTCTTTCTTCTTTTTCTTTTTTATATCCTTTCTCCTTTATTATTTATTTATTTTATTTTAGCCATTTCTTTATTTCACTATTTTTGAATGAGGGTGTTTTGATCGTTTTATTGTTTGTTTCCTTTTATATAGATATATACGTATATATGGCATGGGGAGGGGTTGGACGTATATGCTTGGAGCTTGGATTAAGGTTAACGCGGGGGGGGGGGGGGTGTTTAATGTTAATAGGTGTGGGTGTAACGTGAGCGCCTGGCGTGTTTGGTTTATTTTTTCTTTTTTTATTGTATTAGAGGGAGATGGGGTGGCGTCGATTAGAGTTTGGGGCTTGTGTCGTTTTATTTATATATATATATATATATATAACAAAATGAAAAGGAGGGATGGGCACCTCCGCCCCCTCCCTTCTCGGCGCGCTATTTGTTCTGCTTTTCTTTTTTTCTATTTTGTTTGGGTGCCACGGAATCGGCGCGGGTGCCACAGAATCGGCGCCGGGTGCCACTCGGCGACAACTCCGCCACCCACGCCGAGTTTTCTTTATTTGTTTCGTTTTGTTTTTTTTATTATTTATTATTATTAAATTTTTTTGTTTTTACTTTATTTTTATTTTATTAGCAGTATGGTGATTAGTCTGCGAGTCTGGCAAAAATCCGACAGCATCACCCCCTACATCGAGTCATGCCCGGGGAAGATAGGTCATCCACCCACAGAGTGCCGGGGTGGAAGTCATAAAAGCATAATGGGCAATATGCCCTGCGGTCCGTGGAGGCCGAAGTGCCACCGGGATGTACACCGATGCGGTGTTCTGTTAATATCCCCCTTCATAGATGTCACCCAAAAACATGCAGAGGCAGAATTGGGAGCCAATGGGGTTTGTAAGGAAAGCATTGACAGTGATATGTAGGGGTGAAAATATGCCAACAGTTGGTGGACTTAATCAATACAGTGGCCATTGACATATGCACAGCATATATGAGACAAACGGCAATATGGCTCAGACGGCGGCAAATCATGGGATCATGTACGTTCGGCGCGGGAATAGGAAAAGGGTCTCGGCGCGGCAGTTTCCCGTCGGCGTGCCCAACCCCCATCTCAGCTGCTGAGGGAGATCAGCATGGTATGCGGCCTCGGCACGGAGGAAATCGGCGCGGTTGAAAACAGCGCGGGGGGGAGGGGGGGCTCTTGTGACGCCGAGAGGGTTCTCCATCTCAGAAAATAGAGGAAAATTTCAGGAAAGCAGAGTATCGGATTAAGACAAGATCGAAGGAGATTGTGTCTTTGGAAGAGGAACCAGAAGCCACGCCATGATTCCACGGGTCTCTGGCACTCACATGAGACGGTGGGGTGTTATTTACATGAAAATTACCATGGAAAACCAACGGAAAACAAAAGAAAACAAGACATTTGTAGCCCTGCGGGGCACCGTGTTCGGCTCATATGGAATCAGGCCGCTGGGTAATCAGGCATAGAAGGAGAGAAAGGGAGAAATCACAAAAGGGGGCCATTCTTATCAAATGCCATCTATTTTTTTCATTACATCAGAGACGTGTTACACAATATTGCTTTGGAGAACTACAAAAGAAAGAAATCGTAGGAAGTAAACGAGAAAGATAATCGGGGAGGGGACTGTAGCCTATCAAAGGCCTTACACAACGGGACTTCTACAGCAGAGAGGTTGTTACTCCTCTTCCCTACTCACCTCCTCGACTGGTGGCTCTCTCTCTTTCTCTCTTCGTCGCCTCCTCTGGCATCTTCTACTTTTTTTTGGCTCTCCCCAGCTCTGTTGTTTCTTCTACTGTCCAACCCTTCTTCTTCGAGATGGAGATATATATATAGAGGGTGTAACCCTGCTTCCATCGGCGCGCTCCCTTGAGCATGGCATCGACGCGCCCTGTCTTCGACTATGGGCCTCGGTGGCCTTTTTGCACCTTGACCGTTGATGAGCCTTGGTGGCCACCCTGCTCACATGGTAATGGGGCTCGATGGCCCTTTTAGTCATGTTGTTTGTTAAGTATTTGTGGCCCATTCTATCATTCTTCTTATCTTCTTGTTTGTTCCTGCAAATAAGATATTAGCGGAAATAAGATATTTAACAGAAATAAAATATTTAACATTATTATTATTATTTTATTTTTTATTTTTTTATTGTTATTGTTATTACTATTATTATCATTTATTATTATTTTATCAATCTTTCTTTCTTTTTATGTGTCAACAAGAGCTCCAGGAGGAGATTCTCCAAAACGAGACTCGCCTTGCTGAGTTGAGGAGGAGCGAGTCCGGTGCTTGAGGGCTTTGGCCCCTTTCTTGTACATAGGGCTGTTATGCTCTGCCCGTTCTCTCTGAGTTACCCCGAGGGCTTGTCTCGGGCTCCTTTCTTTGATGCGATTGATGAACAAAGGACAGAGCTTAGCAGTTTTTGCTTCCATCCTTTTTCATGTATGCTTTCTTTTTTTTTTTGTCACTTTACCGACCCTACCGCCCTTTTGGGTTTTCACCAAGACTGGCCCCCTTTAACTTTTTCCAGTGCGTCTTGCGGGTTTTCACACTAAGGGGTACCCATTTTTGCCTAAGGCTCCCTTGCGGGCTTTCACCTTAGTTAAAGCCTTTTTGCCCTTAATTGCTCCCCTAATGGAAACAACCAAGTCCGCCGGAGCATCAGTATTTTTTACCCCGTTTTTCTTTTTTTGAATACCTACAATGCCAAAAGGCAGAGAGCGTGCGGCATTCCTGGAGGGACATGTGGCACGCCCTGGTGGGACAAGTGGATGGATTCGACAGCCCTAGTGGGATGCGCTTAGTCAAATCTGAAAACTGATAGGTCGAATGGGTTGGCAACCCGAGGAGGACGTGCGTAGGCCAAGCCCGGTTGAGACAACAAATAAGTAGGTTTAACAGTCCGAAAGAGACATGTGGGTTAAACTTGGAAGCCGATAGGCGAGGTGGGTTGGCAGCCCAAAAGGGGCGTACATAGGCCAAGCCCAGTGGGATGAAAGAGGAGATTTGATAACACAGGTGGGGCATATAAATCAAATCCGCAAGCCGATAGGCAAATAGGGTTGGTAGCCTGAGAAGGACATGCATAGGCCAATCCCGTGGGGACAAAAGAATAGACTTGACAGTCCCAGAGGAATATACGAGTCAAGCCTGAAGCCAAGAGGCAAGATGGGTTGGCAGCCCGAAAGGGACATGCATAGGCCAGACCTGGAAGAAGGACATGGTGGATTTGACAACCCTAGTGGGACGTAAAAGTCAAACCCGAAGGCCGATAGGCAAGAGATGGGTTGGCAGTCCGAAAGCGACATACATAGGCCAAACTCAGAAGAAGGAAAAGATGGATTTGACAGTCCTAATGGGACATGAGAGTCAAACCGGAAAGCCGATAGGCCAGGTGGGTTGGCAGCCCAAAAGGGACATACATAGGCCAAATCCGGAAGAAGGAAAATATGGATTTGACAGCCCTAATGGGACGTGAGAGTCAAACCCGAAAGCCGATAGGCAAGATGGGTCGGCAGCCCGAAAGAGACATGCGTAGGCCGAACCCGGAAGAAGGAAAAGATGGATTTGACAGCCCTAGTAGGACGTGAGAGTCAAACCCGAAAACCAATAGGCAAAATGGGTTGGCAGCCCGAAAGGGACATGCGTAGGCCAGACCCAGTGGGACAAAAACGTAAGTGGGTTTAATTGCCCGAAAGAGACATATGAGTTAAACCCGGAAGCCGATAGGCAAGATGGGTCGGCAGCCCGAACGGGGCATGCATGGGCCGAGCCAAATGGGACTGGAAGGACGGATTGGATAGCTCGGAGAGACACGGGATCCAAATCCCGGGAAGTCCAAAATATGAGTGGAGCTGACATGCCAAGGGGCGTATGAGTCAACTCTCGAAAGGAACAGGTAAGAGGAGCTAGTGGTCCCGGTAGATAGTGTATGACAACGTCGGGATGACAGCCATAACGCCCTGGTGGGACTAGGTGTTGCAGGACGACTAAAGCATCAGTGTAATGCCTTCGTCATTATAGGGTGGAGTTGCTGACTTAGAACCACCCGTGAAGCATGTTGAGAGGATTTTTTTTTCACATTACCAACCTCACTGCCCTTTCAGGTTTTCGCCGAGGCTGCCCCCCTTTAGCTTTTTCCAGTGTGTCCTTGCGGGTTTTCACACCGAGGGGTTACCCATTTTTGCCCGAGGCGCCCTTTCGGGTTTTCACCTCGGCCGGGTCTATGGCCTTTTTGCCCTTGTCAATCGTTGAAGGGTGACTAAGTCTGCCGGGGTATCAATATTTTTTATCCCCATTTCTTTTTTTTTCTTTTTTTTTTAACTTAAACCTTCGCTGGGGAAAGGTGTGTCCTGTGAGGACTGCTGTAGAAACTCTTGCGATGGCGCATGGTAGAGCTTCATGTGTTTGCCATTGAGAGGAGGGAAAGGATTGTTTCCTTGTGGTCGATGATCGTATAGGCCCCTCCTTCATAGACCTTCTGGATGACATAAGGTCCACGCCAATTGGGTTGGAGTTTACTGTTGGATCTTCCCGCTAGAACCTCCTATTCTTTGATCATGACGAGGTCGCTTTTCTTGAATGCCCTTTGTTTGACCAGCTTATCATAGGCACGTGTCATACATGCTTGATACACCTGTAAGTGTTTATACGCTTTGAGTCTTCCACCTTCAAGGTTGGACAACTCCTCAAGCCTTCTTTCTATTTCGGATTGGTCCTGACCCGACAGTCCAGCATGCACAGCAACGCGATAAGACGCCAGCTCGATTTCCACAGGGACCACCGCTTCCGCTCCATAGACCAGAGAGAATGGAGAACAACCCGTAAGGGTTTTGTAGATAGTCCGATGGGCCTATAGGGCTTCGTGGACCTTCTCGCCCCAATCTCGTTTGCGGCCCCCGACTATCTTGGACAGCAGCTTACAGAGGGTCTTGTTGAAGACCTCGGCCAACCCGTTGGCTTGGGGGTTCTAGACGTACGACATCCTCCAGTCAATATGAAACTTAGACGCCAAAGCATAAACAATCTTGTTCCTGAATGGCGTGCCATTATCTGAGATGATCCGACTAGTTATACCGAATCTGTATATAATATAGTGCCTCACGAAGCGAGCGACTATTTCCCCTGTAACTTCTCGTAGAGGGATGACTTCTGCCCATCTGGAGAAGTAATCAATGGCAGCCAAGATGAACTTGTGACCTTGGGATGATGGCGGGAATGGTCCCACAATATCCATGCCCCACTCCGCAAATGGCTAAGTAAGCGCAGTTGGATGGAGCGGATTAGATGGCCTCCGAGACACTGGCCCGAATGCTTAGCATTGATGACATGTACGAGCATATTGGTTGCAATCCTCGTACATGGTGGGCCAATAAAATCCTTTGAGCTTAATGCTATTTTTCATTTTAGCTCATGCTTGGTGAGCCCCACACAATCCGGAGCGAACCTCGTGCATGACGGTCTTTGCTTCCTTGGATCAAAGGCACCGTAAGAGGACCGATCGGTCCTTTTCATGGACGAGCTTGAAAAGCAGGCCGTCAATCAACTGGTAGGATGTCGCCCTGCGTAGCAATTGCACCCTCTGAACCCGATCAAACGGAAGCCAGCCGTTCTTTATCTTTATAATTGGCTCACGCCAATCTTCTTCTTCTGGAGCATTATCCTCTTGAATGTTGTCGACCTCGTAGACAGTGAGGCCGGACTCTTCGTCGAGCACACTTGGCATCAGCCTTCGGTGTCTGACAGTAATATTTAACTCCCCTCAGGCGGGAGCTTTAAGGCGACTGCTAACTTTGCCAAAGCGTTAGCCTGGGAGTTGCTGCCTCTTGGGACATGGCCTATTTCAAAGAGGTAGAATTTCTCCTTCAGCCTCATGATGGCTGCATGATAGGGGATGAGCTCCTTTTTCCGGACGTCATAGTCGCCCAGCACTAGTCGAATGACGAGCTGAGAATCCCCGTACACTTTGATGCACTTGATGTCCATCTCTAGTGCCAACTGAAGCCCAATAATCAGCGCTTCATACTCTGCCTCATTATTGGTCAGTGACTTCATGAGGGCACAAGAATTGTGGAGAATGCCGCCTTGCAGAGATACAAACACTATCCCCGCGCCCGAGACAAAGTCCGTGAGGCCGCCAGCCCTTTTGATTGTCCGGGAAGCACCATCAAAATACAAATCCCAACGTGGGAGGTCGAGGGTGAGGACGTCGGGCTCTATATGTGGTGGGACGTCTTCAGAATGCTCCCCAGTTTCTGGAGAAGGCGCTAACACCTCTTCATCGGGCAACTCGAAGTTGAGTGGCGAATCTTCTGGCACAGGGTGCGCAGCTAAGAATTCCGTCATTCCTTGTCCCTTGATCGCCTTGCGTGGGACGAATGCGATGTCAAATTCCATGAGGATAACTGCCCACTTGCCGAGCCTACCAGAGAGGACGGGCTGACTGAGCAGGAATTTGAGTGGATCACATTTTGAGATGAGCTCCACTCTATGAGCTAGCAGGTAGTGCCTTAGCTTCTTGATATCAAATACTAAAGCCAGGCACACTTTTTCCATAGGAGCATACCGGTGCTCAGGCCCGACCAGTTTTCGACTGAGGTAGTATAGTGGTTGCTCCTTGCCCTCTTCATTAATCCGGGCTAGCAGAGCCCCCAAAGAGGCATCCATGGCAGCAATATAGAGGATAAGAGGTGTTGTGTATGTGATTTTGATAATTATAAAATGTTGTTATTGTGATTTCATCATGTTGATGCATTTGTGACTTTGTAAGGCTCATACATGTTTTGATGTTAACACATTGCATATACACTTGGTGAGATTGCTTTGTATTGAATGAGAAAGATTTGGTGGAAAACAATGCTTCATGAACGTTAGTCTTTATCAACAAGAATGTCATTTGAATGAATGTGATCCCATACTTTTCTACATGCTTTGCATTTGGCATGATAGTTAACATTTGAGTATTGAAGCATTTTGATGTTGAAGTAATGGTAGATACAAGAATGCAATTGAATGGTTGAGCTCCCATGTCATTATATTTGGTTGATTGAGAGATTCATATTCATCATAACAAAACCTTGTCATATGGTGGAATGTGTTTTTGTTGATTGATATGAGAAGCCAAATACATGTTTGAATGGGTTCAATGATGTATTTTATTGTGAACATGTTCATAGAGTTAATGTTTGATGCAAGGATTTTGATTCTCAACTAACCTCTTGCTTTATCATGTTTTTCAGGATGAAAATTCATGGTTGATCTTCATGGGATTATGGTAATATTTAATCATTTATTTTCCCTTGAATTCACGAAGGTTTGGCGTGTTTTTCTAACCTTTTCTGGTAGGGATCGACCCATGGGGTCGACCCTCAGTGTTTCTGGATTGGACAGAACCCATTTCCTGCTGCCTGCCTGCAGGGGTCGACCCCTAAGGTCGACCCACTGCAAGGGTCGACCCCAGGGGTCGACCCCTATGGTCTGGGTTTGTTTTTTGCTGCTGGCCGCCCTCTGGTTGCCCGAGGGTCGACCCTTCTGGAACGAGAGTTCCGTAAAGTGTTAAAACCCTTTCTAAACCCCATGAAACTTTACCAAACTACCCCCCAAAGGTTCCTAATATTACGAGGGTGTTTCTAACATATTTTATGAGGGCTATATGAGTCTTTTGGCCATTCTTCTATATATATGAATGTGAACTCCGAGTTTTGGAAAGCCAAGAACCCTAATGCTCATTGTTCTATCTTGTAGGTGAAGAAAAGGGGGAAAAGGAAGAGGAGCTCTTGCGAGGAGGATATCATCTACATCCATGAAGATTTGGAGCTCGTGATAGAAGGAAAAGTGGAGTGGCTCGAGGAGAGGAGCAAGATGATGCCGACTTCGTGATCATCTGTCGACGAACCGAAGAGAACCGGATCTTCTAGAGAAGGGGGAATTCTATATATGATGGGTTTCTTGTTTTTGGTCTTTCTAACATATCTTGGGTTTGAATGTTTTCATATCTGAACTTTTCATCCACTTCTGAACTATTATTTTGTGTGGGTGTTCGGAGAGAAGGCTCTCCGAGTGGTTTGTGTTGACGCTTGTGCGTCGTTTGGTGCGGAGCATATCTGCGTGTGTGGTGGGGTTTTTACCCCGTGTGTGTGGGGAGAAATCCCCATGGTTGCTGCATTCGCAGCGTGTGATTTGGGGTTTTTACCCCGTGTGTGTGGTTGCTACGGTTTGTAGCTTGTTAGTGAAGCCTTACCGGTTTGGTAAGGGGTGGACGTAGGGAGCCCTTCGTGGTCCCGAACCACCTTAAAAATTCCCGTGTCTCATGGTTTGAATTATGTGATTATGTGCATCATCATTTAATCTATTAACGCAATCGTGTGAGCTCGGCGAGATTGAGAGTATTAAGTTTATCCAGCTTAGTTTAAATTCCTCAATCTTGTTAAACTTACTAATTCCGCTGTGAGCTAGTTTGAGTTTGTAATTGGACATATTTTTAATAGAGGGATCTATTCACCCCCCCTTCTAGATCCGTGTTCCTGCACTACGGGACCCCAACAAGGAGCTTCCCTCTAACGGGTGTCCCTAAGACTGGGGGAGTCAATAGATACTCCTTGATTTGCTCGAAAGCTTTCTGAGAGTCTTCGTCCCATATGAAGGGTGCTCCTTTCTTCATCAGTTTGTCGAAAGGCAGACATCTTCCAGAGAGATTAGAAATGAACCGCCTAATATAGGCGAGTCTTCCTTGCAGAGATCTGAGTTCTGTCAAGTTCTTAGGCGGAGGTAATCCTCTTATGACCTTGATTTTGTCGGGGTCGATTTCTATGCCTCGATACCTGACAATAAAGCCAAGTAACTTGCCACTGGAGACGCCAAAGGCACATTTTATTGGGTTCATTTTGAGCTGATATTGTCGAAGCCTTTCAAATACTCGACGCAAGTCAACCAAATGATCCTCTCGTCTCTTTGTCTTGACGACCAAATCATCGACATAGCATTCAACGAGGTCATGTAACATCTCGTCGAAAATCTTGGTCATCGCCCTTTGGTAGGTTGCACCGGCATTCTTCAGGCCAAACGGCATCCTTTTGTAGTTAAAGATCCCCTTAGGAGATCGAAAGGCCGTATGGTCTTTGTCTTTGGTGGCCATGCGGATCTGATTATAACCCGACGACCCATCCATGAAGGACAAAGCTTCGTGACCAGTGGTCATATCAACCATTGTCTCAGTGATTGGGACAAGGAAGTCGTCCTTTGGGCATGCCTTGTTCAAATCCCTGAAGTCGATGCAGACTCGGACTTGGCCATTCTTCTTCTTGACAGGGACTATATTGGCGAGCCATACCGAGTACATGCAAGGCTCTATGAAGTCCACGTCGAACATCTTGTCAACCTCAGCATTGACTTTCAGCTCCTGCTCGTGACGTATACACCTTTGGGCTAGCTTGACTGCCTTGACTATTGGAAGTATTGCCAGCTCATGTTCCGCCACAGAAGGGTCGAGCCCGGGCATTTCTTTATAAGTCCAGGTGAAACAATCTCTGAACTCTTCTAGGAGCTGTCGATACGACTGTCTTTCTTTCTCACTGAGGAGAGCACTTACGAAAGTTGGCCGATGGTCTTTTTTGCTTCCAAGATTGATCTCAATCAACTCGTCCACAATTGCTTGGCCACCATCTTCAAGCTCCGGAGGAGCTGGTTGGAGGTCGACAAAGTCTCCCTCATCATCAGTATTTACTTCATAGACTTCAAATTCTTCGAAGCTCTCTTGCTCCTGGCTTAAAGTCGAAGGACTTGCTTCGTCTTGTTGCTGATTAACAGGCTGAGTTGTCCTTCCCTCAGGGAGGTGGTCAGTGTTGACTTCTGGCGATAATGTCATTGACGTCTCACCAGACTCCCTTACAAAGTCATCAATCTCGGGTACAACTTATGCTTGCCCGTGAGGGGGAGGTAGCAGTCCTATGGCATTGACTGCGTAGTGGACCTCGAAGTCTCTCTCCTGGTCGTAGCCGAGTCCCCTCGTATCTTTGCGGAAGAAGGGAGGTTGTCCACGGACTTGCGGAGGGTTCCACAGCTGATGAAAATAGGTCGCTCGTGCAGGGTCCTGAGCCTGCGGGATGTGCTGCCTTTTGCACATTTCCCTGATGTGCTTTGGCATATCGCCCATCTCCTGGACTGGCTCTGGTGCAGTGTTGGTGGGAGTATCCCAGCCGAAATCATCCTCAGGAGGGCCCGGTGGGACTAAATCACTATTGTAAAAGATGATCGGCTTGTCCCTCTCGCCCTTGTTGCTCCTTCTTCTCCGCTGATAGGATACTGTGAAAGTCTTAAGCTGCTCCACCTCGTACTCTTCCCGTTGGGACGAGAGTTGAAGATAGTTGGGTGGTAAGGAGATGCTCTGGTCAATGACCCGGCTAATGAGGTTGGCTTCGAAGTCGACGTTTCACCTTTCCGACTAAGTCGGCTTGGAGGCGGCCTTGAGGCTTTAGCCTGTGCAGTCTTGCCAAGTCTTAGTTGACAGTGGACAGCTGCCCTTCCTCAGTTTCGAAGTCCACTTTTTGCTTCCCTTTGTCTTTTATAGGCTCGGGGATTGCTAGAGTAGGCTCCCCAAAATATAGTGAAGCATTGGCCAGGGGCACTCATTTGGGTGGAATGGAGCTTGATCTGTGAAGACAGTATGCTGCTCCCCTCTCTTGGCATATTTGATGCATTGGTGCAGAGTTGAAGGGAGGACCCAATTCTTGTGGAGCCAGGGCCTCCCAAGCAGCACCTTATAAGATGTGTCGACGTTGATAATGTAGAATGTCACTTGGGTGACAAAATCGCCCAAGGCTAGCTTGACTTCAACCCGACCAAGCGCCTCCTCGGAATCTTGGTTGAACCCCGAGATCTTGACCACGTTCACCTTTTGCAAATAAGGGGCCAAGTATAGAGACTTAAAAGTCTTCAAAGGCATGATGTTGATGGCCGCTCCGGCGTCGACCAAAATGTGATTCACATCATGCCCATTAATCGTCCCCCGCATATATATGGGCCATTGTGACATGGAGAGGACAGCAACATGTCTTTGTCCGTAAAGAAGATGTTGGCTGCAAATGCCTCATATGCCTGAGCTTGCAACTCTGCAACATGGGCTTCATAGGCCTCTAGGTCTTGAAGTATTTTGACAAGAGCCTCCCTGAGATCCTTGCTCCAAGCAATGGCTTCCCAAATGGTGACATTTGTTGGGAACCGTTTCATATGATGGATGATTTTGCGGTCCGCCCGAGCACGGGTCTTGTCAAATGGCGGGATGATCTCCGCCAGAGTCTTCGGTGCCTGGCGAGGCTTCTCCCGTTTAGAAGGACGCTCCTCCCCATTCTGGCCCTCCGCATTTTCTTGGAACAGCCGTGCCAGAGACCCCTCCAGAGGTGGCAAAGGATCATCATGTTGGCCCTCATTAGAAGGACCTGCCTGGCTTGTAGACTCGACCCTGCCAGAGGGACCAACTTGCTCTGACGCCTCCTCGCGCACTGACGGCTTGGCTGGCTCCTCTTCTTCATCAGAAGAGGCGATTATAAAAGGGACGCCACCCGATTTAGCTTTTGAGCTGGGGCTCGAACCCTCTGAGGAGTTGAGGATAAAAGGGATCCCCCGAAGTTGGGTTTCCGAAACAGGCCCTAGTTCCTCCCCTCTGAATAATATGACCCGGTCAAGAGTTTGGGGGCCTTCACGCCCACGTCCTCGTCCTCGGCCACGACCTCGGCTATTCTTCGCCGAGCAACGTTGATATGTCGCCAGGGGAGTTTTGCCCCCAGTGTTATCAGCCGCATGGGAGTTAATGTTGTCAGGCGACGAGATCGCCACCATATTGCAAGAGAGCTCTTGCAGCATTTCCTCGAGCATTTCGACGGTGAGCTCCTCATCCCTGTAAAATAAGGAGAGCTCCTCCGGGATTGAAAACTCCTCACCTTCTTCGAGACGGTGAACCATCTCCCGGAGTCACTGAAGAAGGCGGGCTTTATGCCCAAGCTTGTCCTAGGGAATATATTTGTCTAGACTGACGACCCTAGTGGGACGAGGGGACTGTATTCCTCCAGCTCATCTATGAGCCTTTGTAGTCGCTGTAGAGGAGTCGGCTCCTTAGGGACCTCCATAGCTACTGCTTGCTCAGCTTGCTTCTTTAACCTCCTCTTCAAATTTTTTCTGCGATTCTTCTCTTGTTTCTTCTGGCGTGCCGCCTCTTGAGAAGAAGGTGGGCTTGATTTTGGAGGTGGGGCTGGTTTGCCCCCAGATTTTTGTTTTCTGCCCCGGGCCGGCTCCTTAAGAGCCTTAGTTCCGCGACTCTTTCTGGGGATAACCTTTGTCCAATCAGCCTCTTCCGGTTGCACGTGGAAGGTGGCATTGATCGCCTGAGCAATTACCTCAGGCGGCAGCTCCTAGAACTCTGCCAATCCACAGCGGGGCCCTTGGGGGCTTTTTAATTCCACTGATCTTGTTTTGACTGGCGCCTTCACGAGTTTGAGCTGTTGCGGCCTTTCTACAACTGACGACCTTGTTGGCTCGACACGAGACTTTGCTCCTGGCTCCCTCGCCTTAGCTTTGCCTTTATTGTCCGGCGGAGGGTTTCCCCTTATGACGATGCCGGGTTGACTCTGCCTGGAAAGGGGTTTGGAAGCTTCTCCCTCGACTTGGCATTTTGGGCTCTGGGCCTTAGGCCCCTAGCCTTGCCTTTGGAGTCTGGTTGAGGTTTGCCGCTGCCTGTAAACTTGCCCGGTTGGACTTGTGGAGAGGTGGGCTTGGCCTCTTATAGCTTGGTCTGCCCTTGTTGAGCCTGTCGGAGAATCTTCTTAGCAGCCTCTTTAAGACGCCGCCTCGCCATAGAGTTCCCCTGCGCATCGATCTCCCCTCTCTGGATGAGGACTTCACTGCAATCTCGGACTTCCGGGCATTCCCGAGTGGGGTGAGATACCCTGACATGATATTTGCAGTAGCGGGGGTGACTCTTGGCCGTCTCATTGTAGTAGGACGACGGATCATGTGTCAGTACCCGACCATCTTCCAGGAGCTTGTCAAAAATCTTCTCAATGTCCACCTTGGGAAAAGAACACTGATGAGAGGGTCGCCACCCTGGATACCACAGTGTGGATTTGGGTTGTTGGGAACTAACTCCCTCCCCCTTCGGCTCCGGGAGTTGGAAAGCAGTCGAAGCATGTATGACGTTAACGGAGAAATGAAAGCTCTCCTGTACATGCGGCTGCGGTGGATTGACCAGGAATTCACCCTTATTGACCTTCCCTCGCCTGATTAAATCCTCGACGAGGTCCTTGAACGGCTGGCAGTTGTGGATGATGTGGCCTATCACCTCATGGTATGGGCAATAGCCCTGATGAAATGCGGCACCTGGCGCTTGCTCACTGGGTGATGGGCTGATCAGTCCCGCTCGCTGGCACGCGAAGAAGATATTCAGGGTCTTCTCGCGAGGAAAGGAGTATAGCTTCTCTGGCTGCTCGCCTTCAGGTGAATCCAAGGAAGGCAGTTTCGGCCGAAACGTTTCGGTTTCGGACCGGTCCGAAACGACACCAGAGAGTGGGTTTCGGCCGAAACCAAATGCAATCCTTTAAAAAAAAAGTATTAAATTGGTTTTGGACCGAAACCGAAACTGGTTTCGATTTCGGACCCGGCTGAAACCGATACCGGCACAGCCATCCTTGGGTGAATCCTCATCGCCTTCAGATGAATCTGAGGATTCCTCGGAGAGCCAACCCCTGAGCGTAGCCCGGGCAGTGGATGGCGTCTCTGCCTCTCGTATGTGGGTTGGCGCTAGCCCCCTGGCAAATGGGCCAAAGGGAAAAGTGGTCAACTGCTCGTCAATGCTCACTAGGAACTGCAGCAGACGCCTTTGTTCCAGTTGCAATTGCCGGATCTCCCCTCGAATCTTCCGAATAGTCCTTCGCAATGTCAAGCATTCTGGGAGCGAAGGAGGAGCGGCTCTACGACCGCCATTGGGCTGTTGATTTGAAAGCCCGGCCTCAGAAGCGTTGGAGCTCGAAGCCATTGCCACCATATAAACCACATTAGCCGACCAGTTTGGTCAGCTCCCAGGATGAGGCTGTGGTGGGTCGACTGCATGGCCCAACATATTTATCAAGCCTTTCTGGACGAGCTCTTCCGCTATGTTCTTGAAGACATAGCAATCCCCAACGGTGTGACCCAACCTTCGGTGATACACACAATAGGTAGGATCATCTGTTTGGTCCACCTCTGAGGGCTTCTGTGGATCCGGCAGGGTGATGAGCTTCTCTTTCATGCACAAATCAAAGAGCATTTTGGTATGCTCTTTTCTGAAGGAATAAGGCGTCTTCATGCGCTCTGCTAAGAGAGAAGCACTTGCCTTGGCATCGGGCTTTTTGCCATTGCCTTTGGATTTTCCTCCCCCTTTGTCTCCATTTGTCGGGGAGAAGTCTACAGCATTTACCTCCTTGCCGCTAGCCAGACGATCTTTGGAGGATTTGCCTTTGGCAAAAGTCTGTGTCGGGTGATCAGCGAAGAACATCTCAATCTCCGCCACCACCGTATTCAGCTGGTCGAAGTTTCTGATGTTTGAGCCCAGAAGCTTTTCACTGACTTCTACCGACAGACCCCTGCGGCAGATGGTGATCGCGTCTTCAAGCGTTGGGGGATTATCGCAGTGCATGCTGACGTCCCTCCACCGCTTGATGAAGTCCAACGCAGTCTCTCCTTTCCTCTGGCAGAGGGCGTAGAGTTCCGCCAGAGAGATCTTGCGTTCGGCCGTCTGAAAACGGTCGACGAACTTCTTTTGCATATCAGCCCAATCAGGCACTGAATTGGGCTTTAGCCTGGAATACCACTGGAAGGCGGTGCCAGTCAAAGACGTGGCAAAGTACCGCAGCAAGTATGCCTCTTCCAGCGCCAATTCACCCATGGTCGTCATGTAATATGCCAGGTGCTCATGTGGCGAACCCTGCCAATTGAACTTCTGGAGCTTTGGGGCCTTCGGACAATCCGGTGGAAGTTTCTCGAATTGATGGTGGAGGGGATAGGGCACGCTGTATAAATCAACGGTGGCCACACCCTCACCATGTTGAGCGAACTTCGCCTCCACGATCCGCTCAATCATCTGTCTTTGCACCACAAGGCTCTCTGCAACGGGAGTGGCAGATGACCGCGCATTGGCTTCGTGCTGCGGAACTTCAAATTCCACCGCCAATGATAATTTCGCAGCGGTGACGGAGGCGTTGGCCGCGACTGGAATGGGAGGAGGCTGTTGTTCCACTCCAGTGGGCGGCTCTTGAGGTTGAACATGAGCCTCCTTTTCGCGCAAAAGTGATTGCAAGAGGCTCTTCAGTTCTTGGTTTTCCCGTCGGAGCTCCTCCAACGTGAGAGTCTGCGCCTCTTTTCCAAGGTCTTCCTCGTGTCCGGGGTTGTTGTCCTCGTCGACACTATGGATGTCTTCTTGGTTTTCTTCCTGGCGCCCCGGCTCGGGCTGAGATGTTCCAGTAGCCGGCATCTGCTGCACTTGTGCGAGAACCCGGGAGACGGGCCTTGACCTCCTCAGATACTGAAGAGGCTGGTTCAGCTCCCCCGAAGTGTCCTCCGATTGCTTATCGGCGGAGGTAATATAACAGGTGAGCACTTTGACAGAGTCATTGGTCACCTGAACCACCCCCTTTTTCCTGGGCGGTTGCCTGCTCAGCTTGGGTGCTATCCCCAGTCTGTCAAAGACAGATACTCGAGACGTGGAGGCCTGGGCTGAGCAGTCCTCGTCCGTGTGCGTTGGATTGGCCCACGGAGAGGTCGGCCGCACCTTCTTGTCGGCTCCTCGGCGCTTCTGCCCACGTGGGGGCTGGGTTGTGGACCTCGGAGAGGTCGAGGCTTCAGTGGTTGTCGGACTCCACATCCGTTGAAGATCCGACATGCGGAAAGGCGCTTCCGCCCTTGCTCGCTTTATAATTCGGGCCTCCTCCTTGGTGACCCATATTTTCTTTAGTTGGAGCTGGCACTCCTCAACTGGGTTGCTCCCTGACCTTGTTCGGGGAGCGGATGATTTGGGTCGTTGCACTGGACCCTGACTTGCCGCCGGTACGGCGGGCTTCTTCAATTTCGCTCCGTCTTCCCGGACTTGCCGAAGAAGCTCGAAGCGGTTGGAGGTAGAGATGGTTGGGACGTGGCAGTCCCGAGGCAGAATCGGCTCGCCTCCTTCGAGCCGGATGCGAAGATCTCCGACGAGTATAGTCTTGCCGGAGCGGGATGTTGCCGCTGCAAGCTTTGTGCCCCTGCGGCTACGACGTTTCCCCCGTTGAGCAGGAGCGACGTGGGTGACGCCTACCATAGGCATGGCGTCGTGGTGGCGGCGACGCTGCCCCCGTTGAGCAGGGGCAGTACCTCTGAGGGTGGCCGCAGTAGAGTTGGTGCCGTTACGGCGACGGCGCTGCCCCCGTTGAGCAGGAGTGACGCCCACAGTAATCTGATTGACCGAGAGAACCTGGCCGTTTGCTGGGGCAGAAGGCCTGACACCTTCAGCCGTGGTCATGACAGCCGAGCGAACTCGGCCAGTTGTCAGGACGAAGGGCCTGACACCCCAGGTCCGTGAAGAGTTGGCCGGGCGAAGCCGACCGGCTGCTAAAGTAGAGGGCCTAACACCCCCGGCAGTTGGCTTGTTGACCGGGCGGATCCGGCCATTTGCTGAAGCCGAGGGCCTGACACCCTCGACGGCAGTTGCAAGTGTGGCTGAATTGGCTTCAACCACAGGTGTGACGCCCAAGAAGAAGGGCGAGCGACGACCGCTGGGAAGTCGCCGAAGACGATGGGGGTAGCCAGGTATCCGAACCTAGCATGGTTGACGATGACTTGAGGTCCGTATGTGACGGCGGTCATCGTCTTGTTGTTGTTGTAGTCGGTGGTGGTGCGTAGCACAGGTGAAGTGGCGTGCAAATGCACAAAAAACTCTCAAGTGAGCAGAGAGATGTGCCCTCCCCTTCCCGTCCTGTAAGAGGAAGAGGGGCAATCAGAACCTTGGGTTGGTTTGGGGACTTTCTTTAACAGAAAGAAGAAAGGCAGGAAAGGTCTCACCGGGCGTGCCAGTCTGTCGGCCACGGAATTTTATCGTAGATAAAATAGATAGGTTCTTTTTTAAAAGAACATTCCCCTCTATATGTGGAGGTTTATTATGTGGGTGCGCATTATATCAGACGATTTGGGTTCGGGTGCTGGACCTCTCCCCACTGACCGCAGTCAGTGTTGATTTACATCGGCCTAACGTCCGAACACCTTTGTTTGACTGTCAAAGAAATTCCAAAGCCTTCTATGGGGGTTCTGATGTTGAGGGCAAGCTCACTCGGGTGACGCTCGATGACCACTTGTTTAACACCAACACACTAACTAGACAGGGCTTCATCAAAGGCCTATTAAGTTCAGGCAAACCCTAAGATTTATGAATAGAAAAATGATTCAGTGTAGGCCATAGGCATATTTGAAGTCACGGGAGGTTTTTTTTTTTTTTGGACTCTGGGGATATTTGGTTAATTTTACCTTCCTAAGGGTATTTTGGTAATTTTACCAGGCTAGGGGTACCCCAGAAACTTTGGGTTGGAACGGAAGTAGGACCGGGTTCCTGACTTTCCAAGGCGCTGAGACCATTTGTGGAGAATTTTTAAGGGCGACTAAGTCATCTTTAGGTCACAAGCGTATTTTGGTAATTTTACCATGCCCTACATATAGGTCTGGCAATTATCCGTTTAAAATTCGAACCGAATTCGTATTCGTTTAATCGGATAATTATTCGAATAAAATATCCGACGGATAATTTAATCGGATATCGGATATTCGATTATTAATCGGATTCGAATTCGGATATTGGGATATCCGTGTTGGATATTATCCGACCGAATATGAACCCTTAGATAAATATCTAAAGATATACATATTCTATATATAATTAACTCAAATCTTAATATGTTGTTTGATTGCTCTTTTTTTACTTTTTTATCTTAAAATATAATTTAAAAATAAAAACTCCACTTATACTCATTTGGTAAGTTATCTGTTATTTTTTCGGATGAAGTCTAATCTTTTGATAACATCTCCCAAAATAAAAATAGCTTTCACTCTCTTTTTTTTGAGAAAATAATCTACGACTCTCCCACACGGCTCACACGACTCACCTCTAAGTAGGCCTAGCAATTATCTGTTTAAAATTCGAACCGAATTCAAATTCGTATTTATCCAATATTTATCCGAATAAAGTATCCGACGGATAATTCGATTATTAATCGGATACGAATTCGGATATCACACTATCCGCTCCGTATCCGATCCATTTACAGGTCTACCTACATAGACCTAGGTTCGAGGCGACATCTAAGTGTCGGACTGAGCTGACAACACTTTCGGACCGAAGAGGTGACTGGGGGCTTCATAGAAGACTCACACGTGTCAACTTGACCGAAGAAGGGGTATATATGCAATTCCCACAAGTCGGGGGGTTTTCTTATAATTTTCTTGATCGATATACAAAGGAGATTTGTGGAGTACATCAGACAAATTTATGACCCCAATGGGTGCAAGAGTTGTCGGCGGGTTGTCGACTGTACAAAGATCCGCACTAACGCGGGAAGTAAGGGCGTAGTCCCAATTACAAAAGTTACAGGGTAAGACCGCAAATGACATAACTTTATGTTTCTCACGACCTCGGGGCGGACATGCCCATAATTCCCCCGTTATGTGGGCGGAACTACTTAATTTAGTCGCCCCGGGTGTAGAAACTTACAAGCATAGTCCACTGAGAGGCATAATTATAAAAATACCCCTTAGGGACATATACACAAGACCCGGGGACTTACCCCTCACAGGTCGAGACAAACAAACAAAGTCCTTGCGCTGGTTGCTTGGTGCTTCGTAGCTTCTTCTGTTTGTGTCCGTCGGACCCTGGGGGTCTATTTATAGAAGGCGGGAGGACCCAGGTTGACAGAAACGTGAAGAAATGCTCTGGTTCTGACAGAAATGTGGGATTTTGCCCAAATTCTGACAAGGTGGGGTTCAATATCCCTTTTTTGTGAAGGTGAGATGGCAAAAATCTTTTTTCACCCCTCTCCCTTTTTTTTCTTTTTCTTCCTTCTTTTTTTTTTAGCTCGGACCCGAGGGGGGGTTCAATTGACCCCGCTAGGGGCCCAACGGGGTGGACGCGACCCCCGCGGGGGTGGCCGCCCTCACGCGCAGGCCAGCGGGGTCATTTGACCCTGCTGCGCCCCCTTTGGCCCCTCTCGACGCCTTTTTCCTCCGTTTCTGTCGCCCTGGGTTGAGGAGAAGTCCATGTACAGCATTTATTGCTCCTGAGGCCCACTCTCGCCCCGTGGCAGTCGTACGTTAGTGGAGACTCGTGCGGGAGCGGAGGATCGTCTGTTTGTTGTTTGGTTGTGCGTCGCTTGCTTGGAGAGAAATCTTTGCGCCCGTCCGTGCCGTGTGATACACTTACTCGGCTACTTTGACAGGTTTACGTGCATGTTTTTCCTCCTAATCTTCTTTGCTACGACGCCGTTTGTGATTGTATGATCGGGTCGATGGACCCTAAATCACGGAGGTACTCCGCGGTCCGACGACATCGGTGCTACGCCGTATTTTTTCGTCGGTTGTTTTAGAATGAATTTCTCGAAATATTTTGAGAAAATTACGGGTGCAACAGCCCATAGAAGTCAAAAGTGCATAAAAACATTTGCCCAGTCCAGAAATCGCACAAAACCTCTGGCCTAGTCTAAAATTATCAAAATACCCCTGAAATCTAGAAATTATTAAAACACCCCTGAAATCCAAAACTTACCAAAATACCCCTGGAGTCCAGAGATCGCCAAGATTCCCTAACATGTCTTCGACCTCATGTAAATTATAAACGTACTCCTACATCATAGGGTTTTGCCTAACCAAATAAGGCCTTTGATCGAACCCTAATTTCATCAACACCTTTGTTATAGACAGGAGTTAATTGTGAGCAATGCAAGTGAGTATACCCTTAGCGTCAAAACCTATATAAGGGACTCTAGGGTTTCTTTGACAATTAAGCAAGGGTGTTCGGACTTTATGCCGCTGTAAATCAATAATGACTACGATCAGTGGGGAAAGGTCCCACACTCGAACCTAAATCGTCTGATTAAAACCAAACCCACGGAATAAACCCCGCAAAGGCTATCCAAAAAGCCCAACATGTGTGCCATTACAAATTTCCCTTTTTTCTTTACAAAAAGGCCAGAAATTTATATCTATCTCTCACAACGTGAGAATTATGTGACCAACACCTCTGCATGGGAAAAGACTACATGTCGAACCTCCTCCTCAGTAAAACTCTGAGATATAGCATCCCTTGTTGGATTCACTATCCTACGTGGATTATGGGGTCCACGTGGGGCATCGGTGCTTGACAGCCCAGCCCGCCGCATGAATTATGAGGTCCATGTGCGAAGTCCCTCGGGCCCACCCACCGCACGTATAGATGTGTTCTGCAATGCCATAAGAAAATACAATTAACCTTCGCTAACAGCTCAAGCTTTGAGCGCAACGGTTGGGGCTTAATCCTACAAACTGATATCAGAGAGAGGTTGCGGGTTCGAATCCCACGAGTGGGGGGGGGGGGGGGAGATTGTTGGATTATGGGGTCCAGCGTCTCCCTTAGGGATTCATTGTCTCACGTGGATTATGTGGTCCACGTGGGACATCGATGCTTGATAGCTTAGCCCGTCGCATGGATTATGAGGTCAATGTGCGAAACCCCTCAGGCCCACCCACAGCACGTATAGACGTGGGGTTCTGCAATGTCATAAGAAAATATAGTTCGCCTTCGCTAACAGCTCAAGCTTTTAGCGCAACGGTTGGGGCTTGATCCTACATCCCTCTCCTCCAAGGAGAGATGGGGAAAGAGATCATCTACAATCCTCGGCCTGAAGCAGTCATCCTCAGTAAACAACCTAGAGTAGAAGTCCCTCACCAAACTCTTGATCTGCTCATCTAAGGACACAAGAAGCTCCCCCACCTTGATGGACGTGACGGTGTTAACTCTCCTCCCTGAGACAATGCGCTGAAAATAAGTTGTATTAATATCCCCCTCTTTGATCCATCTGTCTCTCGACCTCTGCCTCCAGTAGATTTTCTTCCTAGAGAGGATCACATCAAACTGGCTCCTAAAAGAGTCCCTGAGGCTTCTAGCCTCTGCATCTATAAGCCCAACCTCCTCCAAGCAGTCCAAGTCCTCAATCTGCTAAAGAATTCTATCCATTGTTGCCCTCCCCGGGAGGATTTTATCTGCCCCTCAAGCCTTGAGAACTTGAGCAGTGTGCCGCAACTTCAACACCATAGTAGCCATAGCAGATCTACCCATTATTTTCTAGGCATCGCCTCCAAAGCGCCCAAGGCGACCAGGCGCCTAGGCAAGCAGCCCATTAAGGCACTCACCTGGCTACCTTAGTGCACATAGGTCACCTTGGGCCCGCCTAGCCTGCCTTGGCAAACAACTACTCATTGATTTGAGATTTGTTTGTATTTGCGCAAAAGTTCAGGAATAATTTTTAAAAATTGACAAATGATATGTCAAGATTAGAAAGAAGATAAGACTGCCATTTCCCTTTCCCCTTTCTCTCAGATTCTTCTCCTAGTCGATTCCTCTTCCCTCCTCTTAAGATCATTGATTCATATTTGCATGGTGCACTTTTTGAAGGTAGTATCAATTCTGTGTCTCTTTTAATAATTCACAAGTGAAAATTTATAAAATTATTAGTTGATGTGCTTATAATTTATCCAGAAATGTGTCATATTTATATTTCCTTTTAATATAGAGAATAACTATTTGAATACCAAATTTTAAACTAAATTTTTTATATCGATTCACATGTATTCACAAATTTTTATTACTTTTCTCCTTATTAATTTGTTCTTGTTTGCCTTTTATTCTATTTTTTCTTTTTAAATATAAGTATATGTTAAAGATTTGTGGATATCAAATTTTCTATTAACTAAAGATAGAACTTATATGTAGGAAATGTATAGTAAGAAATGTATAGTAGTAGTTCTCCTGCAATGACTTAGTTATATAAACTAGGTTTTGCCTAGGCGCCTTGTCTTGTCGCCTAAGCAGTAAGGCAGTGGGCCACTGCCTTGGTCGCCTTGGACGCCTTGACAACCATGGATCTACCAGCAACCTATGAAGTCCAAATTCCTCGGACAATGTCCATAAAGTCAGCCTCCCTGAACCAAAACTGCTACCGTCTGAAACTGAACCTCCTATCCTACTACCGATTGGTCTTTAAAAGAATGGGCTTGTGATCCGACACTGATCTCGCCAAAGGAAGTATCTGCACATGGGGGTAGTGAAACTCCCAATCAACTGAGACCAAGAAGCTATCCAACCCGGAGCAAGAAGCATCTGCTCTTAAGTTAGCCCATATGCCATCCCAATGTCCACCAAGGCCGCCTCCGCAATGAAGGCAATGAAGTCCTCCATGTCCCCTGGATGCCCATTCTCCCTGATCCTCTCCCAAGGGGTAGCCACCACATTGAAATCCCCCCCAACACACCAAGGCCTGGCAGATGAAAGATGGAAGTTGATCAAGTCCTCCCACAGAAGCCGCTTCTCCTCCCTACTTTGAGGTCGATACACTCCAACGAAATCCCAAGAGAAACCATCCCTCACATTAATGAAGTGAAGGGAGATAGCCCATCTACTCATTTGTCTATCCAACACCACATCCTCACACCTTATACGGGTTCCACAGCATCATAATCCCAACGAACCTTCCCTCTGTTGGGGACACAACACCCCTGGAAATTCTGGCACCTCCTAACTCCCTCATAAAAGATACATCATCCCCTTCACACTTAGTCTCCTGTATACAAAGAATGTCAATCTTGCATCTCCTAATCAACTCCTTCACCGTCCTCTTCTCCCCTTCCCCAATCCCTCTCACATTCCAAGAGACTATCCTCATGAGGACAAGGGATAGACTTCTCCTCCTCCTCACCCCCTCCCCTTCTCTCTCTTCTTTCTACATACCCTTCTCTCCCTGTCAAATAGAAGCCCCCCATCTCTTCCTGGCATTGGTGAAAGCCCATCTCATATCTTCGTCTGCCCCAACTTCATAGGAAATGCCTACCTCCTCAGCCGCCCCCCTCATGTGCTCCTCCGTAATACTTTCTACCCTCCTCACGAACGCCCTCACTTCCTCCCTCTCCAAAAAGTACTGCACCTTCGGCTTCTCCCCTATGGTGAGCAGAGCCATTACGGGGATGCTGGAGCTACTTCCACGTCCACAGACAGCTCCTCCCCATCCTTTGGACCTTCTGGGTCTTGAACATCCCCCACCAGCTGGGCTACCGAAGCCTGCACAACCCCTCCTGGGCTAGGCAACAAAGAGTTGTCTGGCGCTTCAGCAAACCGGCCAGAGTCAATTCCCAGAGCGGCCGGCCCTAGCATTGCAAGGACCGCACCTGCCTGCTATAAAGGAAGGTTCCCACCGGGAGCCTACAACACCAGGAGAGGCCCCAGCACCACCAGTTCGGCTTGCATAGCCGACAGACCATCAGGCGAGTCGTGCTTCCCCTTCCGATCTCCCCCCACCACCGTAGCAACATTGCATACCTGCTCCCCACATGAAGCGCACCGTTCCTACCGGATTACGACTCCATGGGCATCTGCGTCCCCCTGCCAGGGCAGAGTGAGGGGACTAGCGGTCACTTCCGAGACAAGGGATCCATCGGCCATTGGCGGAGGGGCAACAGCGGCAGCTAGAGTCCCACTGGCCACCCGCTCCAACGTGTCCGACTCCCAGTTCTCAGGTCGTTGGATCGGGGGGGAGAGATGATGGCTAATGGGCCCAGGCGACCCAATAGCCTTCCCTTCCCCAGTATCGGGTAAGTTCCGAGTCCGAAGGGGAGACCCAGACCCCTGAGCTAGACACCCGCCCAAGCCCAGCTTAGGGGACCGCGGCCCGCCTGCAACGAGAGGAACAGACGCGAACGAAGAAGGCCTGGCCGGCCCTAGACCTGGACCCGGTTCCACGCGGAAGGGGGCTCGATTCAAACTTGAATCGCCTGCCCAACGAGCCGACCATACATCTTCTCCCTCCAGCAGTTGCGCATGGAACCCTAGCCCCGACGGCAACACGCCAGGCAGGATCTCCTTCACCCACATGTGGACGACAAAAGAGTCGCCGGCCACCCCCGCTGTGACGACAGCCAGAATAGCTACTGAGCTAGCCACCTAAACCACCGTAACAATGGCCGTCCATGAGCCCCCTGGGTCAAGCCCAAGCTGCCCTCTTCCACACGGGCGAAAGTACGGGTTAAGAAAAAGATCCCCTCCTTGTCACAAAGGAGTAGCGGGACGCCCTCAAGGGTAATACGGAGTTACGAACCCTCGTGGAGCTCGGATTGAAGAAGGTTCCCCGAAACCTGGATCAACGTTGCAGGCAAAGGAGGGTTCCTCCCGCCACTAGACAGTCGGTGTTCACCACCCTCGCCACAATCTCCTCCTTCTGCCCAACCACCTGGAAATCCACAAATGACACTCGCGAGACCCCCCATCTACTTCCGGTGAACTCTTCTAGACGACACCTGACCTCATCGGCCTCGACCCGCCCATCCACTGAATTCACGCAAAGGCTCCGACTCAACCAGCCGAGGCGTGCGTGCATGAGCTCCGCCAGGAAGACGGCGATGTCCAGACACCGTTTGCTCATGGGCCTCTCCCTTAGCCTGGACCCCCTCCCCTACGGTCGGAACGGGACTCTCTGAAGAGCCTCTGCATACGAGCGTTAAGGAAGAACCCGCCCCCCTTAACGCATCGTCGGGGACATGCAAAGGCATCGAAAGTGCCCCCGGCCACCGCATCTGAAGCAGATTCGGTGATCTAATCTCCCCAGTAGAATCCAGTCGGTCCCTGATACAGGTCCCGGAAACCCCCATGCACGCCTAACCATCCACAGAGCCTCTCTCACTAAAAATCACTAGAGAGAGAAAGTCGACGGACCAAATGCATATATCTTTACACCCCTTATTGAAGTTAGGAAACTTAGAGCACTTTTGGGCCATAAATCCAAGCAATGAGAAACTCATTCCAAGAAACCTTCTTTTCTTTTCTATTCTTTTGTCTTTTTTGGTTGGAAATGGATGGTACCAAATTTCCATTAAATGGAATCCAGAAATATTTTTTTCCAATAGGTACCATTTTTTTTTAACCGGAAGGGGATAACCGGGTTCGAACCAAGACCTCCCCCAAATGGGAGTGGGTGACGAACCAACTACACTAGGCAGTTGGTTCTGGAATATGGGATACAGAAACATACAAGTGTAGAAATTGTAAGCCCTTAAAAGTACCTCTATACAAAAGCAAATCAAGAATGTGTGACATTGTAACACCCCACAAAGAAGACCAATAAAAGGGAGAATCGTTCTCATTTACATTGTGAAGAAATTTAGCCTAGCATCCTATCATAGACAAAATAAGAAATACTATCCAAAATATTTGTAAGAATTCTTGCAATCAAACACTTGGAAGTAATACAAAAAAGCATAAGTCATTTGATGATTATTGTTTGTTTTTAAGTTCCATAATCAATAGAACATGGACATCATTTTATCTCATGAGATACAGAACAGTAACTTGAGATTTTTTTACTGGAAGCCTAATTTCAAGAGTATAACAGAACCTAGGGTCTAAAAGAAATATAGATCAAAATATTAAGAAACCTGAGAGTAAATAACATTGATGACAGAAATGGAAACTAAGATGAATCAACGCATGACATACCTGTGGCACCCCAACTAAGTACTTGACAAGTGTCTTGTAAACACCTGCTGCAGAACCAAGCTGAGCTAATTGTCTCCGTCTGAAAGGAATGATACAATAATCTAACTATCTAAAGCCAGACTAATAGTAAATAAAATTGCAGAATATGAGACAGAATGCACACCTCTCCATTTGCTGCTTCCACAATAATGCATATCTATCACGTATGCTTCCACCAGAATTAACCAGAGCATCAACCTCAGCTTGTCTATTTCTCTCGGAACGTTCCCGCTGCTGTCTGATGAGTGTACCTCGAAAATCTTGAGGCATGTATGTCATAACTGCAAATATATTTACAAGCCCCTGATCAAATTGTGAAAGGAATATCTTAGCAACAATCTGACAGTCTATTAGCATGCACACATGAGTTTAAGAAACATTCCTGAGAAAGCTGTTTAGATGATAGACCCATTTTTTTAGAAGACCATTCTTTGCATGTTTACACTTCTATACCAACACTAGTGAGAAACTTAATCAGTTACTTTATGCTGAAAAGTTTGGATTAAGAATGATCCTTATTTAAGTATTTAGGACATTTAATAACCAACATTATTAATCCACCAAACAAGTCAGAAAAAAATCTGTGATTGCCTGGCAAGCCCATAAAAAGGTGCACTGCATAGGTGAATTAATTCCTAAACGTGATAAACTCTCCCCAACATATCACAATAGCATTCTTTACTGACCTGTGCTAAACACATTATCAGCATTTTTCAGCTGGAAAATCTCCAATGTCTTCAAAGACTTTTGCAAGATAACCTGAAGTTTTTCAGCAACACCAGCAATTTCAGCATGTTCAGTTGTTGCCAGCTGTTGGAGCTGCAAAGCCCAAGAGAAAAGAAGAGTCAAGGACATGAATGTCACTTAGTCTATACCAAAAAAGGGGAGAAAAATGAAGGGGAATGATGATTTTAACAAGCCAACTTGAACAGGAACAATAACAATATGGCAAATACCAAATGGAGAGAGAATTTCAAATACTCAAAGCAAAAAGGGGCCCAGAATTTTAGTTACAAGTACCAATCTTGGCCAATGAGATTTCTCAAGTAGGAAGAGAATTTCTTCAATTTGCTCCCTGTTCTTCCACATGTTTTCATCCATTTTATGTGGAGGTGCAGAATCTGCTTCACAAACCAATTCTTCTTCACCTTCAAAAGATGAAGTGAAATCAATAAATAAAAGAAAAAAAACTGTCGTTGGATCCTTCTCTGAACTTCACCTGCTAAACTATCTAGTAAGATTGCTTGATTAACAAATACAGTGGTTAGCTTGTGCATGGTCTTGCTGCTGCAGTAAACTAGCACAAGATATTGATTGTACAGACTAATGGAAAAGGCAATCAACTTCAAGAAACTTGATAAGCTGCAAAAAGAGAAGAGTTCTGGGCAAATGTTAAAAAATGTCCCACATGAAGAATGTATGCGAATGTTAGCAAAGAATGAATAATCTGGTTTTGCTGGATGTTTCGCTTGTTTTGCATCATTCAAGCATGGCATTCCATATTTGGCATATTTTTTATGGGAAAGAGAATTGAATGCATTAGGGCACAGTCATTATCAGATATTTTCCCTCCTAACTGCCCAGTGACAAACCATCAGTTCCATACCATTACCAATGGGAGGTGGGAACTCATTATCACACCAAATTTATTGATATTGGAGCATGATGTCTGATGCTAACCCAGGAATAGACAGATAGAGCTTGATGATGACATGACATTTCTATATTTTTTCCTCAAAATCATGTGACAATCAAAGTAAACCAATATGTATTTTGTCCGTGAAGATCGGCAGCTTTAACTTTCCATAACCAAGGTTTAACATTGCCTTCCATAATCCATAATGGAAAGTAGGAAAATGTACAGAGGACCACACATCAGGACCCAGCAGGCATAACAACAAAGAGGTAGGAGAGGGCACAAACTATCAGACTAATGATGTAGAAAGAATTGTGTCCTACAAATAAAGCAACAGGAATAGAATTTCAAAGGGTCTTAGCATGCATTTATAATGACCCTTAATAGTTGCCAGACAAGGCCCTCCAAGACACTCACTAATAGTACAATAGCCATTGTCATAACTCATGCATTATGTCTCAGACCAAGAAGACTGAAGATCCCCACCATATAGTCTTATCAACGCTTCAAAGATTGGCCTGGCTCAGCCAATACATATCAGTTTTTGGTAGACTTTGCTGATTCCAGTCTGTCTTTCTGATCCTTGAGACTGGATCAACCAGATCAACATAGACCGGACAATCCAGCCAAGGATTGGCCGAATCAAGGCTACAAGAGCTATTTTAGCTAACTCTTGCAGGTCAACCTAGCCATTGCTGACTGTTTCCAAATGACCAGCAACAGTTAGTTGGGGCCTTGGGGGCTTATCTAAAGGCCCCAAGGCTCCTTCTGAGGCACCAAAGCACCCTTCTCTCCCTCACTCTTCTCTCTAACCTTCTCTCCCTCACTCTTCTCTCTAGCTTTGCCTCCCTTGTGAGCTCTCCAGTTCCTATGATTGCAATCTAGTGCCAAATTGCCCAATGCAATCTACATCCTCTACTTTCTTTTGAGTGCAAGCATATGCAGATGGTATGGAATGTACTGGACAACTTGGCATCAGACTTAAGATGACTGCAATAAAACTTAGGGATTTTTGCATATATACCCTCATAAATATGGGTTTTTGCATATATACCCTTAATCTAAGCATGTTATCATATATACCCTCTATTTAGCTGTATGTTTAACGGTTATATTCTCGCCGTAACTCCTGTTAGTTTTGCTTGGGTTAAGGTTTGGTTAAATGGCGAAATGACTAACCTACCCTCCCTTTGGACGGAACCGCCAAGCCCTAATCACTCTTCCCTCCCTTTAGACGGAACGTCCCAACCGTCACCTACGTCGGAGGGAAGGGCATCTTCATCGTCTGCAACTACTCTCGCACGCTTTACGGTGAGTCTCACACGCTTTCTTCGTCACACATTCATCACACTCTCTCTCTCATGGTCTCAATTTCCCGTGCTCTGCGCATCGATCTCTTTCACGGTCGTAAAGTCTCCTTCACTCTCCCTCTGTCTTTCTTTAAGATTTATATCACTGACAAAGATGCCTTTGTCCCTCGTCTGTGGGGTCGAGGAAACGGTGATGGCATTTGGGTGGGATTAGGATTTAGGGATGTATGCTGGCAATCGTGAGATTTACGGGATTTGTTTATGTGCAGGGTCACACAGCTACAGTAGGTGGGAACGTGGCTTTTAAAGATTTTCCTGGTGGGAATGTGACTGTGGTCCCCTACTGTCGTCCTTTATAAGGTAAGGTGGAAGCTAGTGACATGTATGTTGATTAGTTTTTTTTGATTGGGTTAACTATTGATAACTCCTCCTATTTTCTTTCTATTCTCTTGTATACATGTGTAGTAGAAATATAGGTGATTCATATATACTGAAGTTGCATTATGGAGGACATTTTAAGACACAGGGTGATGATGGGAGAATGGTCCCCATCGGATTTAGTCAGAAGTGTTATGGTTTTGAAAGGGACTATGCTAATTTGAGGGAGCTTAGAGTACTTGCTAGTCAAGTCACCAAGTGGGGACATGACCAGACCATTGACTTCTATACTCTAGTACCTAATATAAAACCCAGAAAATTTGTAAAGATTTCTTCAGATGAGGATGTCATGTCTTTATTTGATAAGTACAGTGTCAACTTGAACATAAGCTTGTATGTCATGACACAATACATAGGTGTGCCCTTAGCGTCTTCTCATCCTGGCATGGCCATAGTAGGATCAAACACTAAAAGAAGGTCCCGGGCCAAGAAAGTTAACCCAACTGATGATGATCCGGATTGGAATCCTCTAGCAGATGACTGTGAGTTTGTTGAAGTTGAGCCTGAAGGGAACAATGAGGCTGAGACACTTTTTTGGGAGGAGGACCTATCTGACAACGTGGTGTACACTGATGACACCCGTAACAGTTTATATTCTTCAGACTCTGATTGTGATGTTTGTGTAGATGAAGGAGACCATGAGGGTACTCCTATTGTGAGGCATTTGCATGATCTAGACATGTCTTTAGGCAGCATGTTTGAGAATGTAGAGGCATTCAGAATAACCCTAGCCCAACATGCAGTGAAAAATGAATTTGGTGTGAAGTATAAGAAATCTGAACCTACACGTGTGACAGCAGTATGTCATGAAAAGAAGTGCAAATGGAGATTGCATGTTTCCCGTTTACCAGATGGCCACACATTCTAAATAAAGAAACTTGAATCTAACCACACTTGCACTGGGGCAAATAAGGTTGGGAACCATATGGCCACCCAGAAATGGGTAGCAAGTAAGTGCATAGGGTGGCTAAGAACATAAGGAGATGTGTCTATCAAGGAGATTTCAAAGAGATTGAATAGTCAATATCATATAGACATACCTTATTATCGGATTTATAGAGGAAAGATGCAAGCATTTGAGAAAATTCATGGGTCATGGGAAGCTATGTATGGCAGGGTTCCAGATCTGCAGCATGAATTGCTGTTAAAAAATCCTAGCAGTGTTGTCAGATATCAGACACATGAACAATCCAGATTTATGAGGATGTTTGTATCTTTAAAGGCTTCTATTGAGGGGTTTAAATTGGGATGCAGGCACTTATTAGGGCTGGATAGGTGCCACCTAAAAGGATATTTCAGGGGTACTTTAGTAGCTGCTACTGCATTTGAAGGGAACAATGAAATTTTTCCATTAGCCATTGCTATTGTTGAGGGAGAGAATGTAAATAGTTGGACTTGGTTCTTGGATGGCCTAAAAGAGGCCATTGGTGTACCGGATGGCCTGTCATTCATGTCAGACATGCAAAAGGGATTAGAAGAATGCCTCCCACTTGTTTTCCCAGGGGTTCAGCACAAGGTGTGTCTTAGACATCTACATAAGAACTATAAGAAGCAGTTTCCATGTGAGTTTATGAAAAGATTACTTTGGAATGCAGCAAGGGCCTACACAGAGATAAATTTTCTAGATTGCATGATGCAAATTAAGGATAATTCCCCAGAGACACATGCTTACTTGACATCACCGGCCATGGAGGGTATTGTGTGGAGTAGGTCAAAATTCCAGACTATGACAAAGTGTCATCACATTACCAACAATTTGAGTGAATCATTTAATGCATACATCTCAGACGCACGCTGGAGGCCCATACTTGACTGCATTGACCTAATCCGGTCAAAAATGATGAAGACAATGCATATTAGAAGGTCAAGAGCTGAGAAATGGAAAGATACTTTGGTGCCTAGGGCCAGGAAGGATATTTGTGTCATGAGTAGGAAATTAGGTGGCTATCTGGTAGAGAAAGGGTTCAATAAGACTGCTCAGATTACTGGCCCAGATGAGAGGGAAGTTGTAGACTTGAAGGAGCAAACATGTACCTGCAGGGCTTGGCAGATAACAGGATTACCGTGCTCACATGTATGTGCTTTTTTAGCAACAAGAAGGGATATAAAATGGGAAAAATACATTGACAGATCTTACACAGTGGCCGCTTATAAACAGACATATGCTTTGGACATCACCCCTATGCCTGATAAAACACAATGGATTAAACTTGGATTTAAAGTCCTCCCCCCAAGTGTGAGAAGGCCACCCGGGAGGCCAAGGAAGAAAAGAATCCGAGACCCAGATGAGGAGAACATGATTAAGAAACCCCACAAGTGCAAAAGATGTGGAGATTTTGATCACCAAGCAAAGACTTGCAAGAACCCGACGTCAAACAAGGGTGAATCTTCTGTAACACAAACAAGGTAAGTAAATGTGCCCTCTATTTATGTCATTTCCTTCATTTGGCATGTAGTGATGATTATTCTTGTAATGTAGGAGGCCTCCTGGTAGGCCTAGGAAGAGCAGAGGTGGTGGTCAAGCATCAACTCTGTCAAGTTATTCACAAATTGTGGCCAATACTTCATTAATCAGATTAACTGTATATTTTTTAGCAATTAAATTGTTGGTGAAATGTAATTATAATCTTTGTGCCACATGTTAGCAGGTCAGCACCCCACAAGTGCAAGCAATAGGTGGCCAATCAACAGGTCAGCACCCCATTAATAATGAAGCTGGCATAGCCAGGGTTCTGCTATCAAGCTTAATTCTGCGACAATATTGAAGCTAGTCCTATGAAGCTTAATTTACTTACTATGTTTGTGCTTAATGCGTTTACTATGTTCGTGCTTAAATTTACAGGTCAGCACAAATATGGAAGCCAGTTCCAGGGAGATAATGACTCAAATGCAAGTAGAAAGAGGCACAGCCAGGGGTTCCCAAACTGCAGTTGGTGGCCTGGACAGTTTGTCTCAGGTTGTGGTTAATTTGTACACATTAAGTTGCCAGCTAATCAAGCTTCATGTGTTTACTATGTTTGTGCTAAAATTTACAGGTCAGCACAAATAATGAAGCCAGTCATAGGGAGATGATGACCGAAGTGCAAGTGCACAGCACAGGTGGACAGGCCCCTTCAACTGTTAATGTTCAGGTGCAAGCAGAAGGAGGCACAACTATGGGTTCCTAAAGTGTAGTTGGTCGCCTGGACAGTTTGTCTCAGGCATCCTCCTCAAGGGGTCGTGGCCGGATGGTGGCTGCTAGGTTTAGAAAGTTTTAGCCTATTGTCTATGTCTGTTTAAGACTGATATTTGTGTATGTTTAAGTCTGGTACATTAGCCAATGTGGAAGATTTTGTTTGGATGGCCTTTTGTTATTGATACTCTTGTTAGATGACAAATCATGTTTTGTGAATGGAAATTCCTGTTTTGTGGGAATTGAATTTGTTTGGATGGCCTTTTTTATAATGAAATCTCTTATTTAAGGTTGACAGATGATGTGAATGGTATGTGTTTGATTGGACGAGTATTTTGTGAATGAATCTATTATTTATACTCACGTCAGATGTCCACACACCTGTGACTGTGCACACTCACCTGGGGTCGACACCCCTTTTCCCAGGGGTCGACACCATCTTCCCATGGTTCTGTTTAAATCCTGTGATTAGGTGGTTCACATCAATTTGCCATTTGCATGGGACAATAACTTACAATTAAATGATGAGTGCATGGTTTACGGATGATAATATTGATGTTGTACTGCTGTGCTTTTCTGAAATTGTTGATACTGAAGCAAAATCACCCATAGTCATTAGCTCCTTGATGCTCCTTGATTAGCTCCATTGTGCAAGGCACAGGTACGCTGGACATTTGTTGCTGGGAACTCTTCATGAGAAACAAAAGATGGTGATTAGGTGGTTCACATCAATTTGCCTGGGACAACAACCTACAACTAAATCCTGTGCTTAGGTGGTTTAAATCCTGTGAATGCATGGTGTAAGGATGATAATATTGATGTTGTACTACTATGCTTTTCTGAATTTGTTGATACTGAAGCAAAATTATTCATAGGAATGTGCTCCAAATAAATCTTGTACAGCACTTATTCATGGACTATGCAAGTGTGTAATGGAAGACATTGCGCCTGCTTTGAAACTGCATTAATATACATAGAAAAAAAAATAGACATTGTATTATTAGGAAGATTAAACTCCTTCCCCATTACAAGGATGATTAAATTTGCTCCCCGTTACATTAAGAGATTCAAGACTACAGGTATAATCCCCTAACCCAGTACAAAAACTGAATGTGCATATATTCCATTCTTAAAGTACCCTTCACCCTAGGTAGTGACTGAAATAGAACAAGATTCCCAACCCCATTAGGCACAAAAACAGTCTCTTCAGACACACTTTCAGGCATAATTCATTGGCTCTATCATTTGTTGCCAGTCTCGTGTCCACCTTCGCTTGTAACATGTCAATCTTTTGCTTAAGCAAAATTAACTTCTTCTCAAGCAATGACTCCATGGAATTTAACTGATGCTTCAAGTCGACGGTATTATGATGTGCATCATCAACCCAGACAAAAAAATCACAACAATTGTCCTCCTGCAAACATGCACATTAACTTGTCCTGTTAGTTTGAAATTGATGGTGTCACAGTTCTTAGGGACATTTCATCAAATAACTTGTGAACAACATACCTTCCAACCGAAACATCGATAGAACCTTCGTCCTCTACTTGTTTCCTGATTCGAGATGTCTACTCTGCACCTCTTTCGACAATAACATTCTAGCACATCGTCACACTCCATATTTAGTGAACGTCTCACACTAGATTGTCATGTGCTCGTGTCACTCATCTTCTGCCCTCTTAGAGTCCTTTTGGTGGGTGGTCAGGTTGCTGCTCGCCCGTGCTCACCGATCACTAGGCCCGTGCTGCTTGACTGTCCTCACCGGACATATGTTGCCGCCCTATGTTGCCGCCCTATGTTGCTGAATGTCGTCTGTCCTCACCTTTGGAAGCAGCCGTTTGTGAAAATTTTGTATGCGAGTGAAGAAGATAAAGAGAGACGATAGAGTCTAAGATGTAAAAGTGGATGGAAAGGCAGACGATCGACGTCTCCACCGGCCCATGCTCACCGGTCACTAGGCAGATGACCATTTTGCTCATCGTTCTATTCCACCGTTTAGGGTTTAGGGATTGGAACGGGCAGAAGGAAATGACAAGGGATAGGCAAACGATCACCGGATCTCTTGTCCCTCCCTTTAGGGTTTACGCAGAGGAATGGGAAGGCAGGAGGAAGACGACGCTGCTTGACTTAAACCCACTGGCCTTGGGAGGCCATTTTCGGTATTTCAAGGGATAAACAGTTTCCGTGCACCTGGCGACGACAGCAGGGAACCACGAGGATATAACCGTTAAACATACAGCTAAATAGAGGGTATATATGATAATATGCTTAGATTAAGGGTATATATGCAAAAATCCATATTTATGAGGGTATATATGCAAAAATCCCAAAAACTTATCATGTATGGAAAATATATAATTTGTACATGGCCAATACAACATAAGCCTGCAACAAAAAGTAAGCTTTCAAGTTATGTTTCCTTCAAATCCATGCTTTTATGCCCAGTTTGGTGTTTTTTGATTTCCAAAAATATGCGGATTATACCACCAATTTTATTCAAGATAAATAAGAGTAGTACAATTGACGGCAGTGGAGAGGTTCATCACCAACTACACGACAACATGGAAAATGAACTGCAGAAACAACATTCAAAAAACATCAGAAACAACTACCACTAAATAGTGGAAAGAAAATTATAAAGACGTTGTTTTCTTCCTACGTGAAGAACAAGTTGGCATTTGTCTTGTCACGAAGACCTCGCTCTCACCATCCTTCAACAAGGAAAATAGCTCTAGCCTTCCCCTGCTTGGTTTGTTAAGAAGAACAGAGGCGTCGCTAAGGGCAGACCGAAGTTTACGAAACTGCCCCAGTTTATATTCAACAACATCCCAAAAATCTTTGTTCTTTGTATGAATTCCTCATCACACCACGATGCGAGAAAATCCGAACAAACAAGAATATCCAGATTTTCTTGCATTGCATGCCTTGTTGCTAGAATCCATTCCCCATCATCCCTAAATTTCTCTGTAGATGAATCCAAACATTAAGGAGCCAAATCACCGAAGGAGAGAGGGTGAGAATGTCGAAGTGTGTGTGTGTGTGAGAGAGAGAGAGAGAGAGAGTGAGAGAGAGAGAGAGAGGGGGTTGCTGGGAGGTGGGGCCGCCAGATAAGACCATACCATGGCCTTGATGGGGTTAAGAGTCACCAGTGTCATCCAAGTTGCCAAGCTTGCGAGGTCATCACCGGCCAGGGTTAAGGATAGGGGAGAGGGCAAATGGAGCCGGATGTGGGGACAAGTTGGGTTGGGATGTTGTATAGTCTCTAAGTGGGCCAGGTTACTTAGCTGGCTGGTTCTCAAATGGGCCAGAACAAGGGCGGGCCGACGCACTCACCTTGGCAAGCCAAAAGATCCTAGTGATCATGTAGGTGACAGAGACCGGAGCAAGGTGACTTGGCATTGCCTCGTCACCATGGCGAGCACCTTGCCTTCGATAACATTGGTGGCTAGAGGATGAGACTCATCTTGAATATCCACTCAATAATACCTATTATGCCATCTTAGCTTCAAAGATTGAGGGATATCTTCTGCAAAAGGAGCCTCCACCAATAATCTTGCATATTGCAAAAACTGCAAGGATTTGATATTCTCATTCACTAAACACCCAATAATACGTGTTACACCATCTTAGCTTCAAAGATTGAGAGATATCTACTGCAAAAGAAACCTCCACCAATAATCTTGCATATTGCAAAAATTGCCAGAATTTGATATTCTCATTCACAAAGACTAAAACACCAAATAGCAAAATTAAGCTATGGAAAATCTTGATACTCCACAATGGCAAAAGAATTTCAAACAAATAAAACCACCACACCAGACCTTTGGGCGCAAAACTCATACCTCGCCCCTCCTCCCACTCCAACCACACTGATTTTGTTATTAATCGGGAGCGAAACAGATATGCAAACGAGCATTTTATCTTGGACATCAGCAAAAAGAGATTAAAAAACTGTTCAAAGACAACATACTAACCGACCAATTTGTCTCATTGGACCAACACATCTTCAAGGCATGAACAATTACACCCTGATAAATAAAACCTTTGCGTACAACACCAACCAAGAAGAACTGCAAAACTGTCCAATTTTGATCAAAAGATGGAGACCAAGGGCCATCAACCATGACACAATACTTGGAAACTTTACCTTGTATGCAATGTAACTTTGTGTCATTGTGATAAGAAATATACTTTGAGGAGGTTTGCACATACACGTGTATCATGATCTTCCAAACTCAACCTGCACCTTATCTCATCTCCAAGATTTCCTATTTTTCATCTATCTTAGGGCATTATCCGTCTCACCTTCAATAAACTTTCTTTTTACTATAATTTCATTTCTTTGCCTAACTTGTGATTCATCTTCTAGTTGTGCGTCCTACATATAAGTTCTTATGAGTAACTTTCAAAGTCGCTCTCCCACCTCACCACTTCCAAATGCAAAATAATGAAGTTTTGGATGAACATACTCAAGAAAGAATTCGAACAAACCAATCCAGTTTGTGTTGTTAAACTATTGAGGGAAAGATAATTTAATGCCACCCAACTGAATAATTCACAAATCTTCTCATCACAAAAATCATTATTTCCTTTTTTTAATTTTTTTGAGAGACATTTCAAGCATTTTCAACAGTGGAAGCACTAAGAGATGTGGTCCACAAGATTCAAGCTACTTGGCTGAAATGGTAGGCAGCTTTTGGAATACTTCAGGATCGTCATATTCCGATTAGACTGAGTGAAGATCCATAAAATGACAACTAAGCCAGTTATGCCTCACAGGACAGAGTGTTGGGCCCATATTAACAGGATGGGAATAGCTGAAACGAGAATGCTTAAGTGTATACATGGGAAGACAAGAACAGATTGCATCTCAAATTACACTACCATAGAGATACTAGTTGCAGCAATAAGGGACAAAGTCTGTGGAAGCCATTTGTGATCGTTGGACACATGCAAAAGTGACCAGAATCCCAATTTTTGTTAGGTATTTAAAAGAGGAAGAGGAAGACTGAGAAGAACCCATATGGAGGCAGTGAGACGGGACATGAAGCAGGGATTGAATACAGATATGATGGACCATAGAGTAAAATGGCATCATATGTTCTGTGCCCTCACCCCAATAAGGGGACATTTTGCAACTTATCAATTTTCCCTTGTCTTTGTTTTCCCAGTTGATCTTCACATGTTCTACAAACACGATAAAATATTAGTCAGGAAAACATTTCCCATATTCTCAAAATATTATCTTTTTCCCTGGATTCTATTTCTTCATACCCCCAGTCCTACCCAGCAAATTTTCCTACCCACTCCCCCCTCCCCCACCCCTCTCTCTCCCCACATCTGTGTTTCTATTTTCCAAAAGAATATACAGAAGTGCATTTTTCCCCTTTCAGTGAATTATTTACCATAATTTTGTGCTTTCCAAGGGAATATTTCCCATGATTCTTCATTTTGTTGGGAAATCTGAGAGTGCAAATCCCCCTAGTTGGGAATTTCGAAGACGATGTTGACGAATAAGGAAAGTAGGTTCAATCCTTGGTCAAGTTCATTATATGACTAAAATCAGATGCGACTGAACTTCTTACTTGTTCATGGTATTGTACGCAAAGTTTTCACCTTCCAAAAAAAAAGGCAAAATTTCCTAATGAGGGAAAGGCAGCAGCTACTTTGGGCGCTTACAAATAAAGAAAAAAATGGAAAAATATATATATATCCAAAGGTTCGCAAGCAAGCAACATACACGTGACCACATTGACACAATCGCATTTCCATTGGAATCACTTGTACTCCTTCCACATTCTATTACATGAACCGGCATTTTCCCAGTGTTGACAAACGGCCATGATCCAACAAAAGCTACTAATCAGACAAATGATTCTCGATATTCACTTCTCCTAGATAACATCCCAGGTAGTTGCATGGAAACAGTGATCATTACCAACCAATGTAGAACTTATGGCAAAATGGTAAACTCCAAGAAAAACGACAATAAAGCGCAAATCACGTGTGACTGATGAGCTACCGCATGCAATAAAGTTTCAAACTTTAGAAAACAGAGAGGGATTCAACAGGACAAGCACGAATCTTTCTTACCTGGAGCAAGGGGGCAGTCCTTCTCGATGAGACCGGAGAGCGCCCGGAGCTCGGCGGTGAGGCGGGGAACATCATCGGGTATAGAGGGGAGGGGATACTTGTCGTAGTAACGCGCTAGGAAAGCCCTAGTTATCGGCACCAGCCCCTCCACAGAGGACGCCATTGCTCGATCGGCAACACCCACGCCCCCTTCGGAGACCCGTCGCCGTGATTTCTCGCTTCCCACCAACGGCCCCCTTCCACCGACCTGCGCCCAAACTCCAACACAAAAAAGGAGAAGGACCGGAGCGAAAGCACAGTCCCACACGCCGCCGCTTCAGAGGGTTTGGGCCCTGTTAATTGGCCAGAAAACGACCACTGGTGCCTTCTCCGTCCCCTCTACCCCACCAGGACCGCTGACCGCGTCAGGCCCAGAGCACGACGCGTGTGCAACCGCGGCGGGCAGACCCCTAGAATTTTTATTGCCAAAAAAAAACCCCACGTGGGATGCCTTGCCACATCGGACGGGGTTCCTTCTAAAGCGCCGCTTTCTTGTCCAAAGGGGGAAGCCAGACGTGGACAAGAGGGAAGCCAGACGTGCGGATGCGTGGAAACGCCAATCACCATTGATTGATCAAGCAAGAAGGGAAGAGATGGGGGGGGGGGGGGGGGGGGGGACGTGAGGCGTTCGTGGGAGCGTGAGATGATCCTGTTTCGTGCGGTTTTGGAATTGGAATGTTCCGCTTTCCGTGGTTTGGCTAGATGTATTCATGGAGTAATATTTGTTGTATATTTTTTCTACACAATTTAAATGTATAATATATTTTTTTATTTTTTAAAAAACGTTTATCACAAGACCCTAAAATTGCATGTCCCTACATGTCACGTTGAGATTGTACACTCTAAGGCCCAATTTGATAAGCGGACAGCGCTAGTTATCCGCAGGTCATGCGTCCCTGTTCACCGGTGACATTTCTTCAAGCTTTGATAGTCACCTGAGTAACGACGGCGGACAAACGATTTCTTTCTCATTTTAGTGTCCAATCTAGGATTTCATATTCAACTTGAGAGGTCGAATACGGGATCCGAATGGGATACCAACCGGCGGCGTATCCTATCAGCTTATCAAACAGGGACTAAAAGAATTTCAATAAAATAGAAAATAATAATATCTATATATATTACATCACAATTAAACCATTCAATCTTTATATTTTGAATTTTTAAATATCCAACATTAATGCAATATGTAGGGATATGTAATTTTCATGAGTCGCGAGATAAATATGTTTTTAAAAGATAAAAAAACTCTTATTTATTTTGAAGGATGTCATTAGTATCATATCAAAATAAACTCTTAGTGCACTTTATGTATGAATACTTAATTAAGATCCTTGTTATTCCCGTATCTTATCAGAATTCACCTTAGTACATGTATGTTGACGTTAGTTCGAAGAAAATTGAGAAATTTAGATGACTTCGAGTTATATGTCAACAGTTATACCAAAGAGGTATATAAATTGGGACAACACTATTCCCTTGAAGAGACGTGATCTCGTGCGTAAGTCTGAGCCATACGATCCTTGGAGGATCTTGATCGCTGCCACCAACGAGGATCCTGCAAAGTAGGAAACATATCAGAGGAGCACAGGGTTGTGACCCTCGGGAAACCCTCCGATGTCTAAGTCAACAAATCGATAGAGGGTAGGCGAGAGAAGTGTGAGAGGAGGAGAATGATGGGTACGAGATTGCTCTCCACCAACAAGCGTGGCTCAGAGTACTCAGACTTGTTTACCTTTCTGGAGGGCTTCCTTGGGGTTTATATAGTCGATCGCCCCGTACTAGAGTCAAGGAAGCTTGAGGGACTAGGGGGAGGTACGTCCTTGTTGTGGGCTCTTTATAGTCTGAGGACTCTTGCTCTCCCTTATCTTTGAGTTTCCTGCTCCGGGTGACAGCGTAACATCCGCCTGGATAGGCATCTGGTGGCCAAGTCGAGCGTGGGGCGCCCGTTAGGACTCTTCCCAGGTGACGGAGGTGTCATCGGTCGGTTACGCTCGGATCCCGCTTGGGATCCTCCCTAGCAACCGTTACTCGATCTTCCAGGCCTGAAGGCCGCCTAGGAAGTATTGGGCCGAGCAAGTTTGGGCTTCAAATTAAGTGGGCACGTTAAATGGGGCTATCACTTAGGGAGTCCGGTCTGTTTGGGTCGAGAATGGACCTTATTGGGCCACTCCGGGCCACATATCTTTGGGCCGCTGATTTTACACCTCTCCACTTGCCCCCCTACTCTCGAGCCAAAGATCGGGCTCGGAGAGTAGAGTATAATCGGGCTATATGTGTGGCTCAGTCGGGATTGGCCATTGCGAGCTGTCCCCATTTTGAAGGTTAGGGGCCATTTAATGTGGCTATCCTAATGTATGGGGGCTCGTGCGTAATGATGATGTGCACGCATCGGTTCGGGGGCGCCATCCTCGGAGTTTGAAACGTCGCGACGATTCTTCTTAGGGCTGTTCGTGCCTATAAGTATCGCATATGCTTGCGCTTTACGTTTCCTCCATTTAGAGCTTCTTCCTTCGTCATATTCGCACTCCGAGAGGATTCATGCGCCGTGGAGACGACCAGAGGGAGCGAAAAATCGCAGAGACCTTCGCAGAGTTGGCAGGGACCACGACGGCGGTGATCCGTCATCTTCCCCTTCCGGCCAGTTCTTCCGACTCTAATACCTCTTCTTCTCCTTCTCGTTTCTTTATGGCGGAGCATGATATTGATGTTGAGATTCAAGAGTTCGAGCAAGGGGCGGGAGGCTCGAAACCTGCGCATAGCTCTCATCTCTGTAGCGACCTATCTGAGTTTGAGGTCAAGGAGCTCGAGGTCCGCTTCAAGTTGCCATGGCGATACTTCTTCTCTCCAGCCAAGTCTCACGAGTCAAGTCTAGATACCCGATCGGGTCTTTTCTACATCTTTCTTTTAGCTTGGAAGTGCGGTTTCCGTCTTCCTCTCCACCCCTTCGTTGAGCAGCTGTTGAGATTCTACCAACTGGCTCCTGTCCAGTTAGTTTCTAATTCCTATACCTTTATCTTTTCCTTCATCGCCCTTTGTCGCTCGTGTGGCCTCACCACGTCTTTAGACCTCTTTGATGTCTTCTTCGAGCTAAAGGAGCAAACCCACATCGGGAAGGGTTTCTTTGTCCTTCAAGCGATAAGGGGGAGGAGTGTTGTGACCCTTTCTCCTCGGGATTCCTCTCACAAGAGGTGGAAAACTCAATTCTTCTGGGTAGGGTTTACCAAGGATGGAAGTTACTGAAATTTCCCCGACAAATCGAACTTCCAGCCTGTATTCCCTGCAAAGCATCTCGAGATCTCTTCAGAGCTGGAAGAGGCGATCAAGATTCTTCAGGATAATCGGCGGTCGACCGTAGAGCTAATGACTCCAGCCAACATTGAGGATATTTCTAGCCGCACACTACCTTCGGGAGGTAAGGACCTTGGGGCTCAGTGTTGCACCTTTTGTTCTGGTTAGTAGAGCCTTTTCTGACGACTTGACTTTTGTTGGGCAGAACCAAGGCGCAGTGATGATGATGAAGAGCGACCATCGGAGCAGGAGGTCACCGATCAAGTGGAGGCGATCACCCTTGACGCATCTCGGGTCCCCGAGGGTCCTTCCTTTGCCCGAGATAAGGGCAAGCGGGTCGCTCGGGAAGGTGACCAGGAGTGACGGAGATCCAAGCGTAAGGACCCCGGGGAACGACTGTTGTTGTCTTCAATGAAGGCTCTGATCGCTGAGAAGAGGCGGTTGAAGAAGGCGTAGACCCTGTGCTCGACCGAGGAGTCCCCGACTGGGGGTGCCCATTGCCCGAGTCCTCCGGTGGCTGAGACAAAGGTGCTCGCTGATATGGCATTATCATACATGCTTTAATCAAGTGTTTTATGTAAAAAAAAAATGAGCATGCATGAATGTATTTATACATCATTTCTCACCATTTTTTACTTAAGTGAGTCTAATCCACTGTTACGATACTTGCAGGGAATATCACATTGATGTGTAGATGGCTCGTCTATGTGCTGGTGTCAAAGAATGTTACAGAGAAGATAAACTTCAGAGCTTTGAAATCCTCCCGTAACTTCACAAAAAAAAAATCTGAGCTACTTTTCTCTAAGGACAAGAGCTATTTTTATTTAGAGGCATTAATGTTCAATGGCAAGAACTGTAATAAGACAAAATGTAGAGGGCTCCATGTTGAAGATAAAGGGATCACGTTGAGGACCCGGGGAAGTGGAGAAATGGGTGGTCAGTTGAGCAAAAAGTGGGGGGCTTATATTTTTGACGGAGTGGAAGTGAGGGGTTTCTGGTTTTCTTCACGCAGGACAGCACGGGAGAAACGAGGGGAACGGGCAGAAGCGGCTGCGGAGACAAGGGAGGAGCAGACTTGTTCACACGGTGGCGAGCGCAGTGTGGAGGATAGCTTCCTGGGCACCACGCCCTCCACCCGAGAGCACGGCGGCTGGGAGATTCTATGCTCCTCTTCCCAAATCTAGCCTAAGTTTGAAGAACCCTTGCTTGGATTCATGTTTTATTGATTAATGATGAATTAATTTTTTTACTAAGTCCACGATCAAACCTAGCTATGAATATTTAACTTACTTAATTCATGTTCTCCGTTGGGGATTAATGTTCTTTGTGGTGTGTTCAATAAGGTGCTTAATGCTCTTGAATATTTGGCCAATGTTCAATTGATTTGAGACACTATCGAGACCGAGAGGTGACGTATTGTCTGTGACCGTTGTAATGAATGCCGTGAATTTTAGGGGCGACAGAGATGTACTTCCCTAATTCATGTAGTTAATATATATATATATAAACCAACGATCTTAATGAGACTTCATGCATGTTAATTCACATAGTGATATAGTGAGTTAATGTGTAAGGGTATTAGATGTTGCTTGAGAAAGAACGTCGAAAAATTTTTGGTTTCATAGTTTAACTTGCTGCATAATTTATTAATTCTGAGGACATGAATAAGTGGATTAAATTGGATTAGCTAGGGTGACGTCAGGCGCCCTAGTGTTTGATTAATTGAGTTTGTTAAGTCATCTTCTTTGCTGGTTTAATTTCTTTCTTGTTATATTTATTGTTAAAGTTCGAGTTTCTTAAATAAATTTAGGAGTGGTCAATTTTCGGTACTTGATAGATAAGGCAATCCTCGTGGGAATGATACTTTCCTCATCATTTTATTACTTGTTCGATTCGTATACTTGCGAGAATAGACAACAAGTTTTTGGCGCCGTTGCCGGGGATTGTTCTAAATCTTATCAATATTGATTCCGACCAACTCTGGAATTTAATTTGAGATCATTTTCTTTTGCTTACTTCAGGAGCATTGTCTAGTGTATGAGGCGTGCGGAAAGTTGTGATCTCGTGCCTCTTAATCTAGAGATTGAACGAACGTGTTGAAGGAGAAACGTGGTAAGGAAAGCAGCATCCATAAAACAACAAATAATCATGGTTGATGCCCTGGAAGGAGCAGAGGACAATAGAGCCTTGAGGGACTACGTTGTCCCCACTGGTAATGGCTCTACCTCAAGTATCAGGCGGCCAGCAATTCAAGCAAATAATTTTGAGATCAAACCTGTAATAATCCAAATGATTCATACTTCTGTCCAGTTTAGTGGGTTGCCTAATGATGATCCTAACACCCATATTACTAACTTTTTGAAGATTTGTGATACTTTTAAACATAATGGGGTGTCAGATGATGCTATAAGATTGAGACTCTTCTCGTTTTCTCTGAGGGACAAGGCAAAAGGATGGTTGAATTCACTTCCTGCAGGCACCATCACAACTTGGGATGGATTGGCTCAAAAAAATTTAGCAAAAATTTCCCCCCTGCAAAGATAGCAAAAATGAGAAACGACATAACAAACTTTGCTCAGTTTGACCTGGAATCTCTATATGAACCTTGGGAAAGATACAAAGACATGCTGAGGAGATGTCCGCATCATGGATTACCCAAGTGGTTGCAGGTTCAAACCTTCTACAATGGGTTGAGTTGCACAACAAGGACTATGGTAGATGCAACAGCAGGTGGAGCTTTGATGGGAAAGACTATTGATGAAGCTTATGAGTTACTGGAAGAGATGGCTTCCAACAATTATCAATGGCCCTCAGATCGTTCAATCCCAAAGAAAGCTGCAGGGGTGCATGAGATTGATGCAATCACGGCCCTAACTACACAGGTAGCCACTCTATCTAGACAACTAGGAAATTTGAATATTAATGCTATTCACATTCCTGCTAAAGTGTGTGAGTTGTGTGGTGGAAATGATGCTAATGTTGATTATCAAGTTGGAAGTCCGTTTGCATCATCTTCCTCTGAACAGGCTCATTTTGTGTCAAATTTTCATCGACAACAAAACAACCCATATTCAAATACATATAACCCAGTATGGAAAAATCATCCGAATTTTTCATGGAGCAACAATCAGAATATGTTGAAACTGCCTCCGAGTTTTTCACCTCAAGAGAAGAAAGTATCTTTAGAAGATGCACTAGCCCAACTTACTATGAACACCTCTCAATTCATGACAAAAATTGAAACCTCTTTGCAAAACCAAGCTGCTTCCATTCGAAATCTTGAGGTACAAGTGGGCCAATTGGCTAACATGCTATTAGGAACGCCACAAGGTTCATTACCAAGCAACACTGAAACAAATCCCAAGGAGCAAGTTAAGACAATAACACTTCGAAGTGGGAAAGAATTGCAAGATATGGCAAAAACACAAGTTGAAACAAAGGAGGATAGTGTGAAGCAATAAGAAGTCACCACTTCAACCTCCAAGATAGCGAGTTCACAGCCCCAAAAAGAAACTCATGTCAAAGAATATGTGCCACCGATTCCATTTCCTCAACGGCTTAAAAAAAATAAGTTGGATAAGCAATTCTCTAAATTTCTTGAAGCCTTTAAGAAATTGCATATTAATATTCCTTTTGCAAAGGCGCGGGAGCAAATGCCAAGTTATGCAAAATTCATGAAAGAGATTCTATCCAACAAAAGAAAATTTGAAGAACATGAGACAGTGATGCTTACTGAGGAATGCAGTGCCATATTACAAAATAAATTGCCACCTAAGCTTAAAGATCCAGGGAGTTTTACAATACCCTGTGCTATTGGAAATTCATTCTTTGAAAAAGCATTATGTGATTTGGGTGCAAGTATTAATTTAATTTCTTTTTCTATTTTCAGGAAATTAGGTTTGGGAGAGGCTAAAGCCACTACAGTTTCACTTCAATTGGCTGACCGATCTGTGAAGCATCCAAGAGGGGTGATTGAAGATGTGCTAGTCAAAGTAGATATGTTCATATTCCCAGCAGATTTCATTGTCTTGGATATGGAGAAAGATCAAGAAATACCAATTATCCTAGGCCGTCCATTTTTAGCCACAGGGAGAACTTTGATTGATGTTTAAAAAGGACAACAAATTCTAAGAGTCCAAGATGAGCAAGTTACTTTCAATGTGTTTAAAGCAATCAAGTATCCATCTAAACCCAATTGTTGTTTTCAAATTGATACCATGGACATGATGGTGGCCAAGGCATTCACAATTGAGCACTTAAGGGACCCTCTTGAAGCTTGCATTGCCTATGCACAGGACACAAAATCTGAAAACGAGAATATCAAGGAGTATGCACACTACTTGGAGGCATCGCCTCCATATCACCACGGAAGGAGGCCAGACTTTGAAGAGCTTGGAAAAAGCCCATCCAGATTGCTACCATCCACCCAAAAGCCTCCCACACTTGAGCTGAAGCCGCTGCCTTCACACCTCAAGTATTGTAATATCCCGGACCTTTCGGATCCTTCTTTGTGGGTCCCGGATCTGGTTTCAAGGAGTGTCTAGCTCCGTTGTGTCCAAAATTTTGTTTCAGACATCTTTTGTTTGCGGGTCGGCGCGATCTGGAGTCGTTTTGGAGGCCCGGAGTGCGTCCGCGACTTTTCCGCGCGTATTTTTTGATTTCCGGTGTTTGTTTTGGTAATTCATTCGGAATCTCGTTGCGGGTGAACCGGATCGTTCACCTAGGCGAGAGTGGTACCGTTACGATCGGTGCATTTCGAGGATCGCGAAAATATAATTTTTAATTTTTTAGTATTTTTTGAAATTTCTGACTTTTCTATAAATATCACTCTTTTTCTCTCTCTCCCCCACCCTTTTTCTTCTTCTTCCTCTTTCTTCCTCCCCCAACCGTGAGCGCCCCTCTTCCCCTCTCTCTCCCATTTCGACGCGGTGGGCCTCTCTCCGGCTGCAGACGGCGGCGGGGCGACGGCGCGGCGACGTGGGTGGCGGCGAGGCGATCTCGTGGGCGTGCGGTGCTCGTGGGAAGCGTGAAGGTGCGAGGTTTCTAAAAGCTTTCATCGTGATTCGTGGACGATCCGGTGCGTCTCGGGGTGAATTTGAGGTAGGGTGACGTTCCCTAGCTCTCCGCGTTTCATTTCCGTGGTTTCTAGCCCGGTGTGAGGCCGAGAGGGGTCGATTCCATGCCGGGAGGGTAAAACCATGATTTTGGGAGAGTTCGCCCGATCTATGATTTTAGGCCATGATTTCGCGTTTTGATGGCTTAGAAGTATGCTAGGGGTTCCCAGGGGTCTTCCCCTTTGATTTTCCCCTCTCCTACAGAGGCATGAGGGCGTGGTTGGAATTTTTGGGCATTTCACGCCGTTTCGCTGTCGGATCGGTGTGACGGTCCTTCCAGTGACTGTCACACCATGTGACGCACCTAGGTGGGTGCGCCACAGCTCTGCTTTGGCCAACTGGGGGTCTGTGGGCTGTGACGGTCCCATGATAGACCGCCACGGCGCTGTGACGTGCCTGGGTTGGACCGTCAGGGATGATTCGACCATTGGCTTGACCGTTGGTTTTTGATCGTTGGGGGTCAAGGCATGTGATGCACCAGACCTGGCGCATCACAGCCTTGTGACGCCCCTGTGTGGGTGCGTCAGAGTTGACGTTCTCTCACACTGTAACGCACCAGGGTTGGTCCGTTACAGGCTGTGACACACCGAGTGGCACGCGTCACAGTCGGTTTCCTCTTGTCCTGTGACGCACCAGGGCGGGCGCGTCACAGACTGTGACGCACCAGGGTTGGTGCGTCACACGCTATTTTGCACTGAGGGTCTGACGCCCCTGTGTTGGGCCGTCAGATAGCTGTGACGGTCCAGCCTTAGATCGTCAGAGCTTGTGGCGCGTCTAGAGTAGACCGCCAGGCTCAGGGCTGCACCGGGTGGTTTACAGTCTCGTTTCTTTGCCGGCCGTGGTCGCCGTGCGACGGTGCTGGTACGTGGGACGGTCCCTGTACGTCGTCGGATGCGGACGTGATTTTCCGTTAACTTGAGAGTCTACTCCTTTAGTGACCCTCCACTAGTCGTATCCCACCAGTACGTGTGTGCTGGTCTGACCTGGGAGTAGGTGTACGGGCTTACCCTGAGGACGGTTTTTAGACTGGTTTCTGTTGGGCCCCACGTCTACCAGCCAGAGTCCGACTGAGGGGAAAACTAGTCAGAGGGCCAGACCAGAGATGCACGGTCTGTGTGTGCACACGTGGTTGGGGGCAGTGGACACACGCTGACGAGCGTGACCCCAGCTAGTCACTTGCTTTGCGGTTACTTGTATGGTGTCCGTGCCTTTATTAGGCGCTACCACGTCAGGCAGTTCACCCGCGGTGCGGTATATGATGTCAGGGGATGCTACCGACTGTGCTTATAGTGCGAGGTACTCCTTTCGAGTCGGGAGTGACAGACTGTCAGTCAGTCTTTGTGACTTCGACCTTCGGGTTTTTGGTCGGGTTGGTCGTGGTGTTCCGGTCGTTTCACCATGGCACGTGTGTCGATTTTCGTGCCGTGAGATCGGTGTTTTGTAGATGGCATGGCTTCCCTTTCCGAGGTACTCGCTTACTGCTAGCGTAGCGGTTTCTCCGTTTGCGAGGTAGGGTTCGAGTGATCCCTACTGAGTCTTATTCTGAGACTCATTCCCTGCGTGTTTTCACCGTGTTTCAGGCGAGGCGCGGCTTCAGGGGAGCGCGTCTGAGGCTCAGCGTGGTTCAGGTGCCCAGCGTTAGTGCCAGAGGTCAGAGCCGGGGTATGTCCCGTGTAGCTATACTTTTTTTTGTCTCTGTACTAGTTGTGGACTACTACTACTGTTGTTATTTTATTGTTATCTTGTGGACCATGTATCATGTAAAATGTTAATTTATTTCCTACTTAATTATATAACTATTTAATTTCTATAATTATTTGTGATACTTGTGTAGTCTCCACACCATCCTTTTAACCATTCCGAGTCTTCGGACTCGTGGGTGGCGGTGCGAGTCTCGGGTTATCGGGCCTTCCCGGTAATCGAATTCTCGGGTCGTTACAGCTAGTATCAGAGAGCGGTTGTGGGATTATACGGGAATCATAAGTAATTATGGTGGTCCACTAGTCCACTGCGATGATGTACAGTTGACGCTGGCATCGGGCATCGTGTGTTTTTCTTAACCTTGTTGTTCCGTGTTTCCTGTCTTTTGCTTCAGGAGCGAGCATGGCGCCGAGGCGGAGCACTCGCTCTCAGCAGGGGCAGTCGGCTGGAGGTCAGGAGATCCAGTAGGAGGTTCAGTAGGAGCAGAGTAGAGTGCCACCAGCGGCCACAGAGGCAGTGGATACTGCGAGGTTTCCAGGGGCCGAGAATTTCTTTCGTGGCATGTACCAGCTTATGTCGCAGCAGTTCGGCGGAGAGGCTGGTGAGGGCTCGTTGACCAGGGGTGGGCCAGGCCGATCAGTGAGGGATTTCATGCAGTTTCATCCACCTTACTATGGTGGTCAGCCAGACCCTGATATGGCTCGGAGTTGGCTCGACGAGATGGAGCGGGTATTCCATTCCATGCGGTGTACTGCAGAGGACAAGGTGATGTTGGCCTACAACCAGTTGTAGGGTATGGCTCGGGAGTGGTGGTCTTCCGAATGGAAGACGTCTTTTTGGTCACGTCCCCTTGAGCAGATTGTGTGGAGTGACTTTGTCAGTGTTTTCGAGCGTGCCTACTGTCCATAGTATATTGCTACGCAGCGGATGCGTCAATTTTCGGAGCTGCTCCAGGGCGACATGTCCGTGTTGCAGTATAGGGCCCGATTTGTTGAGCTGGGTCGTTATGCACCTCATATCATGGAGCATGAGAGGGTGAAGACTGCACAGTTCGTACAGGGCTTGAGGCAGGAGTTAAGGCACCATTTGATCGCGAATGCGGCCACTGATTTGGAGACAGCGTCTCGCGTGGCGGCTTCTTTGGAGATGGATATGCAGAGGACTCGAGGACCGATTAGCCAGGGACAGTCTTTGTCAGGTTGCAGCCAGCAGTCGGCTACCCAGCAGCAGTGTTCTTTTCAGCATGCATCGGGTGGTTCAGGAGCGCCGGCACCGGCAGCGTTGGTGACAGGATCTGCATCTTTTGGCTCTAAGGTCAAGAAGTTTCTCAAGAAGAGTTTCCATAAGAAGCGCAAGGATCAGGGGCAGGCATCATCGGACAGTGTGCAGCAGCCGATTCCTTTTCAGCGTCAGGGATCAGTGGGTGGATCACGAGGACCGTGTCCACGATGTAGCGAGTACCATCCAGGCAGGCAGTGAACAGCGCTGATAGTTTGTTTCCGGTGTGACCAGCCAGGGCATATGGCGCGTGACTGTCCTCAGAGGCAGCAGCAGCAGCAGTTTTCTCAGCCGTAGCAGGTTCTCCAGCAGCAGCCGCAGCAGCAGCAGGGACAATATCCGCCGCTACCCAGGTCAGCGAGTGTGGGAGGCACGCAGAGAGCTCGAGGCTAGATCACACACATGACCAGGGCAGAGGTAGTGGCGTCGCAGCTCGTGGAAGGTATCGTTCATATTTTGGGTTGTACGGCTCGGGTTTTGTTTGATTCTGGTGCGTCTCATTCATTTATTTCGGAGGATTTCGCGCTGAGTATTGAGGAGCCGGTGATCCAGTTGTCCTGTGATTTGGCAGTGGAGTTGTCTTCGGGTGATTTTATGATCACTCCGTATTGTTTCGATGAGGTTCTTTGTGTGGGTGGAAGGGCGGAGTTTGCCGGCTTGGCTCTATGCGTTACCGCTTTAGGACTTTGATGTGATTTTGGACATGGATTGGCTCGAGGCACATCATGCTTTGGTGGATTGTGGCTCGAAGAGAGTTTACTTTCGGCGACTTCGTGAAACCCACCTTCTATTTCCAAAGTATCAGGTCTTCCTCTTCCCGCTTTCTTATTTCTGCGATTCGAGCTCGTCGTTTGCTTGATGCGGGTTGTCAGGATTTTCTCGCTTCTATGGTCTTGGTAGACCAGCCGTGTCCGGATGTCGAGGACATTCCGGTGGTGTGCGAGTTTTCCGATATTTTTTCGGAGGACTTACCTGGATTGCCTCCCCAGCGGGAGATCGATTTCGTTATCGAGATTGTGCCTGGTACGGGACCTTTGGCGAAGGTTCCCTACCGTATGGCCCCCGCTGAGTTGAGGGAGTTGAGGGCGCAGTTGCAGGAGCTGCTGGCCAAGGGGTATATTCATCCTAGCTTTTCCCCTTGGGGTGCACCCGTGTTGTTCGTGAAGAAGAAGGACGGTAGCTTGCGATTGTGCATTGACTACCGACAGCTGAATGAGGTGACCATTAAGAACAAGTATCTATTGCCATGAATTGATGATTTATTTGACCAACTTCAGTCTGCTCGAGTGTTCTTGCGGATTGATTTGTGGTCCGGTTACTATCAGCTGAGGATTTACGTGTCCGATGTGGAGAAGACTGTGTTCAGTATGAGGTATGGGCATTATGAGTTCTTGGTGATGTCGTTCGGGCTCACCAATGCCCCCGCAGCCTTCATGGACTTGATGTAGAGGGTGTTTCGTCCTTACCTGGACCAGTTCGTGGTCGTGTTTGTGGACGACATCCTTGTGTATTCGCGGTCTGCTGAGGAGCACGCGTACCATTTGGGTGTGGTGCTGCAGACGTTGCGAGATCACCAGTTGTATGCGAAGCTCAGTAAGTGCGAGTTCTGGCTTCGTGAGGTGCACTTTTTGGGGCACGTGATTTCTGGTGATGGTATTTCCGTGGACCCTGCCAAGGTCGAGGCAGTAATGCAGTGGCCGAGGCCGAGGTCTGTGACGGAGATCCGGAGTTTCTTGGGGCTTGCGGGCTATTATCGTCGGTTTATCCAGGATTTTTCTCGCATTGCGGCCCCGATGACCAGGCTCACGCGGAAGGATGTGCCTTTCGTCTGGTCTGATGAGTGTGAGCAGAGTTTCAGGGAACTGAAGAGATTGCTCACCTCGGCTCCGGTGTTGGTTTTACCTTCTGGATCGGGAGGTTTTGTGGTGTGTACAGATGCTTCCGGGGTCGGTTTGGGTGCTGTGTTGATGCAGCATGGTAGAGTGGTGGCGTATGCATCTCGGCAGCTGAAGCCCCACGAGGAGAACTACCCTACCCATGACTTGGAGTTGGCAGCTGTGATCTTCGCGCTGAAGATCTGGAGGCATTATCTGTACGGTGAGAAGTTCGAGGTGTTCACTGACCATCAGAGTTTGAGGTATGTGTTCACACAGAGGGACCTTAACCCCAGGCAGAGGCGTTGGATGGAGTATATGAAGGATTATGACTTCACCCTATCTTATCAGCCGGGCAGGATGAATGTCGTCGTCGATGCTTTGAGTCAGAAGGTCGCGGTCAGTGCCTTGATGTTGAGGAAGTGGAGGCTCTGGGAACAAGTGCCCGAAGTGTCTTTCAAGCTCAAGATTTCCTAAGAGCCAGGGTTAGCAGTGCTTGCGAGTTTGACTGTCACGCATACTATCCGCCGTCAGGTGACAGAGGCTCATCATGCAGACTCTGAGTTGCCCCGGATTTTGGCCATGACTGATGTGGAGCTCGGTGGGGACGGTGCTGTGAGGTTCCGTGGTAGGCTGTACGTCCCAGCCGAGGAGCGAGTTCATCGTGCGGTGTTACGTGAGGCTCATGGGAGCAGGTACACCATACACCTGGGTGCGATGAAGATGTATCGAAACTTGCACATGCAGTTCTGGTGGCCTGACATGAAGAGAGATGTTGTCGAATTTGTGGCCAGGTGCCTGACCTGTCAGCAGGTGAAGGCGGAGTATCAGCGATCGGGAGGTACTCTCCAGCCCTTGGATGTTCCCGCGTGGAAATGGGACCTCGTGACCACAGATTTCGTTGTGGGATTGCCGAGGACTCCGAGTGGGCATGATAGTATTTGGTTGCTGGTGGATAGGCTGACGAAGGTGACTCGGTTGTTACCGGTCAAAGTCAGCTGGAGTGTGCCTAAGTTAGCTCGCCTTTATGTGGAGCGGATCATTCCGTTGCATGGGATTCCCATCTCCTTTGTGTCGGATCGGGATCCGCGCTTCACATCTGGATTCTGGAGGAGTTTCCAGCGAGCTCTTGGCACGGATTTAGCATTTAGCTCAGTGTACCATCCTCAGTTAGATGGTCAGTCAGAGAGGACCATTCAGACTTTGGAGGATATGTTGAGATCATACTGCCTGGAGTGGCAGGGGAGTTGGATTCACCACCTACCGTTGGTGGAGTTTTCCTACGACAACAACTATCATTTGAGCATCGGCATGGCTCCTTATGAGGCGTTGTATGGGCATCCGTGTCGAACTCCACTGGTTTAGTTTGAGGTTGGTGAGCGTGTTTTGACGGGACCGGAGTTGGTGCGGAAGTGTGTGAATGTTGTGCACTTGGTTCGTTAGAACATGTTGGCAGCCTAGAGTCGGCAGAAGAGCTATGCTGACCGGAGGAGACAGTCCCTCACGTTCGCCGTTGGCGATCGTGTGTTCTTGAGAGTTTCTCTGATGAAGGGGGTGATGCGCTTTGGACGGTGTGGGAAGCTGAGTCCCCGCTATGTTGGTCCATTTTCCTTTGTAGAGCGCATCGGTGAGGTACCTTATCGGTTGCAGTTACCCCCTGAGTTGGCATCGGTGCATGACGTGTTTCACGTCTCGATGTTACGGAAGTATATGCCTGATGACTCTCATGTGCTTGAGGTTTCTGTTTGGCCCGAGATGACTCCAGATCTTTCTCTCCCAGAGTTTCCCGTCCGCATTGAGGATATGCGAGAGCAGCGCATGCGGAACAAGGTCATCCCCTTGGTTAAGGTGGTGTGGCAGCGGCACTCTGGTAGTGAGGCTTCTTGGGAGTGTGAGGATGAGATGCGTCAACAGTTCCCTTACTTGTTTGAGTGAATCTTCCTCTTCTTTCCCCTTGTGTTGTTCTCAATTTCGAGGACGAAATTCTTTTAAGGGGGGAGGGCTGTAATATCCCTGACCTTTCGGATCCTTCTTTGTGAGTCTCGGATCTGGTTTCACGGAGTGTCTGGATCCGTTGTGTCTGAAATTTCGTTTCGGACATCTTTTGTGTTCGAGTCGGCGCGATCCGAAGTCGTTTCGGAGGCCCGGAGTGCATCCGCAGCTTTTCCGCGCGTGTTTTCCGATTTCTTGTGTGTGTTTCGACAATTCATTCGGAACCTCGTTGCGGGTGAACCGGGTTGTTCACCTAGGCAAGAGTGGTACCGTTACGATCGGTGCGTTCTAAGGATCGCGGAAATATAATTTTTGATTTTTTGGTATTTTCCAGAATTTCCAAATTTTCTATAAATTTCACTCTTTTTCTCTCTCTCCCGCACCCTTCTTCTTCTTCTTCCTCTTTCTTCCTCCCCCAACCGTGAGCGCCCCTCTTCCCCTCTCTCTCCCATTTCGACGCGGCAGGCCTCTCTCCGGCTGCAGACGGCGGTGGGGCGACGTGGGTGGCGGCGAGGCGATCTCGTGGGGGTGCAGTACTCGTGGGAAGCGTGAAGGAGCGGGGTTTCTAAAAGTTTTCATCATGATTCATGGACAATCCGGTGCGTCTCGGGGTGAATTTGAGGTAGGGTGACGTTCCCTAGCTCTCCGCATTTCATTTTCGTGGTTTCTAGCCCGGTGTGAGGCCGAGAGGGGTCGATTCCATGCCGGGAGGGTAAAACCATGATTTTGGGAGAGTTTGCCCGATCTATGATTTTAGGCCATGATTTCACGTTTTGATGGCTTAGAAGCATGCTAGGGGTCCTCAGGGGTCTTCCCCTTTGATTTCCCCCTCTCCTACGGAGGCATGGGGGCGTTGTTGGAATCTTTGGGCGTTTCACGCCATTTCACCGTCGGGTCGGTGTGACGGTCCTTCCAGTGACCGTCACACCATGTGACGCGCCTAGGTGGGTGCGTCACAGCTCTGCTTTGGCCAACTGGGGGTCTGTGGGCTGTGATGGTCCCACGATAGACCGCCATGGCGCTGTGACACGCCTGGGTTGGACCGTCAGGGATGATTCGACCATTGGCTTGACCGTTGGTTTTTGACCGTTGGGGGTCAAGGCATGTGATGCACCAGACCTGGCGCGTCACAGCCTTGTGACGTCCCTGTGTGGGTGCATCAGAGTTGATGTTCTCTCACACTATAACGCACCAGGGTTGGTCCGTTACAGGCTGTGACGCACCGAGTGCATGCGTCACAGTCGGTTTCCTCTTGTCCTATGACACACCAGGGCGGGCGCGTCACACGCTATTTTGCACTAAGGGTCTGACGCCCCTGTGTTGGGCCGTCAGATCGCTGTGACGGTCCAGCCTTAGACCGTCGGAGCCTGTGGCGCATCTAGAGTAGACCGCCAGGCTCAGGGCTGCATCGGGTGGTTTGCAGTCCCGTTTCTTTGCCAACCGTGGTCACCGTGCGACGGTGCTGGTACGTGGGACGGTCCCCGTACGTCGTCGGATGTGGACGTGATTTTCCATTGACTTGAGAGTCTACTCCTTTAGTGACCCTCCACTAGTCGTAGCCCACCAGTACACGTGTGCTGGTCTCACCTGGGAGTAGGTGTACGGGCTTACCCTGAGGACGATTTTTAGACTGGTTTCCGTCGGGCCCCACGTCTACCAGCCAGAGTCCGACTGAGGGGAAAACCAGTCAGAGGGCCAGACCAGAGATGCACGGTCTGTGTGTGCACACGTGGTTAGGGGCAGTGGACACACGCTGACGAGCGTGACCCCAGCTAGTCACTTGCTTTGCGGTTACTTGTACGGTGTCCGTGCCTTTGGTAGGCGCTACCACGTCAGGCAGTTCACCCGCGGTGCGGTATAAGACGTCAGAGGATGCTACCGACTGTGCTTATAATGCGAGTTGCTCCTGTCGAGTCGGGAGTGACAGACTGTCAGTTAGTCTTTGTGACTTCGACCTTCGAGTTTTTGGTTGGGTTGGCCGTGGTGTTCTGGTCGTTTCACCGTGACACGTGTGTCGATTTTCGTGCCGTGAGACCGGTGTTTTGTATATGGCAGGACTTCCCTTTCCGAGGTACTCGCTTACTACTAGCGTAGCGGTTTCTCCGTTTGCGAGGTAGGGTTCGAGTGATCCCTACTGAGTCTTGTTCTGAGACTCATTCCCTGCGTGTTTTCACCGTGTTTCAGGTGAGGTGCGGCTTCAGGGGAGCGCGTCTGAGGCTCAACGTGGTTCAGGTGCCCAGCGTTAGATCCAGAGGTTAGAGGCGGGGTATGTCCCGTGTAGCTGTACTTTTCTTTTTGTCTCTGTACTAGTTGTGGATTACTACTATTGTTGTTATTTTATTATTATCTTGTGGACCATGTATCAATTAAAATGTTAATTTATTTCTTGCTTAATTATATAACTGTTTAATTTCTGTAATTATTTGTGATACTTGTGTAATCTCCACACCATCTTTTTACCCTTCCGGGTCTTCGGACTCGTGGGTAGCGATGCGAGTCTCGGGTTATCGGGCCTTCCCGATAATCGGATTCTCGGGTCGTTACAGGTATGCATATTTAGGTGAATCTTCATCACTTCTTGTTATAATTTCAGTTTCATTGAGTGACATAGAAGAAGAAAAACTGCTCCGGGTATTGAGAGATCACAAGGCTACGTTTGGGTGGCCTATTGCTGATATTAAAGGTATAAGCCCTTCACTCTGCATGCACAAAATTTTAATGGAAGATAATTTCAAGCCGACAGTTGAGCATCAACGTTGTTTGAATCCACAAATGAAGGAAGTGGTAAGGACAAAAGTTTTAAAACTTTTAGATGCTGGAATAATTTATCCTATTTCTAACAGCCAATGGGTGAGTCATGTGCAAGTGGTGCCCAAGAAAGGAGGAATGATAGTGGTGAAGAATGACAACAATGAGCTAATTCCAACAAGAACAATCACAGGATGGCGGGTATGTATGGATTATCACAAATTAAATAACGCCACCCGTAAGGATCACTTTTCATTGCCTTTTATTGATCAAATGTTGGATAGACTTGCTAGGCACTCACATTATTGTTTCTTAGATGGATATTCAGGATATAATCAGATCCCTATAGCACCGGAAGATCAGGAAAAAATCACATTTACTTGTCCCTATGGGACCTTTGCCTTTAGAAGGATGCCTTTCGGCTTATGCAACACACCTGCTACTTTTCAACATTGCATGATAGCTATTTTTTCTGATTTGGTAGAGCGATTCATTGAGATTTTTATGGATGATTTTTCTATCTTTGGTTCATCTTTTGATCATTGTCTGTCTAACTTAGCTCTAGTTTTGCAGCGATGTAAGGAGACCAACTTGGTTTTGAACTGGGAGAAATGTCATTTTATGGTATAAGAAGGCATAGTGTTGGGGCATCATATTTCAGTAAAGGGAACTGAAGTTGATCGGGCAAAAATTGAGATCATTGAAAAATTACCACCCCCTACTTCAGTGAAGGCTGTGAGAAATTTGTTAGGGCATGCTGGTTTTTACCGACGTTTTATGAAAGATTTTTCTAAAATATCAACTCCTCTATGCAATTTATTGCTTAAGGATGTGCCTTTCAATTTTTCTGATGAATGTTTGCATGCCTTCAACACTTTAAAAGGTAAGTTAGTTTCAACACCCATTATTGTCGCATCGGATTGGGAGCTTCCTTTCGAAATTATGTGTGATGCCAGTGATTTTGCAGTAGGGGTTGTTCTAGGGCAGCGAAAAAATAAAGTGTTGTATGTCATCTATTATGCAAGTCGAACTTTAATAGATGCTCAATTGAATTATGCAACTACCGAAAAAGAATTTCTTGCTGTGGTATTTGCAATAGACAAATTTCATGCGTATTTGATTGGGTCTAGGGTGATAGTATACACAGACCATTCTGCACTTAAGTATTTACTTGCAAAAAAAATGCAAAACCAAGATTAATTCGTTGGGTACTTCTTTTGCAGGAATTTGACTTGGAGATTCGTGACAAGAAGGGATCTGAGAATGTAGTGGCTGATCACCTATCTCGGTTGGAGCGAAGAGACCAAGAAAATGATGAAACCATCATTGAGGTATTTCCAGATTAACATTTATTTGCTGTTCAAATTTCAGATGCACCATGGTATGCAGATTTTGTGAACTATTTGGCCAGTAACATTGTTCCTCCTGATTTTTCTTATCAACAAAAGAAAAAATTCTTTTCCGATGTCAAATATTATTTCTGGGAGGATCCATTTCTATATAAATATTGCTCGGACCAAATCATTCGACGATGTGTCCTGGAAGAGGAGATGGCTAGCATCTTGCGTCATTGTCATTCTAGGGAATATGGTGGACATTTTGGAGCAAAGAAAATCGCAGCAACGGTACTCCAGTCTGGTTTCTTTTGGCCCACACTATTTAAAGATGCTTTCACTTTTGTTGCAACATGTGACCGGTGTCAAAGAACAGAAAATATTTCCCAAAGGAATGAAATGCCTTTAAACAACATTCTAGAGGTAGAATTGTTTGACGTATGGGGAATAGATTTCATGGTCCCATTTCCACCTTCTTATTCAAAGCAATACATTTTGGTGGCGGTGGACTATGTCTCCAAGTGGGTGGAGGCAGTGGCTTTACCTACCAATGATGCTAAAGTTGTGGTAAATTTTCTACGCACTCATATTTTCACTAGATATGTCACCCCCAGAGCAATCATCAGTGATGGAGGTAAACATTTTTGTAACCGCCAATTTGAGTCAGTATTAGCAAAATATGGTGTCACTCATCATATTGCCACTGCATATCATCCTCAAACTAGTGGTCAAGTGAAAGTTTCAAACAAAGAGTTGAAGAGAATATTGGAAAAAATAGTAAGTGGGTCAAGAAAAGATTGATCAAAAAAATTAGATGACGCATTGTGGGCGTATCACACAGTATTGAAAACTCAAATTGGAATGTCTCCATTTCATCTAGTGTTTGGAAAAGCTTGTCATTTACCTGTAGAACTTGAGCATAAAGCATATTGGGCAATTAAAATATTGAATTTTGATTTGTAGGTCGCAGGAGACAAGAGATTGTTGCAGCTAAATGAAATGGATGAGTTTCGCAATAATGCTTATGAAAATGCCCGAATCTATAAGGAACACACTAAAATATGGCATGACAAACACATTTTAAGTCGTACATTTGTGCCCGGTCAAAAAGACGTCCTTCTTTACAATTCTAGGCTTCACCTTTTCCCTGGAAAATTATGCTCTCGTTGGTCTGGTCCTTTTATTGTGATGAGAGTTTTTCCTTGTGGTGCAGTTGAGGTTCATCATGAAACAAAAGGTACTTTCAAAGTCAATGGACAACGGCTAAAACCCTATGTAGAGGGTGATTGTGAGCAAAACAAGACCTCCATCACCCTGACGAATCCTGAATAATCACTTCTGGGAGTCTGGCTAAAGACTTTAAATCAAGCGCTACTTGGGAGGCAACCCAAGCTTCTCAGGGATTTGCTTTGAGTTGCTTCACACATGATTTTTTCTCATTACTCTGTGTAGTTCACCGTAGTAATTTGTTTCCTTTAGTTCAATTTTGGCTATCATTTTTTATTCATTGCTAATACAGTGTGCATTGTCAAAGGTAGCCTTCATCAAACAATAAAAATATAGGACAAATGGTACTCTGGTGCTCTCATTTGGAAGGAGAATGACAATAAGAAACCAGCTAAGTTGTCTCTTCCCGTTCTCTTCCCTTGATGCTATTTGTCATGTCTATGTTATGATGCAACATTAAGGACCATGTTGAGTTTAGGTTTGGGGGTGTGGAAGTGTTCTTCTATCTTGCTTGATGTATATTCAGGATAAAATTTGAGTCCATATTATTAATCTTGTGTCAGCTATGTTGATTGCAAGTTGAATCCTCTCATAAAAGTCAAGAATACTGTACTTGGTTATGCTCAGTTAATCAAGAAAACTTATTCCTCCAATCATATATTTTGCACGGTGGCATGTGCAAGAGCTAGGTGAACTGCAGCTTTGTTGGCTAAGTGTTTCTTTGGGCTTTAAGTGAGACCTGTCCTATTGAACTATGACTACCTTGTCTATTGTGTTATGAGGAAGTGAAGTTGAATCATAAAAGTAGTGCCAGAACCAATAGATTTGACCAGCTGTGACGAGAAAGGGCTGCCTGAGTGAGGTTGAAACAAGATTGTGATTGTGAAAAAAAATGACAAAATGATGAGAATCAGCCAATAAGAAAGTTGTTTGAAAAGAAAAAGAAAGAAAAAAATCACATCACAATTAATTACAACCGAAAATCAATAGGGTGAAAGCCATCGTTGTATTTGACCACAAGCAGATTGGAACCAATGTGATATCTAATACTGCTTGTGATCTGGACATGTTAGCATAGTTTTGACTTAGATTATAAGGTTGATCTGACGGTCCTCTGCATTCATGAGGTTGGCATTGCAGTGAGAAGCCGACACTCTAGCTCGTGTCATCTACACCACACACTTCACGATTGGAGTTAAGCTATTTCAATGATTACTAAGAATAATTGAGTACTTAATAATTGTCTGAGTGAGAGGTGAGCACTTGATTCAGATCGCTGCAACACAAAATCATAATTATTTAATTTATATTGATAGAATTTTATTTCACAGACTTCAAGGCTCACCTAAACTAAGTATTGGACTTATTTCTGCTTGGTTTTTGCTCAGGACCAGTAAAATGCAGGTTTTGGGGTGTGATATGGCATTATCATACATGCTTTAATCAAGTGTTTTATGTAAAAAAAATGAGCATGCATGAATGTATTTATACCTCATTTCTTACCATTTTTTACTTAAGTGAGTCTAATCCACTGTTACGATACTTGCAGGGAATATCACATTGATGTGTAGATGGCTCGTCTATGTGCTGATGTCAAAGAATGTTACAGAGAAGAGAAACTTCGGAGCTTTGAAATCCTCCCGTAACTTCACAAAAAAAAATGAGCTTCCTTTCTCTAAGGACAAGAGCTATTTTTATTTGGAGGCATTAATGTTCAATGGCAAGAACTGTAATAAAACAAAATGTAGAGGGCTCCATGTTGAAGATAAAGGGATCACGTTGAGGACCCGGGGAAGTGGAGAAATGGGTGGTCAGTTGAGCAAAAAGTGGGGGGCTTATATTTTTGACGGAGTGGAAGCGAGGGGTTTCTGGTTTTCTTCACGCAAGACAGCACGGGAGAAACGAGGGGAACGGGCAGAAGCGGCTGCGGAGACAAGGGAGGAGCAGACTTGTTCACACGGTGGCGAGCGCAGTGTGGAGGAGAGCTTCCTGGGCACCACGCCCTCCACCCGAGAGCACGGCGGCTGGGAGATTCTATGCTCCTCTTCCCGAATATAGCCTAAGTTTGAAGAACCCTTGCTTGGATTCATGTTTTATTGATTAAGGATGAATTAATTTTTTTACTAGGGCCACGATCGAACCTACTTATGAATATTTAATTTACTTAATTCATGTTCTTCGTTGGGGATTAATGTTCTTTGTGGTGTGTTCAATAAGGTGCTTAATGCTCTTGAATATTTGGCCAATGTTCAATTGATTTGAGACACTATCGAGACCGAGAGGTGACGTATTGTCTGTGACCGTTGTAATGAATGCCGTCAATTTCAGGGGCGACAGAGATGTACTTCCCTGATTCATGTAGTTTATATATATATATATATATATAAACCAAAGATCTTAATGAGACTTCATGCATGTTAATTCACATAGTGTAACGACCCGAGAATCTGATTACCGGGAAAGACCCGATAACCCGATACTCGAATCGCCGCCCACAGGCCGGGAGAGCTCGGAAGGGCTAAAAGGAGTGTGGAGGCACAAAGAAATAAGAAATAAAGCAGGAAAACTCATCAATTAACAGAAACAAATAAACAACTACTGGTACAACAGAGTCCAGTCCAACAGAAAGTACAGTCTAAAGCAGTAAAGCTTACCACATGCCGAGTGAATACTCGGGCCGGTGAGTTGACAACTGAGAACCTACGTACCGCACCCTCGAACCTCGAGGAAGAACCGTCACACCTAAAAAGTATGGAATGAGTCTCCAAAACAGAGACTCAGCAGGGATCACGCGGAACCACAACCGGAAACGACGGCGGTAGCGGAAAGGAAAGCTACAACGATAGCAGGAACAACGAACCGGTGGCCGGTCAAAACTCGGCACTACAGCTACTCCTACTGTACCAGAAATGCACCCCGATCTCACGGTCGGGGGCTACCGAACCACACTAGTACCACTTACCGAAGTAAAAACCCACGGCAACCACGCCGTAGAGGCCTGTCTCCCAGGACACGGCCAACCTGGACACGCTGTCCAAGGTGCAACCCCGACCACCCGGTTGCGGACCCCGCACCAATAAGACGTAACCTCGGTAAAGCTACTAGCACCAGTCTCATGACACGAAAACCAACACACGCGCCACGGTGACACAACCTGGACTCAACGGTCAACACGACCACAAACCCGAAGGTCGAAGTCACTGAAGCTGACAGTCTGTCACTCTCTGTCCAGAACAGGAGTACCTCCCAGTAGAAGCACAGTCGGTAGCATCCCCTGACATCTTACACCGCACCGCAGGTGAACTGCCTGACGTGGTAGCACCTACCGGAGGCACGGACACCGCACAAGAAATCACAAAGCAAGTGACTAGCTGGGGTCACGCTCGTCAGCGTGGATCCAACCGCCCCCAATCACGTGTGCACACACAGACCATGCGTCCCAGGTCTGGCCTCTAACTGGTTTTCCCCTCAGTCGGACTCTGGCTGTAAGATGTGGGACCCGACGGAAACCAGTCTAAAAATCATCCACAGGTTAAGCCTCTCCACCTACTCCCAGGTGGGACCACTCGCGTGTAAGCAGGCTACGACTAGTGGAGGGTCACTGAAGGTGTAGACTCTCAAGCCAACGGAAAACAACATCCGAACTCGACGAAGTACGGAGACCATCCCACGTACCAGCACCGTCGCACGGTGACCACGATCGGAAAAGAAATGGGACTCACAGTCCACGGGCCACGCACTCGGCCACGCATAACGCAGAAACATGATTCCCAAGGTAGCTCATAGGCCGCCAAATTGAATCCCACTCTCAGGGAAAAGTGGGAACCCTCCAGCCTCAGGCTAGGCAACTGGACTCGCAATCCAAGGCCTTACTCATGGCCCACTCGAAAACCTCTTCCCGAAGAAACTCACGACGTGCGGGGAACCCTCGCCGCACTTGCACCGATACATGGTGACTCGGTCGAGCATAACACAAAAACCCGGAACACGAGGAGTCGCCCGGACTCTCAAACCCACGGGCATGCTAAACAAGGTAGCACGATCCTCCCGACACCCTTAGAACATAGACAAAAAAAACCCTCGGGGTGTCTGGGACATCCAAGAGACCGCAAGTCGACCACTGGGTCAAAACCGGGTCGACCAGGGATCCACACAACGCGAAACGATTGCGGCAAGCACGAAGAACCACTTCGGCACAACACAGTGCCTGGCAGTCCATCTTTGGGCCGTCACAGCTGTAACGGTCCAAAGCAAGGCCGCCACAGCACTGTAACGGTCCAACACAGGAGCGTTACGCGAAACGGGCAACACTAGCCGTGGCGCACCCATCCTGGGGCGTCACAGCCTCTAACGGACCAAACCTGGTGCGTTAGAAGACATACCAAAATAGGTTGTGACGCACACCTCTCGGGGCGTCACAACCCCTAACGAACCTACCCAGGTGCATTAGAAGGAGGGATACGTCCACTCTGATGCACCCAAGAATGGGCGTCACGAGGCTCTAACGGTCCACCCCTGGTGCGTCAGAGTCTCGTGACCCTGATCGGTCACAACCACGATAACGGATGTAACGGTCGAACCCAGGCGCGTCACACCCTCTGGCTGTTTATCGTAAGACCGCCAGAGTGACTGACGCCCTGCCGACACCACAACCTCTGTGACGCACCGCTCTTGGGGCGTCACGGCATGTAACGCACCCACCCTGGGGCGTCACAGCCTGTGACGGTCACTGGAAGGACCGTCTTACCGTCCCCAGAGCGGGACGGCGGGAAATGACCCAAAAACCGTCCCACGCCCCCATACCTCCACAGGAGAGGGGGAAAACAAGGGGGAGGCCCCCAAATAACCCCTAGCATGCATCTAAGGCCTCGGATCGGCCAAAAACGTGATGAAACAGTAGATCGGCCCACATGCCCTAAAACATGGAATTTCCCCAAAAATCCCCGATTACGTTCGCTCGGCTCACCGCGTCCTACAAAACTTGTGGGAAAGGAAACGAACGAGCTGGGGGTCCATCTCCCTACCTCCATCGAAGAAATGACGCGCCGTTGACACCGATCCACGAAGAAATCGCTGCCAAACCCTTGCCGGCTCATGAACGTGCCCCCGAACTTCACCACGCCTCCACCGCCTCGATCCTCGCCCGTCCTTGCCCGCATCCTCGCCTGCGCCACCTCCACCTCGCCCCCGCCTTACTCCGTCGGCTTCTGGAGAAGAGAGGGGAGAAAGAGAGCGTGAGAGAAGAGAGAGGGAGGGAAGAGAGAAATGAGAGGGGAGAGAGAGAAAGTGTTAATATATGTAGAAAAACCTAAAAATTCCAGAAATTCAGAAAAGTATGAAAAATTACCTCCGCGATCCTCGGACGGAGCACAACACGCCGGTACAGTCCCGGAGTCGGAGAACGCCATGGTTTACCCTGCACAGAGTTCCGAAGGCACATCAGGGAAAAACACGTGTAAAGCGCAAAATACACTCCGAGACCCACTAAAACGATCCGAAAAAAATCTGGGGCATTACAGCCCTCCCCCCTTAAAAGAATTTCATCCTCGAAATTCAGGACTAGCACCAAGTCACAGGGGAAGAACGCCTCAGCCAACTGACAATGCTGTTAGGGCCCGAGTACAGAAAACCTCGATTCACACAAAAAGCTCCGGACCTGAGGGACACAGCCAGACTGCAATCACGAACGGCACCTTGCTCCTCATGCTGCGCACACTGGCAATCAGAGCAAGCGCACACCAAAGGACACAGCCTGGCATCACCTCAGTCACATCCAACCCAATCATGGCATTGCTGCCACCGTCTCGCTCACCGAGGAAACACAGTCCTCGTTACGAGAAACAGCTATCGATCTATCCAATGGTCGACAGACAAATCGTACATCAGCTTCACAACCAGCTGACCGGTCGCACACCCTTCTCAAGGGATCAACCAATACAGGGCCTCCACGAGCTCACGCAGCCATCTCAACAGACCGTAACCAGAACATCGGCTCAGCACCAAGGATCACCTCACACATGGCAAGCTGAAAGCCAGACATATCACTTTGCCAACTCTGTAAGAAGACAAACTTCGACAAAGCCTAGATCTCGTCCGGAAAGGCACATCACAGAAATGACCACCAAAGGTCTTACCTGCACACGGCTCTCACCGTTCACGATGCACAACCAACATCATCTTCTGTATGTGAAAAGACCATCCATTGATCGCTAGGTACACGTCAACGGGAAACCTCCGCTTGCTCAGGTTATTCCTTCTTTCCTGGTCCTCCACCAGATCCGAAGGGAACATTCCAAACCTCGGCAAGCCATCCGTTGAATCACACACAGACCGATACCACATCTTGAGCTGAACTTCTCTCGGACACCGCATCCAAACTTGATCATCGCACCAACTCGACCCTCTCAGGGGAGAATGATGAAACCAAATGATAAGGTCTTGGTGTCTTCAGTCATCACCTTACTCGACTCAAACTTACAGGATAACCATCCCATGCTGGTCACCAAACCAGGGATAACCATTGTGACACCAACGTCCCATCAAGGACCACCAATCCGATGCAAATCTCACTAAAAGGCCTCCGGCCACAGGCGTCACTCTCCCGTCTGGTCTAATCACATCCCTCGACTTAATTAATCCAAGTGGAACCTACCAATCCCGATTCCGCCCTTACCACAGAGCCACGGGACACCACCGGAACGATTCATGACACACGTCTCTAGAGGAGAAAAGTGCCATCCAATCTCACAACAACCTGGTCACCAACGCTGCGGCTAATGCACACGGGTCCCCAAGCAATACACATCATACCGTGGTCGACTACGAGACTAGCCTTACCAGTCACTCGCAGCTACAAACCGGAACCCAAAATCTCTCAGAGATCACTTCCTCAAAACACAATCTCAACCGAGGACATAACCTCCAACACAAGTCGGGCACCAAGCTACCGACTCTGACCAACACGTCCTCGACCTCCGTCAGGCGACATCCTCAACAACCCCATCTGGGTCTAACACCGACGCCTGACACGGCTTCCATCACATGAACAGGGTACTCATGCGGCACACTTGCCAACATTCTTCCCCAACACCCCATCCTGCCAGTGCCAAGAACCCCGATACCTCAAGCAACGACACGGCAACAACACGTCTCACACAGAGGGAACAATCCTCCAATGCTCAACGCAAACTCAGGAATCCGCCTGTAGCAACCAACGCTACGATCCTGAACCAGTGGGTCATAGGCCAACCAGGCTTCCGCTGCGCACTCTGATCCACGCGCACAGCCACAAATTCTCGGAAACACCACCCAACCGGCACTCGTCCTTTCAGAAAAGCGCCAACACACCCTCACACGACAAGGGAATGGGCACAACTTCTTACAGGCAACCACCTGGCCAAGACAAGGAGCACGTCTTGCACGGACTTCATGGCACACAAGGCCAACCAATCCGGACACACGATACAAGACGGCAATCCTAGCCAAACACAATTCTCTCCAGCCAAAGGAGAAACCAAACGCCCTTCCGACCAACGGAAAAACTCCACGCTCGACCTGACCTTAAAACTCGCGCACGTTGGGAACATCACCTTCCAACGTCGAGAAAACCGTTACCTCGTCAGGTCAGCGCCTCCGACACACTCGGCCAGTGTCACGTCGGACCACAATCACAGTATCACTCGATGCACCACCGCTGTAATTCCTCAAGCTACAACACACCACGCCAAGAGCTGCAACACGAGCTATAACGACAACCGCCGACGCTCATCCTCGAGTCCCGAAACTCACCACGGAACCTTCACATCTCAAACCAAATCCAAGGCGAACACAACCCATTCGCACACAAGAGCGCAGGAGCAAGAACTTACTGGAACACCACAGCCCAATCTTGCCTCGAAATTCACAAAATAATCCGGACCAACACGTCATTTCTGATACCATAGAGCACAACAAGAACACTAGGCTCGACGAGACAGTAGCTCACCGAGAAGATCCTCTGCTCACCCGAGCACACTTCTCGATCAGAACACCTGCTCTGCCACCGTAAACTACAACCTAAACACCTCAGGGGCTGGACAAACCTCAAGCTAAAGTGGCAAAACTCGACAACAGCTCCCTCAGAGCACGCTCACGGCCACATAACCACGAACAATCCTCTCCAGCCACCTGACCACGCTGTAGATTCCTCGAACGCAGCACCGCGAGTTCACGCCAGCCAGCAACCTCTGCCCAACGCAGCACAACCAGGGCCACCACCGATGAGGGAGAAGGCTCTCGACCTCGATCTTTAGACCCCATGCCGGCACGAAAGCCGCCAACAACAACCGCCTTCACAGCGCAACGCAGCGCGCTAAAGCTCTCAAGCGAAAAACTAGGCGGAAAGAGAACACAAAACCCTAAGCCAACTACCGACTGTATTGGACCTTATGGACTCTGATCACTGCAATATCTCGAATTCCTATGTACGTCCACAACCATTGCTCTGATACCATCTGTAATGACCCGAGAATCTGATTAGTGGGAAAGACCCGATAACCCGAGACTCGAACCGCCGCCCACGGGCCGGGAGGGCTCGGAAGGGCTAAAAGGAGTGTGGAGGCACAAAGAAATAGGAAATAAAGCAGGACAATTCAACAATTAATAGAAATAAATAAACAACTACTGCTACAATAGAGTCCAGTCCAACAGAAAGTATAGTTTAAAGCAGTAAAGCGTACCACATGCCGAGTGAACACTCGGCCCGGTGAGCTGGCAACTGAGAACCTCCGTACCGCACCCTCGAACCTCGAGGAAGAACCGCCACACCTGAAAAGCAGGGAATGAGTTTCCAAAAAAGTGACTCAGTAGGGATCCCGGGAACCCCAACCGGAAACGACGACGGTAGCGGAAAGAAAAGCTACAACGACAGCAGGAACATCGAACTGGTGGCCGGTCAAAACTCGGCACTACAGCTACTCCTAATGTACCAGAAACACACCCCGATCTCACGGTCGGGGGCTACCGAACCACACGAGTACCACTTGCCGAAGTAAAAACCCACGGCAACCACGCCGTAGAGACCTGTCTCCCAGGACACGGCCAACTTGGATACGCTGTCCAAGGTGCAACCCCGACCACCCGGTCGCGGACCCCGCACCAACAAGTCGCAACCTCGGTAAAGCTACTAGCACCAGTCTCATGGCATGAAAATAGACACACGCACCACAGTGACACAACCTGGACTCAACGGTCAACACGACCACAAACCCGAAGGTCGAAGTCATTGAAGCTGACGGTCTGTCACTCTCTGTCCAGAACAGGAGTACCTCCCACTAGAAGCACAGTCGGTAGCATCTCTTGACGTCTTATACCGCACCATGGGTGAACTGCTTGATGTAGTAGCACCTACCAAAAACACGGACACCGTACAAGTAACCGCAAAGTAAGTGACTAGCTGGGGTCACGCTCGTCAGCGCGTGTCCACTGCCCCCAACCACGTGTGCACACACAGACCGTGCGTCTCTGGTTTGACCCTCTGACTGATTTTCCCCTCAGTCGGACTCAGGCTGGTAGACGTGGGGCCCGACGGAAACCAGTCTAAAAACCATCCTCAGGGTAAGCCCGTACACCTACTCCCACGTGAGACCAGCACACGCGTACTGGTGGGTTATGACTAGTGGAGGGTCACTAAAGGAGTAGACTCTCAAGTCAATGGAAAACAACGTCCACATCCGACGAAGTATGGGGACCGTCCCACGTATCAGCACCGTCACACGGTGACCTCGGTCGGAAAAGAAACGGGCTCACAGTCCACGGGCCACGCACTCGGCCACGCAGAATGTAGAAACACGGTTCCCAAGGCAGCTCACAGGCCGCCAAACCGAATCCCATCTCAGGGAAAAGCGGGAACCCTCCAGCCTCAGGCTGGCAATTGGACTCGCAATCTAATGCCTTACTCATGGCCCACTCGGAAACCTCTTCCCGAAGAAACTCACGACGTGCGGGGAACCCTCGCCGCACTCGCACCGATACACGGTGACTCGGTCGAGCGTAACACAAATGCCCGGAACACGAGGAGTCGCCCGGACTGTCAAACCCATGGGCACGTTAAACGAGGTAGCACGGTCCTCCCGACACCCTCAGAACATGGACAAAAAAAACCCTCGGGGTGTCTGGGACATCCAAGAGACCACAAGTCGACCACTAGGTCGCAACCGGGTCGACCAGGGATCCACACAACACAAAATGATCGCGGCAAGCACGAAGAACCACTTCGGCACAACACAGTGCCTGGCGGTCCATCTTTGGGCCGTCACAGCTATAACGGTCCAAAGCTAGGCCGCCACAGCACTGTAACGGTCCAATACATGAGCGTTACGTGAAACGGGCAACACTGGCTGTGGCGCACCCATCCTGGGGCGTCACAGCCTCTAACGGACCAAACCTGGTGCGTTAGAAGACAGACCAAAATAGGTTGTGACGCACACCCCTCGGGACGTCACAACCCCTAATGGACCTACCTAGGTGCGTTAGAAGGAGGGATACATCCACTCTGACGCACCCAAGAATGGGCGTCACGAGGCTCTAACGGTCCACCCCTGGTGCGTCAGAGTCTCGTGACCCCGATCGGTCACAACCACGATAACGGATGTAATGGTCGAACCCAGGCGCGTCACACCCTCTAGCGGTTTATCGTAAAATCGCCAGAGCGATCGACGCCCTGCCGACACCACAACCTCTGTGACGCACCCCTCTTGGGGCGTCACGGCATGTAATGCACCCACCCTGGGGCGTCATAGCCTGTAATGGTCACTGGAAGGACCGTCACACTGTCCCAAGAGTGGGACGGAGGGAAACGGCCCACAAATCGTCCCATGCCCCCATACCTCCACGGGAGAGGAGGAAAACAAGGGGGAAGCCCCCAAATAGCCCCTAGCATGCATCTAAGGCCTCGGATCGGCCAAAACCGTGATGAAACGGTAGATCGGCCCACATGCCCTAAAACATGGAATTTTCCCAAAAATCCCCGATTACGCCCGCTCGGCTCACCGCGGCCTACAAAACTTGCGGGAAAGGAAACGCACGAGCTGGGGTCCATCTCCCTACCTCCACGAAGAAACAACGCGCCGTTGAGGCCGATCTACGAAGAAATCGCCGTGAAACCCTTGCCGGCTCACGAACGTGCCCCTGAGCTTCGCCACGCCTCCACCGCCTCGATCCTCACCCGTCCTCGCCCGCATCCTCACCCGCGTCACCTCCACCTTGCCCCCGCCTTGCTCCGTCGGCCGCTGGAGAAGAGAGGGGAGAAAGAGAGCGTAAGAGAAGAGAGAGGGAGGGGAGAGAGAAATGAGAGGGGAGAGAGAAAAAGGGTTAATATCTATAGAAAAACCCCAAAATTCTAAAAATTCAGAAAATTATGAAAAATTACCTCCGTGATCCTCGGGAGGAACACAACACACCGGTACAGTCCCGGAGTCAGAGAACGTCACGGTTTACCCTGCACAGAGTTCCGAAGGCACATCAGGGAAAAACACGTATAAAGTGAAAAATACACTCCGAGACCCACTAAAATGATCCGAAAAAAATCATGGGCATTACACATAGTGATATAGTAAGTTAATGTGTGAGGGTATTAAATGTTGCTTGAGAAAGAACGTCGACAAAGTTTTGGTTTCATAGTTTAACTTGCTGCATAATTTATTAATTTTGAGGACATGAATAAGTGGATTAAATTGGATTAGCTATGGTGATGTTAGATGCCCTAGTGTTTAATTAATTGAGTTCGTTAAGCCATCTTCTTTGCTGATTTAATTTCTTTCTTGTTACATTTCTTGTTAATGTTCAAAATTCTTAAATAAATTTAGGAGCGGTCAATTTTCGGTACTTGATAGATCAGGTAATCCTCGTGGGAACGATACTTTCCTCATCATTTTATTACTTGTTCGATTCGTATACTTGCGAGAATAGACAACACCCGCCACAGCTGAGAGGACCTTCGCTGAGGCCACAGGGGCACAAGTGGAAAAGGCTGGTGCCAAAGTTCCGGACGAGGCTGCTGGGGCGCGCGGTGAAGAGGAGGAAGTCGCGCCGAGGACCCAGGCCGAGCCGAGCGGCACATTCCTGAATTTGGGGACTTTCGGAGAGGATATCCTTGCCTTGACTCCTTCAAGGAGGGCTTCTCCCCAGCAGCAAGGGCGGTTCGTCATCCAGGCCTCCCTATACAATCGGTGCTGAGCTTTGGCGCCTCTGTCTGTTCGGGAGGAATTCCGACGTTGCTACCCTCCCATGCTCTTCGAAAGGGTCATGGAAGGTGGGCTATTCGTGGCTCAGCTAGGGGCTGAGATAACTGATTTCTTTACGTGGCTAGAGAGTGAAGAGAGGGCTCACACTCGGGTCCGCGCTGAGTCCGACTGGAGAATCGGGCAGTTAACCTCCGAGCTTGAGGTTCTTCGGCAGGAGGTGACGTCACTTCGGGCACGGACTTGGGCGAGCTAGGAGGAATCTCGGTCACTGGCTGAGCAATTGGCTCAAGCCTGGTATATGGCCGAGCTTAAGAGCAAACTCCTGGAAGAGGAGCATCAAGCTCAAGTGGTGCTCTCGGAGCGGTGGATGGCCGAGCGAGAGGAGGTCGGGGGCCTGGTCCAAGAGGCCGAGCGGACCAAGGGGGAAGCCAAAGTGGCCCGGGCTGAGGCTAAGGCGATGCTGGCCGAGGTCGAAGCGGGGGTGGCTGAGCTCGAGGCGGAGGCCGCAGGAGTCGGGGCGGAGGCGGTTGCGCGATATCGGGACTCAGAAGAGTACCGAGAAGCCTTAAAGCAGGCCGCCTTCGCTTGTTATGAGCTGGGCTATCGGCGGGGGCTGCGGAAGAGCTTCGCTCAAGGCTTCATGCGAGCAGTCGGGCTGGCCCAAGCCCAATCCCCGGTGAGCTTGTCTTCGACCCCGGGCAACGCTATGACTCGGATGAGGAAAGTTCAGATTCTCCTTCATCAGCGTAGAGCGATGGAGGGGGGAGCGAGTATGCCTCCGCTTCTGTGGATTGGTGGTCACTAACTCCGGCAGTCTCGGGAGAGCATGCAGTCAAGGCAGTTCCCACACGAGTGGGGTCAGTGGCTAGGCCGACCGTCGACGAAGGAACCGGGGGCGAATCGTCGATCGTCGAGAGTCCTCCGCCTACCACGCTTCAAGGGGGGCCATGAACTTCCAAATCTTCCCCTATCTCCATAGATTAAGCTTGGATGGCCCTTATTTTGCTGGCCATTCCTTTTTTTATTTTTTAAGGGGGGCTGTCTAGAAACTTTCTATGTACTTTCTCTTTTTACTTAGATATATATATTGGCAATAGTGTTTAGAGCGCATTTAAATGGTCCTTACTATGTTTGACTAGGTCTGGTTCATCGTATCTGCAGACGTCAGCGTATCAGATATGTTGTGCGAATTTTCTGTCGAATAGTCAGGTCACGCGCCGATCGGTTAAATCGTCAGTGCCGATCTGGCGCCTTTCTATCTTCTCAAGCGTTAAATGCATTGCCTTTTCGCCTTTTCGCGTAGAAGGAAATTGGTGATGGAGAGGCGTGGTTGCACCTCGAGGAGGGTGTCTGCTTTCTAATTAAAGTCAAGTCGTCAATTATGAAACTCAAGGAAATTGCTCTAATACCGCTCAATCTTTAAAACTTAGAAAAATTAGAAATTTTATGAAAATCAAGAATCTGTGACAATAACATGGACGCTGTTTAAAGATCGAGCGCCTTTTTAAAAGGTCGTTAATTATAAGTAATTTCATTGATTTCTGGAAATTTCTGGAATTAGCGCCCGTGCACAGTGTCGCTAATTCTTAGGGCCCGTTTGGTATGGGGTTAGAGCGGGGATATCCCCGCTCTAACCCCATTCTATGTTTGGTATGGTTAAAACGGGCGGGGATAAGCCGAATTAAGAGAAATAAGGTTAACCCCCATTTTGGGGTTGGAAACGGAGATAAGTCATTCCAACCTTTTGTTGGAATGACTTATCCCCATTTTTCTAACCCCATTTCACCCCTTGTGTACCAAAGGTACATGAGAATAAGACTAGACATAAATTATCCTAGAATGACTTACACCTATTCTCCTCAAAATTTATCCCGATACCAAACAACACCTTAGTGTTTTTCCTGGAATTTTGTAAAATATTGATTGAGCGACATTTTACACAGACGCCCAATTAAGATTGAGCGCCCGTCTGAATGGACGCTAATTCTCGATCTCTCAGTTTTCATCGCGTTTTTGGCCTATACCGCGAGTTTTTTTGGTACTCTCATCTCATGTCCGTAGATGGAGTCATTATTTTATTTATATCGCTTACACACTAACTCTTGGTGATGATTGGACCCTCCGCGGGATATTCCTTCCTTCGGACTGGTACTTTCTTTATTGAGACCTCTGTAAGTTTACGATAGCCTTGGATTCCTTGAAGGCAGCCGAGCAGGTTGTACCCTAAAAACCCTAGAACCCTTACCTGTCACATCACTCTAAAGAAATGTGATGCTTAGCCCTCTTAGAGCGCTGTTTCTGGCCTCTTAGAGAAGTCTGTTTATCTTTGGAAACTGCGACCAGGACTTGGACGTCAAAAGGAATTGGCGGCCAGATAGTGGGCGCAGTTTACTGTTTTAGTGAGCTTACATTGGACGCTAATTATGAATGAGCGACCGCTTGAAGTGTCGTAAATTCTTCGTGCATGTACTATTCATAGGAATGAGCACCACTACAGTGGATGATGTTTCTGTAATTGATGGTGACTAAGTGGACGCCAAATACTCAGTTTCATGATATGTCATCATTTTTCATGCGATTTATCGGTATGTCATCCTTGTTCAAGTTTTATCCTTGAACTCATAATTCTGTGAATCTACCTTATCATCCTACAATAGCTTATTCCTTTGGAACTCTATATTGGCTATAAAACTATAGTGGATGTCTAAAAATATATACATGACTCAATGCTAGTGCATATAGGGCCCGATCTAGTCCTGGGAAGAGCACCCGAAAGTACTTGTGCCCATGGGAGCTATATTGATCACAGTGTGGCATTGCACCGAAGTGCATGACTTGCTTGATTATGGCATTCCATAAATCTTGTGTTTTACTTGACATGACTCGCGTGGCCCGGAATGAGTATTTACTTGCTTGAAATTTTAATAGCCAATTTGCATGACATGGCTCGATATTACATACTTGACAATCTTGATATACTTCACATGATTATCTTGAAATCTTGCTAGTTCATCTATATTATTTCTTGATACTCTACTCTCGTCTTTATCTTACGTACCTACATCGCTATACTTGCATAGTTCATGTAACATGTAATTTACTTAAAGTAAGCTTGATATTGAGATATAATCCCTACTGAGCGTTCGCTCACCCTAGTTTTCCCCCTACTTTTCAGGTAATTCTGATGACGAGGATCATCCGGATGGGGTTGGCCACGAGTGAAGAGATTAGAAGCCGTCCAAGATTACCTACGTCATGTCTTTTCATCTTTCTTGAGTCTATCATTGTATGTTCCTCTTTATTGAGTCTAGTTTGTCATTTACTTTGAAGGATTATGTATGGAAACTGGTTGGAGTTATTTGATGATATTAATGAAATAAAGGATTTGGTTTATCATCTATACTTTTGCGCACTCTATCTATGTGTCGAATTCCTTATGCTCTGATTTACATGATCGATATAAACTCGTCACGCGTACCGGGTTCCTTCCGCGCTTGGGACGTGATAGTTTTTGTGATATCAGAGCTAGGATGTTCAAATTCCTAGGAAACCAAGTCCAAGGATATGTTTATACCTTTTACCCGATGAGATTGGGTAGAGCCATGGGTTAAGTTAACTTATGGATTAAGACATTTGGCTAATCGTATATTAATATAGTTACTTAAATCTTGTAGGATCATGACTGCCGAACGTGCTCAATGGCGCGATATGCAACGTACCGTATAAGGCCTAACTCAGGCGCTACAACAAGTGGCGTAGGGCGGAGCGAATCGTGGAGCGGGAGGTCTCCACCGTAGTTTTTGCAATATGAACCCGCCGAAGTTCATTGGCTCGTTCGACCCCGACGATGTCGAGAATTGGATTAAAGAGATTGAAAGGATTTTCCGTGAAATGCAATGCACGGATGAAGAGAATATATTGTTAGCAACTTTCCAACTTGAGAGGGATGCTCGATTTTGGTGGGAGTCAATGGAAGGTACTTTACCTCATGAGCAAGTTATGTGGGGAAAATTCGTTGATTATTTTAATAACAAGTATTTCTCAGATCGGATACAAGAAAAGAAAGACGTGGAGTTTGCTGCGCTTAAACAAAGGACCTTGTCAGTGGTCGAGTATGAGGCACGATTCTCCCGTCTAGCAAGGTATGCACCACATCTAGTGTGTACCAAGAAGATGAAGGATAGGAGATTTCTCAATGGGCTTCGTCAGTAATATATTACCCAACTGTCGCCGATGGACATTCAAGTCTACTCAGAAATGGTACGGTGAGCCCAGTTGCTAGAAGACGCCACGGAGCTGTCCGACCGGATCCGTGGGAAAGACAAGAAGGAGCATGTCACAAGCTCTGGCACATTCTAACTCACATTCAATAAGGCAATAGAGGAGATTCCTCCAAAGAGAAGAAATTTAAGAAGAATAACAAGCCCTTTTCTATTACTACCACACCTTCTAAAGAGGTGTGCAAACATTGTGACAAGGCCGATCATAAGGCCGAGGAATGTTAGAGGAGATTGGGAGCTTGTCTCCGATGCGGGAGCCATGATCATCGAATTCCCGACTGTCCGTTATTAAGTGAACAAGCCAATTAGGAGAAGCGCCCGGCAAGGAAGCAAGGCCATCTCCAAGCCCTCCAAGAGGCGGACAATAGTGAAAGTAGACTTGTGGAAGGTACATTAAAGATTTGTTCTAAGTCTGCTCGTGCCTTGTTTGATACCAACATGACTCATTCTTTGGTTTCCAAAGGATTTGCTGATCAATTATCTATGGAACCGGAATGGAAAGATTTAGTTATTTCCCCTCCACTCAGAAACGAATCCGAGATTTTGCACCATTACTCAAATTTTGAAGTTATGGTAAAAGGAAAAAATCTACCTGTCGACCTGATATGCCTAGATATGGACGGGTATGTTGTCATACTAGGAGCCGATTGTCTATCCACACACAAGGCAGTCATAGATTGCTAAAACGGCAAAGTAACTTTTAAGGAATTCCCGAAACTTGTCTATACTAGTCCTCAGAGTCAAAACAAGTCACCCCTTATTTCGGCCCTCCGAGCTAGTGAGCTCTTAAGAAAGGGGTGTGTGGCTTTCATAGCATTTGCGTCTGCCACGGAAGAGAGTTTTCTGATGTGTTTCCGGAAGATTTGCCCGGATTACCCCCACAAAGAGAAGTGGCCTTCACCATCGACCTTGTCCCTGGTGCTGGCCCAGTTTCTATGGCACCTTATAGAATGTCCCCCGCCGAGCTTAAGGAATTAAAAGAACAATTGATGGAGCTTCTGAAGAAAGGATTCATCAAGCCGAGTACTTCCCCGTGGGGAGCGACTGTACTATTTGTAAAGAAGAAGGATGGATCGATGAGACTTTGCATCAATTATCGGCAGTTGAACCACCTTACCATCAAAAATAAGTATCCACTGCCGCGGATCGAGGAATTATTTGATCAAATATCCGGAGCCAAATATTTCTCGAAGATTTATCTCAGGTCGGGATATCATCAATTAAGAATCAAGGATGAGGATATTCACAAGACGGCATTTCAGAGCAGGTATGGGCATTACGAATTTACCGTTATGCCTTTCGGACTAACAAATGCCCATGCAGCCTTTATGCAATTGATGAATAGCATATTCAGGCCTCATCTAGATCAATTCGTAGTAATTTTCATTGATGATATATTGATATATTCAAAGACCGAGGAAGATCCTGAAGAACATTTGAGGATTGCATTGCAAATACTAAGGAAGAATCAACTCTATGTCAAGCTTAGCAAATGTGATTTCTGGCTTGAGGAAGTATCTTTCTTAGGACATGTGATCTCAAAAGATGGGATTTCTGTTGATCCGTCAAAAGTCGAGGCTGTAAAGAATTGGGAAAGACCTACTAACATTACAGAGATCCGTAGCTTCTTGGGTCTAGCTGGATATTACCAAAGATTCATCAAGGACTTCTCCAAGATCGTTGTTCCTCTTACTAGGCTAACCCGCAAGGAGATTCCTTATGAGTGGAATGAAGATTGTGAGAGAAGCTTTCAAGTCTTGAAAGACCATCTGACGATTGCCCTAGTTTTGGCGTTACCAACTGAAGGAGAGAAATTCGAGGTATATACTGATGCGTCTGGCATTGGCCTCAGATATGTGTTAATGCAACAAGGGAAGGTCATTGCTTACTCTTCTCGATAATTAAATAAGCACGAGGAGAACTACCTGGTGCACGGCTTAGAGCTGGCTGTGGTAGTATTCGCTTTAAAGATCTGGAGACATTATCTCTATGGAGAATAATTCACCCTGTATTCCGATCACAAGAGTCTCAAGTATTTATTCTCCCAAAAGGAATTTAACATGAGACAAAGACGTTGGCTAGAGTATCTCAAGGACTTTGACTTTACTATACAATATCATCCTAGAAAGGGTAATTCCGTAGCTGATGCCTTTAGTCGAAAGTCGAGAGCATTATTAGCCAACTGTATGATCCAAGAATGGAAGATGCTGGACCAATTCTCTAAGCTTGATATAAGCACGGACAAGGAGAAAGGATGTATTACTCTATCTCACATAAGGATGCAACCGGATTTACTCTCTGAGATCAAGGAACTTCAAGACAACGACCCAGTGTTAGTGGAAATAAAGGGCAAGCTGGAAGAGCAACCCGATTTCAAGTTGGCACCTGATGGAAGATTATTATTCCAAGAAAGGACATGTGTACCGGACTGTCCCGAATTGAAGAAGAAAAGTTTAGAGGAAGCTCACCGATCAAGATACACAATTCATTCCGGATCTACCAAGATGTACCAGGACTTAAAACGGACCTTTTGGTGGCCTAACATGAAAAGGGAGGTAGCGGACTTCGTTTCTCACTGTGTCACGTGCCAACAAGTCAAGGCGGAAAACCAAAAGCATGCCGGTAAGTTACATCCTCTGGACATTCCCAAGTGGAAGTGGGAAGATATCGGCATGGATTTTATCATGGGTTTGTCTAAATCTAAGGGCGGACATGATGGAATATGGGTTATCATAGATCGATTGACCAAGTCGACACACTTCTTGCCTATAAAGAGCCGATGGTCGGTTGATGTTCTAGCCGCCTTATACATCAAAGAGGTTGTTAGACTGCATGGAGTTCTCGTTTCAATCGTGTCTGACTGAGACCCACGCTTTACTTCTCATTTTTGAAAGGGTCTACAACATTCGTTGGGGATGAAACTTAACTTTAGTACAGCTTTTCATCCTCAAACGGATGGTCAGACCGAGAGAATGAATCAAGTTGTAGAAGACATGCTAAGAGCCTGCATTATTGATTTCGGTGGAAGCTGGAACGATCATCTATCTTTAGTGGAATTTGCTTATAATAATAGTTATCAGGCGAGCATCCAAATGGCACCCTTCGAGGTGTTATATGGAAGGAGTTGTCGCTCACCAATATGCTGGGACGAAGTTGGGGAAAGACAACTACTAGGCCCGTACATGGTAATAGACACCACCGAGAAGATTCCAATCATTAGAGAAAGACTTAAGATGGCTCAGTCTAGACAAAAGACTTACGCCGATACTAGAAGGAGAGACCTCGAGTTCCAAGTTGGAGATCACTTCTTTCTTAAGGTTTCCCCAGGATGAGGTATTAGAAGATTTGGTGTTAAGGGCAAGCTTACACCAAGGTATATCGGTCCCTTTGAAGTGCTGGAAAGAGTTGGTGAAGTTGCCTACCAGATTGCCTTGCCACCACAGTTATCCGAAGTCCATAATGTGTTCCATGTGTCTATGCTCAAGAAATATGTTCATGATCCATCCCACGTCATAGAACATGATGACCTGGTGATACAAAAGGATCTCACATATGAACAAAAGCCTTTGAGGATCCTTGATCGCGAGGTTCGTGTGCTGAGAAACAAAACTATTCCCATGGTGAAGGTGCAATGGAGCAAGTACTTGGAGCAAGAAGCCACATGGGAGATGGAAGAATCTGTTGTGTATGGCTTGCATATGTTTTTAATGATAACTAAACTTTATAGTTTGATGAGTTTGATGAGAACTAAACTTTATGGTATGAGGATTCATGATTGATTTAGTAGGTTTTACAAGAGGCAAGAGGTTTCATAACCTCTTGAATGTGAATAAGCATGGTATTAAACCTTGACTACTTTGACTTATAGGATCAAACTCATGGCAGTCGCCTGGTAAACCTAACATGTGGATAAGCACCTTGGTTCTCTACAATTCAATAGGTGGTATATGTCATTTACTGTCAAGAACAATTGGTAAGATTCTCACCTTATTATAGCATTGATCTCACAATGGGTATTTCATATACCTCTCCTTTTATAGACTTCACTCATGGTATTTGAGGTTCGCGATGGTTGCATGAATTGATAGCTTACAAGGTTGAATGCATAAGTTCTTGAATGCATAAGTCCTTCATTCCAATCATGGTCAAATGCTCAAATGGTCTAAACCTTCCTAATGCATAAATCAAGTTAAACCAAACTCAAAATGCATGGAATTGATGAGGACATGAAGCTTTTGACTTATGGACATGTTTCATTGGCCTAACACTTCATTTTTACAGGTATGGGTCATTTTGGTCGACCAACGGACCTTGGCCAGTCGACCAGAATTGACAGAACCGAAAAGATGGAACTATGCAGGAGTTCGGTCGACCGTCGGCCAGTGGTCGGTCGAACGGTTGCATTTCGGTCGACCGCCACCACAGGGTCGGTCGACCGGTTTTGCCAGAACTGAAAAAAGTTCTATCTGTAGATTTTCGGTCGACCGACCCAATGCTTCCGGTCGATCGACAGTCCCGAGGCCCCTTTTGTTGACTTTGTGTTTCAAGCTCGTGGAAAGGTCTTTCTTCCCATTTGTTTAATCCCAATGACCCCAATCAAGCCATGATTCGTGGATCTGGTCTGGGGCATGTCTCTTGACCATGCAAGAGATATAAAACCAACCTAATGGGGTCATAAACCCTAATCAACTAAGAGATCCAAAGGGGAGGCTGTCCAAGGGAAGAAGGAAGAGTACTATAGCCATGAACAGTACTTCGTGCAACAAGATCTTCATCTATCTACAAGCCATTCAAGGTACATCTGAAGCCAACAACCTCCTATGAATTGAAGAAGCAAGCAAGGCCTTCAAGGAAGATCAAAGGAGCTATCCAAGGGAGAAGGAAGAACAAGTTTAGCTCTGTGAACAATAAACTCGTGGAAGATCTCTTCATCCCTTCTCAAGCTTTTCAAGCTTCATCAAAAGCCATTCAAGTGAAGCAAGAAGCATCGTTCCAAGTTCTGCATCATACACTCAGTGGAGACCAAATTAGGATATTTCTAAACTCTATCTTATTCGTCTTGGTGTTTTGAGCTTCAAGTCATTTTCGTTGTAATTTGGAAATATTCGTGTGTATGTGGATCGTTTTGGATCCGTGGTCGTGTATGGTTATCATGTTTCATTCGTGTGTGTGCGCAGGTCTTCTTAGAGCTGCGCGCGTGTGTGTGGATCTATCTAGATCCGATTATTTTAGTGTGTGGAGTGCTGCATTTGTCGTAGCGTGTGTTTGTCTTGTTGATCCAGTTGTTAGATCGTGTTGGAGACCTCATCTCCGTGTGTGTCTGTGTGTGTGTTGGGGCGCGTCCCCGTGTGTGTGGGCAGGCATCGTCCTGCGTGTGTGTTTGGAGCGTCGTCTCCGTTTCGAGATTTATCCCCGAGTGAAGGCTCACTGAGTTTGGTGAGGGGTGGATGTAGGATTGCCGTCGTTGCATCCGAACCACCTTAAAATTGCCGTGCATTGTGGCTTGGATTGTGTGGTTTGGCTTATTTCCTCTTCCTCCATTCTACGTGAGTGTTAGTGTACATTATTGTTCAGGATATATCCACGTTCATCTTGCATAATCTATCTCATCACCAAATAGATTTTGATAAATCTAATTTATGATTGAATAGATTTGAAACTCCTAGTTAGTGTTTTATCACACATTTTAAAAAGGTCAAAAGTTTTCTTAAAATTGGTAAACACCAAATTCACCCCCCTCTTGGGTGTCATTGATCGTGGGACTTCAATTGATATCAGAGCTAAGGCTCTATTTTTCATAGATCTAACAATCTAGAGAGATCCAGATCAATGACTACCGAAATGTATACATTGAACTCTCCGCCCGTGTTTGATGGTTGCAATTTTGATTTATGGTTAGGAAGAATGCTTAGTCTAGTCAATTCATACGATCCTAAGCTATGGAAACTTATTTCACATGGTCCTTATGAATTGCCTAAAGACAAATGTGTCTGGACTGCAAATCAAAAGCTCAAACATGATCAAAATTATTTAGTTTTAAAGGTATTTACTGCTGCAGTCAATTCTAATTATTTTTCGTTTCTCTCCCATTGCAGATCCGCGAAGGAAATATTGGATGGATTAGCAGACTTCAAGGGAGAACATGAAGACCAATGTCTTGTTGCAGGCATGAGTGATCAAGAGAGTGATCAGTAAACTGGATCAAGCTCAAAGGTAAATTCTGATTCTGATAATGAAGATGAATTTAGCTATGAAGAGTTGTTGAATGCATATGATGAGCTTGCTGATAAATACAAGAAGTTAAAATCGAAAAACAAAATATTGAAAAAGGATGCTAGACAAAATAAGTGCAATTCCTCTTGTAAAAAATGCTTGCATCTAGAGGAATTGATTGAGTCTCATGTGTTCGATCTTGAAATTTATAAAGATCAAATTTCTTCTTTGAGAAATGAAAATAAAGAGCTGAGAGAGAGAATAAGTCTGATGAACAATGGCTAAAACGAATTTGCTCATGATAAGAAACTTAAAAAAGAGAATGAGAAACTGAAGGAATTAAATAGGGCCATTTTTGAAAGATTGCTTGCTTTTGAAAAAGGGAAATCTGTGAATGTTGATGAATCTGAAAGAGTGTATGTTTTGTTGTAAGAAATCGAAAGTCATAAAACCATCAATGCCACTCTACATGAACAAGTTAATTCTTGTGAAAATAAGACGATTTCTTATGAATTGCACATTTTATCACTTGAAAAGAAAATCCTTGATTTGAATGTCTCATTGTCTAGATTTGTGAATGGTCAAGAAAACTTGGACAAATTGTTGGGAATGAAAGTGAACTTTTAAAGAGAAAGGCTGGGGTTTAATCATGTGAATAAAAAAAAATTTGAAAGTAAACTACATACTTCATTTGTTCATACCACTTGTGCACCTAACACCTCAACATCTCACTCCCAGCAACACACCATGTCAAGAACTCTATCAAATTCGAAAAACAGTGTGAATGTCCAAAAGATTCAAAAAGAAAATAAAAATAAAAAAATCACATTGCATCAAAAATCTAAAAATGCTGCTAGCATCACTATGCATGTTAAGCATAATTCTGACACACACACACACATCCATTGATGAAGAAACTCTCATGCTTTTACTGTGGAAGACATGGACATGTCATGCACAGTTGTTTCATTATGAAAGATGATGACTTGAGAGCATGTAGAAACCAAGTTGGTCTGAAAAATTCAAAGCAATTATTTACCATAAAACCTTCCATGCATTATAATCACTGTGGTAAAAGAGGTCACACAAAGTCACACTGCTGGTTACTCATGAAGAAAAAGAGTTTTCTCTCAACACATCATGCTCACATACACAAACCAGTAGAGCCAATGAGAAAGAAAATTGTAATGCCACATGTTTCCCCCCATCACTTTGGCAAATCTGGAAATGTTAAGCATGATTGTTTTCTTGTGAAAGATGATGATTTGAATGTTATTAAAAATTAGAAATTACATGTCAATGTTGCTGCTAACCCACAAGGACCCAAAAGGATTTGGGTACCTAAGATTGCCAAATGAGAAATATGTTTTACAGGTGTATCATGGAGTGTAAAATATGAAATCTATTTTCGTCAAGAAGGTAAGGCACACGAGTCAAGTGAAAAAGAAAATCCAAAAACTGAAATCTTAATGCTCAGGTGATATCCCTCTCATTACTCTAGAAAAGGTGCTATGTCTTGATTTGCTTTGTGCTGAATCTTGTGATAATGCATATGTATGTACATGCATTCCATCCATAGTCGTCTGCATACCAGTGTGCATATCATCTTCATATAGCATCTTGTTGAAATGGAGTTTTGAAATCGTCAAATCAATTTCACTGCATACTCTGAGTTTGCATATGCTTTCACGTGCTGTCATGCAAAAGTTGAAAACTTGTGAATTCATGTCATAATACATTGCAATCCTCCTGCCTTCATCATCAATGACTACATAGTATATCAAATGGTGACATGTGGAAGGACATGTTACGCATATCTGAAAACTATCACTACGCGTGAGGTGATCTTCGGATCTAAGTTCTCTGCCCGGTACTATGAGTCAATTACTTAATGGCCGCACATGGTATTAACATCTCACTGAACATTTCACATCCTTGCACACATTGTGGGGGAGTTACCAGATTAGTCATATGAACCTGTTACTTAGGCTCGCACCTGAGTTATGCATTTAAGTCTAGAGTTCTTAAGGGAAGTTAATTGTTAAAGGAACTCTTCATGTTATTGTTAATAGATCTGAATCAAAATTGACAAACCAAATTTCTCAACTTTGAATGCAGATCACACTCCCAAGAATACAAGTGAGATTGGGTTAGCTGTGGTCAATCTTCAATCCACTGATGAAATACCTTGCAAGGATGAAAATTGATGAGAACCTTCTCAACTATTACCAGGAGATGGGTAAGGATGCCCTTGTAGAACAAGTATCCATGGCATGGTATGAAAGGCTCACACCTCCTTTGATTGAGAACAGATTTAATAGGTAAGGTTGATCAAACACTTTTCACGAGGCAATCAGGTAAAGACTTTTTAGTGGTTCAAGTATATGTGGATAATATCATTTTTGGAGCAACTAAAAATGTCTTATTTGATCACTTTGCAGGGATTATGCAAGTAGAATTTTGAAATAAGCTTAATGGGCAAACTGAATTTTATTCTTCTTTGGATTGCAGGTGGAAGGCTTGGAAGAAAATGGATTCTCAAGGACACGGTAAGAAAACAAATTCTGAAGTCCAAACCTTCATGAGGTCAGTGGTTGAGTGCTTGGAGGCTTCCGGCCTTGTCTCCTGAACTAAGGTAATTCAACCTTTTTACTGTGGAAATAAAAAATTCATGCATTCTCATGTGACACTTGGAAACAGGTATTGCTTATAAATGGCTGAACTGATTGTTCCTCTATTCTGATACGATGAAATCTATTTTTGAATAATTCATGCCTGAAACTGCATGCTTGATAGCACACTTGAATTTAACTGCACATCTGGTATATCAAATGACGTTTGTGAAAGAGTGAATTATGTCCACTTGGAAGCATTCCCTATGCGTTGAGCTGAGTCTTCGGACTAAAATCTCTGCCTCGTACCAGACGTTAAAATTTTTTGACTGGCTTGTGATTGGTTGATTTGTGAATGAATCCTTAAACTAAGCAATTTAAATTGAAAATATGTTTTTGATTAAACAATCTAAACATTTGGCTTGTGGATGATTTCTCATTTCAAAAACTTGTGAAAGACTTTTAAAAATCTGTTTTGAACAATTTCTAAAAAATGAGCTGCATTGCTTAAGTTTTGATCATGTATGCACCCTTATTCATAAAGGTCATGTCATGAAAGATGCTTGTTTGATTCATTAATAAAATGTGAATGCCATTTGTCTCACCGGTTTGAAAAACAAGCACTTGCATCTTGCCTTTGCATATTGCATTGCATTCTTATATCCTCATAGGTTGCATTGAATTAGAACTCATGCATTAGCTGCATTTAGTTCATTCAGTTGATATCCATTCAATTGGTATTAGTAATTTTACATCACATTGCATATTTGCATTGCATGTTGCATATATTCCCTTTGCGTGCTTGCCTGCTATTATATGCTATTCACCCTCATCCTTTGGAATTTCTATGACCTTATGCCTTCTTGATAAATAATGTTACATCTGAGTCATTATTGGAGTGTTTCATATTATACACTCTGGGGGAGTTCATATTTCATAAGTGTATCTATTTAGGGGGAGTTACACTGTTATGTGTTCATGATATTTTCGGTATACATGCTGAATCAAATTCATACACTTTTTGCACAAAATGTGAAAATGAGTGTTAAAGATAAGGATATACAAATTTCTTTTCAACACTCTCAAGATGTTAAACTTGCTGCATGTATGTTGAAGAGACACTTGAGGAAAAAGTTGCCTACATATCCTTGTTGAAAAATCTGAAATGAAAATGTAAGGCAGAGCAATGCTCGGTCTCACTGAGTAAACTGGGCACATGTCACTTGAGACGTGATGTGGTTCATTTATGAAAAGTGTTGACTAAAGTACCTTTGTTCAAAATGAGATGAAATGGTTCAGTATTCTGAGTAACCGAGGATTCTGGCATGAGCTCCATGCGTCTACTCGCGTAAAAAAGAATTATTTGAACCTGATCATCCTTAGAAAAATTTTATTTATCCCTGTGAAATCATTAAAAAAGTGATGTGACATAATTTTTGAGGTAGAGTGAAGCCTCCAATACGCTGTTCTCAAAATTGAAGTGCAGTCTGTAAAATATCTCCTTGTGTTGATCTGAAAATCTGAATATCCATATTGTAATTATCATTTTTCATGTTACTCACTTACATATCTGAAAATTTGATTTACTATGTATTCAGAAAATTGATTGACCGCCTTAGCAACTGCATGATTCTCCTATATGACTGCACAATCTCCTATGTGCTACACATGTGCACTCCGACTGTCATGACTCTCATGCATCTTTCTTATCCCATTCCCTTCTTAAATTAGTAAGGGGAAGATATACTTGCATGTATATATATACATATCTGTCTGGTTGCATTGTGTGGACTTCATGTGTCATCAGTTATATGTATATCGCTTCATGCATATTCATAAGAAAATAAAAAATTTGGATTTCAATTTCTTTACTCCTTCTATATGGAGTATTTGCCCTCAATTGGTATCATAAAAATCAACAGTTTGGGACCCTCACATAGAAATAATCAACATGGCTTTTGAGCTCAACAATTGGCCTAGTTGGTTTTCATTGCATCATATGCTTGCATTCATAGTGCCATCATGCTTGCATTGAGTTTTTATGCATTTCCAGAAAATATAAAAATCAAAAAATTTAAAAAAACCAAGAAACTCATTTTGATGTGCCACCCTGCTCTTGCATGTTGTAAAAATCTGAAATGGGTTCTAACCTGTCAATGCTATCATACTGAACACCTCATCTTGTGCACATCTTCCACAACTCGTTCATATCCTTGAGGCCAATCATTAACTTCAATTGGTATCCATAAGTGCTTGCATGTATTTGCCTTGAAAGATATCATCTTGAATTGTGAATCCGGGTCTGCCTATTAAGTCTACACACATTTCTGAACCCAATAATCAACAATTGGCATCACACAGAATCAACATGGTTTGATAACCGCATCCTTGCCTTGCTATTGCCTCACTCGCGCTTCTGATGTGGCTCCTCATTGCTTTATGGGTCTGCTTGGTGAAGTTTGAACTTCATCGTCTTTCTCCCACTTTTTGATCATGTCAAAGGGGGAGAAGAATATGGTCTGACTATGTCAGTCATAAAGTTTATCATCATCAAAAAGGGGGAGATTGTTGTATATGGCTTGCATATGTTTTTGATGATAACTAAACTTTATAGTTTGATGAGTTTGATGAAAACTAAACTTTATGGTATGAGGATTCATGATTGATTTAGTAGGTTTTACAAGAGGCAAGAGGTTTCATAACCTCTTGAATGTTAACAAGCATGGTATTAAACCTTGACTACTTTGACTTGTAGGATCAAACTCATGGCAGTCGCCTGGTAAACCTAACATGTGGATAAGCACCTTGCTTCTCTACAATTCAATAGGTGGTATATGTCATTTACTGTCAAGAACCATTGGTAAGATTCTTACCTTGTTATAGCATTGATCTCACCATGGGTATTTCATATACCTCTCCTTTTATAGACTTCACTTATGGTATTTGAGGTTCGCGATGGTTGCATGAATTGATAGCTTACAAGGTTGAATGCATAAGTTCTTGAATGCATAAGTCCTTCATTCCAATCATGGTCAAATGCTCAAATGGTCTAAACCTTCCTAATGCATAAATCAAGTTAAACCAAACTCAAAATGCATGGAATTGATGAGGACATGAAGCTCTTGACTTATGGACATGTTTCATTGGCCTAACACTTCATTTTTACAGGTATGGGTCATTTTGGTCAACCAACGGACCATGGCCAGTCGACCAGAATTGACAGAACCAAAAAGATGGAACTCTGCAAGAGTTCGGTTGACCGTCGGCCAGTGGTCGGTCGATCGGTAGCATTTCGGTCGACCGCCACCACAGGGTCGGTCGACCGGTTTTGCCAAAGCTGAAAAAAGTTCTGTCTGCAGATTTTCGGTCGACCGACCCAATGCTTCCGATCGACCGATAGTCATGAGGCCCCTTTTGTTGACTTTGTGTTTCAAGCTCGTGGAAAGGTCTTTCTTCCCATTTGTTTAATCCCAATGACCCCAATCAAGCCATGATTCGTGGATCTGGTCTGGGGCATGTCTCTTGACCATCCAAGAGGTATAAAACCAGCCTAATGGGGTCATAAACCCTAATCAACTAAGAGATCCAAAGGGGAGGCTGTCTAAGGGAAGAAGGAAGAGTATTATAGCCGTGAACAGTACTTCGTGCAACAAGATCTTCATCTATCTACAAGCCATTCAAGGTACATCTGAAGCCAACAACCTCGTATGAAGTGAAGAAGCAAGCAAGGCCTTTAAGGAAGATCAAAGGAGCTATCCAAGGGAGAAGGAAGAACAAGTTTAGCTCTGTGAACAGTAAACTCGTGGAAGATCTCTTCATCCCTTCTCAAGCTTTTCAAGCTTCATCAAAAGCCATTCAAGTGAAGCAAGAAGCATCGTTCCAAGTTCTACATCATACACTCAGTGGAGACCAAATTAGGAGATTTCTAAACTCTGTCTTATTCATCTTGGTGTTTTGAGCTTCAAGTCATTTTCGTTGTAATTTGGAAATATTCTTGTGTATGTGGATCGTTTTGGATCCGTGGTCGTGTGTGGTTATCGTGTTTCATTCGTGTGTGTGCGTAGGTCTTCTTAGATCTGCATGTGTGTGTGTGGATATATGTCACGTCCCGAGCGCGGAAGATATCCGGAGACGCGTGACGAGTTTATATCGATCATGTCAATCAGAGTATTAGTGTATTCGACACCAAATCAGAGATGCGCAAGAGTAAAGATAACCCAATCCTTTTATTCCTTCACAAAAGTATTTCTATTACAATCCCTTGAAAATGCTAAACTTAATAAAAAGAAAAGTACAAAACTGACTCAAGAAAATATAGAAAAGACAAGACTAGTTGACGCTTTGAGAAGCTCTAATCTCTTTCACTCTTGACCTTCCCTGTCCGATTGAGTCTCGTCGTCGGACTTACCTGAAAAGTAGGGAAACATTGAGTGAGCGAACGCTCAGTAGGAAATTATATCTCAAGAACTAGCAATGGGTTTAAGTAATTACAATTTTTCACATGTAAATGCAATATGCATGTAGAAATAACTGAGCAAATAAAACTAACCATAGAATAACACGTCGTGCAAAACTTCCAAGCGAATCTTAAACAAGAGATATTCATGAGAGACTTTATAGATTATTGGCTATTTCACGCAAGTACTTTGCCCATGTCGGGCCACGCTAGTAAAGTCACGCAAATCAAGTCACACACGCGAGAAAGAGAGAGAGTGTGTGGAATGCCAAAGATCAAGAGAAAAAGTACTTCGGTGCAATGCTAGACACCGTGATCATTACAACTCCCATGGGCACTAGTACTTTTGGGTGCTCCTCCCAGGACCAGATCGGGCCCTTATATGCACAGCATTAAAGATAGATCTAGACATCCACGATAGTTTATAGCCAATAAGGAGTTTCAAGAACAAGCTTTAATAGGATGATTAAGAGAAGAATTTCATGGAATTCAAGGGCAAGGCCCTTGAGTAAGGACATTCTTGCGATAAAATCCACGCGAAGCATATAAAAACCATGACATGTCGAGGAACGGGGTGGAATTGGTCCCCTAGCTGGGTACCATAACAAATAAGTGGCCATACGTAGATGGTCACCCTTTCGATATAGAATTGTGGTTCACAAGAACAGCATATTAATGGCATGATGTCCTCATCCCATTAAGAATATTCTCATGATATACTCCTAGCATATCATGAGGGCCGGTATACCATATTTCTATAGAGTGACATGGCAAAATAGTGCAATAGGTTTTTATGGTACAACCCATTCAGTCGGTCTTGAGGGAATCCAAGGCTACGAGGAGACTTACGGAGGTCCCAATGACTAACTTGCCAGTCCAAAGGAACGGAATGTCCAATGGAGGGCTTGTATGTCACCGAGAGTTGAGGGGTAATCGATAAAACATCGTAGAACATGGGACTATATTCACGGAATGGAAATATAGTGTCGATATATACATATATATTTATATAAAACCCTCGGTTAATAGTAAATAGTACAAAATAATTACACAAGAAATTAGCGCCTTAACATAAGTCACTACTTATTAAATTAACGCCCTTCACTGGGTCGTTATTTTAAATTTGACGACTTCTGTAACCGTCGTCCATTATAAATTTCTATTTTGCTGAAATTTTCTTTATTCTGTAATTTTGATTAAACGCGCTTTAGCCAAGGGCGTCACTTTCATAAAAGATGACCTACTGGAGGTCGTTAATTCATTCTTTTTCAGGATTTATCCTGAACAATGGTTATTTCGAAGATAATAATTTTCAGGAAACAAAGTACATGGTCAGGACAAGAAAAATATCAGGATTCGAGATATATGATCATGCATTAGATTTAACTACAGGTTTCATAGATATTAAATTTCAAACGTGCGTATTTATCAATTTCTTAAAATTGACGACTCTTAGTTCGGGCGTCAGATCATGAATTAGCGCCCTGACATGGGTCGCCTCTTGCCAAAATTTCACAGAAAACCTCTAAAACGTAGTAAAACTATATGCATGAATTACAGATGATATTATCATAAATTTTTATGCTAGTTTGGGCTACAATTCTTGAGAAAACCTACCTGATGATGATCTGGGTGAAATTACGTGAAGAAAGTTGATACTCTGTTCTAAATAGAGTCTCCTGAAAGTGGTGTAAACGGCAACTCTAAGGATAACAACAATCCAATAGCCAGGTAATAGCAGCCTCCAGATGGTGCGAAGGTGACAATAGATGAGCACAGGAAGGAAATTTCTTCTTTGCTCGTAGAGGAATCAACAGCTTCCTTCTTCACTGTAAACGGATGAAGAGGATGTTGATGAAGAGCCCACGTTCTTCAACTAGACAAGAGAGTTACTACTTGCTACAGGCAACCTATAGAATAAGAAGATGAAGAACATTAATATTCTTCATATCCATAACCGAAGGCAGAGGAAGAAGAATAACCTGTTCTTCACGTACAGCAGCAGCAGAACGGTTCGCCAAAAATAGCGAACAGGTTCGATTAGAAAGGTATTTATAGGATTTTTGGAATCCCAATAGAGTTAGAATTCGATTGGAAGATATATTTCCTTGATAGAGTCCTTCTATATTCAATCAAACGCGTACCAATCCTAAAACTTACCCTGGATAGTCTCCTAGTTCGAACGGAACACCAATGCAATTAACGCCTTAGGTTAGGGCGTTAATTCTAATTGACGTCTTTACCTGTGCCGTTTCTTTTGTAATTCGCGCCCAAGAAGAGGGCGTTTCTTTCCCTTTCCTTTTATTTGTTTTGGACGTTTTTGAAATTTGACGTCCTTTGGTATAGGCGTCACTTTTTGAATTAACGCCTCTAGTGAAGGCGTTTCTTATTTAAATCACGCCTTGCTGAGAGGCGTTATTTACATTTGACTTATTATTTATTCATTTTGGTTCTTATCATTTACTTACTTAATCTTTCTTGAAATTCTCCTTTTATTTTACCAGGGTTGCTACAATATATCTAGATCTGGTCGTTTTAGTGTGTGGAGTGCTGCATCTGTCGCAGCGTGTGTTTGTCTTGTTGATCCAGTTGTTGGATCGTGTTGGAGACATCATCTCCATGTGTGTCTGTGTGTGTGTTGGGGCGCGTCCCCGTGTGTGTGGGCAGGCGTCGTCCTGCGTGTGTGTTTGGAGCGTCGTCTCCATTTAGGGATTTATCCCTGAGTGAAGCCTCACCAGGTTTGGTGAGGGGTGGACGTAGGATTGCCGTCGTTCCATCCGAATCACCTTAAAATCGCTGTGCATTATGACTTGGATTATGTGGTTTGGTCCATTTCCTCTTCCTCCATTCTACGTGAGTGTTAGTGTACATTGTTGTTCAGGATATATCCACGTTCATCTTGCATAATCTATCTCATCACCAAATAGATTGTGATAAATCCAATTTATGATTGAATAGATTTGAAACTCCTAGTTAGTGTTTTATCACACATTTTAAAAAGGTCAAAAGTTTTCTTAAAATTGGTAAACACCCAATTCACCCCCCTCTTGGGTGTTATTGATCGCGTGACTTCAGAATCTATGAGGAAAAGATTCTCAGACTTATTTCGAGATTGATAGTAAGTGCTATGCACCCTCCATATTTATATGCAAATGAATTTTGGGACCAAATTCTTTTAAGTGGGGGAAGGTGTAACAATCCAGATAAATTATGTGAATAAAATTTTCTAAAATAAATAAAGTCTTCAAACAAAACAAAATGCAAAGTCCAAACCTCAATTTATAAGGAGGCCTTAACCTATATGAGCCTCACGTGTAGGACAAATGGGCCTTATGGCTAAAAAAGGGTTGAGGGGTAAAAACATAAATACATGTACACATGAGGGCTTCCTACAAAACACTCACAACTTATCACGTTCATACATGCATTGGCCTTAGGGTTTCTGATCGAAGATGGCTGTAGATATAGCAAGGATTGGATCAAGTGGGAAGGTTTAAACCTATTAGGTTCCATACGTGGGAACTTTAATCCCATTAGGATACTAAGAACCCAGATCCTATAAATATGACCCCCTTTCGAATGAGCAAAAGCTACTGTTGCTGTTGCATTCGAAGAGTTCCCTGCGTCGACATCAATCTGCTGCTCTGCTATTGAACGAGAAGAAAGAAAGCTTCTTCTTCTTCTGGGCGACATCTTCCTCCTACAGCTATTGCGACGTGAAGAAGCCTCTGCTTCTTCCTCTTTCTTCTTCCTTCATGGTCTGATAGCTGTTGGGAAGAGGCTTTGCTTCTTCCTATCTTCTCCCCTTGCTGTTCGTGCTACTGCAGCTGCATCGTTTCTGTTCTCTTGCTGTGGTGCGTGAAGGAGAAAGGCTGTTCTTCTTTCTTCTACGTTCATTTACTGCTGCTGCGGTTGCAGTTGCTGCTGCTGTTCTTATTATTTCTCACACCTCTCTGTTCGTTGTCGTTCAGCAACCCCAAAAAGGTAGGTTTTCTCAAGCATATAAGCCCAAGGTAGATAGTGAAAGAAAATTGCATGCATCTGTGTTGATATATCATGATTCTGTAGCTTCTGCTATTCCGTTTGCATACTCGTTTTGAGTTTTCTATCTGCATGAAAATAGCGACAAAGTACTGGTCGCCTATTAATGAACGACTGCGTGGAAGGTCGCAATTTCTGAATTTGCGACGGCCTTCCGGTCGCAAATTAATAAGCAACCTTACCCCTGTCGCTATTTCCTTTAGTGTAATTAATAATTAATCCATGCTTAAAAATTGAATAAATATGGACCCATGTATCTGAAAAATATGTTATGCATATTTTTGGGGTCCCCTGATTTTTCTCTACTTGTTCATGATAGTAGTTTCCTGAAATTTCCCATAAAAGTCAAAGTTGTACTGTTCATCCCTAATGAACAGTAATACGGTTAGTTGCATAGTAGTATGTGTGAAGAAACGTACCTGGCCGATGCGTGCGCCGTTGCATGCCTAAAAAGAATGGGCGACTACTCACACAGTCACTATTACATAAAAGATGGCCCCTGTAGAAAGGCATTATTTCTTTAAAACTTAGAAAAATCAGAAATTTTATGAAAATCAAGAATCTACGACAATAACATGGACGCTGTTTAATAATTGAGCATCTTTTAAAAGGTCGTTAATTATAAGTAATTTCATTGATTTCTGAAAATTTCTAGAATTAGCGCCCGTGCACAGTGTCGCTAATTCTTTGTGTTTTCCTAGAATTTTGTAAAATATTGATTGAGCGACATTTCACACAGACGCCCAATTAAGATTGAGCGCCCATCTGAGTGGACGCTAATTCTTGCTCTCTTAGTTTTCATCGCGTTTCTGGCCCATACCGCGGGTTTTCTTGGTACTCTCATCTCACGTCCGTAGATGGAGTCCCTATTTTGTTTCAATCGCTTGCACACTAACTCTTGGTGATGATTGGACCCTCCGTGGGATATTTCTTCCTTCGGACTGATACTTTCTTCATTGAGACCTCCTGTAATAGTCCGGCTAAATAATAAAATATAAAAGTAAAATTTTAAAATATGTATTGGGATTAAAGCTATTTCCTTGCTATTTAACGACTTCAATGATTTTCTTAATTAAAGAATATTGTTATTTTTGAAAGTGGCAAAAATTTTATCTATAATTATTTTTTCTACAATAACCATAAAAAGACTTTCATATTCCAAGATGCAATTGAATTTTCTACGATGAATTGAATTTAACAGATATAAATTGAATTAATTAAATTTCACCTGTAGGTCAAAGTTTCAACTAATTTATAAAAATATGAAAAAATTATATTCTTATAGAGAACAAAACGTTTAACAATATTGTTAACTGGGCCGACCCCTAATAAAATTTTTATTAGGCTGAATTAAGGAATTTTTAGCCAAAATTGTTATTTTTAATGGACCAACTTTAAACGATCAAATTAGAGCCCAATTCTTAATCAATCGAGCCCAAACCAGGCCCAATGGTTAGGTTAACCCTAGGAGCTTGTTTTCCCTTCGAAACCCTAACCCTAGACCCTTAGTTTTGGCGGCGGCGGCGGTGGATTTGGATAACTTTCGAGTTTTTCGCCGATTTTCCCAACTAGGACTCTTGATCGAATTCGATCTCTAGAACCCTCCTTTCACCCTTTAAGTAGAGGGCTTTCGGAGCCCTAGACCTCCTTTTATTTTTCCAACAGGTGGCGTGACCTATGGTGGCCGATCAAGGACGAATTTGGGCGAGGAGCGTCGGGTGTTCACGGATTAGGGTTTAACGCGTCTTCCCTTTCTTCCTCCAAATCGGTAGGTTTCTCTCAGGCTTAACCAAATTAAACAATGTGAATATGTAGATTGCATTCTCACCTTTCGTTTGAATCTATTTTGCCCAATTTTAGCCATCTATATCTTGCCTATTCACGATTTTATGAAGTACATATAATTAGAGTTCCCTACTCTCATCATTTCCATTGATTTATATAGACTAATCGAAGTCCAATCTTTTAATTGGTCATGCTATGTTGTGTGTTTTCATGCTATCTATCTTTTAATAGTGAATCACCCAATTTTTATGCTATATCCATGTTTTAATTCATGCTTTATTATACCGGTGTCATGTTCTTCGTGTTTTGGGGTTCGGGTTAGTACAAACGTTCTTACAGGAACCGCTCAGCACTGAACGGCCTCACGATAGACCACTATTCTGAAGTCGGCAGTCGTGGTTTGACCGTTTATCTTGTTTTGGCATTGACACCCCCTGGCCATGAACGGCCCCTCGATAGACCGTAGGGTCTGGATTGGCGGCCCTGTACCTGACCGTGTATGGTCTAGCGGCCCAACGACCGACCGTTTCTTCTTTTTAGGGCTATGCTGGGCTTAACGGTCTCCCAATAGACCGTTTATGAGTCTAGCGGTCGCCCGATAAACCGCTTTATGGCGGTGGGTTTTAAGTAGAGAAAAGGGGAGTTGCGCTGGTTCTTAGCGGTTATCCTCTGACCGTCTGAGATACTGGGCGGTCCATTTTTAGACCGTTTTCATTTCTGTAAGTGGCCTTGGACAAACCGTCTAGGAACAGTGACGGCCATCTACCAGACCACTACCCTGTGATGTTCTGTAACTTAGTTCTTTTGATTAAGACGCGTGTGTATTGTTAATCCATGTTACTTAACTCGCTGGTAGGACTTTCATGTTAAATATTACACTGTTAACTAGGAAAATGGAATTAATGATCTTCATAATTACTTCCTCTATGATCATCACTCTTGATATCTTATGATTGAAAATGAGTAGAGTAACTAATGTTGGTTCTCATTATTCCATTATCATCTTGCTATCTTGTTAGTTTTGTTTTAAGGTTGTGCCACTCTGGTGGTGACGGCTGGACCGAATATCTAGTTTTCCGTTGATTGTGAGCTATTAGATTCTTAGATATTGAGTGCCTCTCCATCGGATATTCCTTCCGCCGGACTAGGTGTTCATGTTCTGAGGCCTCCGTAAGCCCCCACGAGCCTGAGATTCCCACTAGGACGCCGGACGGGTTGTACCCACAAGCCTGAACCTTTTTGACTCGATCGAATCGCGTATTTTGCTTAATCCCAGAATCGGGACTGTCCGTTTGATCGCGGCCCTTCGGAGACCATTATGTCATTACGCGGTTCGGTCATGACCGCCTGATTTATTGAACGACCCTCCTGTGACCGTGTTTAACCGGCTGAGCGTCGACTTTAGTCCTTTGGACTCTGTAATGTGCACGGTTGATGTTAAACCATTTAGCTCTTAAAGCGGCCCCGTCAGGACCGTCTAGTCCTGATCACGGCCCACCTTGGACCGTTTAATACTTGTTCGCTCTGGGTTGGATCTTTGACCCAGCTAGCCTTTTTGCGGTCCTGCTTAGACTGTTTATGTTTTGCATACGGTCTTAATTAGATCGTGTACTTATATGCGCGGTCCTTTGCTGACCGTTTAACTTTCCAGTTTTCCAAAAATTGAGAATTTCATGGTTTTGACACGTGTAAGCTACTCTATCCTAACTAGGCTATTGAACCTTGAGTTTTGACCTATTATTAGGTATATTGTCAACATGTATCTATTCAAGAGTCATTTCTTTAAATGACTAATTCCTCTCGATTAATGAGCTTGTTGTTGGAATATCAAGAAAATCAACGTTCTTACACATTCTACCTTGATTACATGAGCTTGATCTTGGAACTCTTGGCCATTCTATTCGTGGATGTCTAGATTTCGTGGGATCTATGATCCAAACAAATCAATGCCAAGGCAAACACATTAAAGGGCCCAGTCTGGTCCTGGGAGGTGCACCCGAAAAGTACTTGACCCTCGGGGAGGTGAATGACTAGGTGTGGCATTTGGCACTGGTACTATCTAGCATGTTGGGTCTACGACATTCCACACTCTTGTGATACTTGCTATACTTGCTTGAAAGCAGGAAGTGCTTGCTTACATGACTCGACTTGACTTGACTCGATAAATGGCCATTCACTTATTATCGTGCATGATGTGTTGACTTGACTTGACTTGGCATGTGGCCACTCATGTGGAATTCTAGTTATTTGTTTTGCTATCTTGATTTACGATGTTCCTTCCATTTATCTATCAATTATCGTCTAATCTTGTTGGTTACCAGCTTGTCTTATTGAATTCTCGCTTTATTTATACATTCATGGAGATGGCTAATTACTTAAAATTTGCCTGATGATAGAGTGTAATTCTTACTGAGCTTTTCGCTCACCCCCCTTATTTCCATCCTTTTCAGGTAACGTAGTAGATGGAACGTTTGCAATTGGGATCGAGTCAGCGTGATCGAGTGAACCTGGAGCCTAAAGATTGGAGTCTTTTTATTTTCTTGAGTCTAGATAGTATTGTGGATCTTGCTATTTTCTCTTCTTTATTTCTTTTATTGAGTCCACATTGTATTTAAATTCCAAATATCAATAAAAATCACAATTTTCTCAATTAGTATGGCCTCCATGTGTCTAATTATGTTTATTCTGCTCTTGCTATCGTGACTGTTTCGCTGTATGTTCCGAACACTGCTTCCCGCTGCTATCGGTTCGGGGCGTGACACCTCCGTAAGTCTACGCTAGCCTTGGATTCTCTCAAGGCAGTCGAGTAGGTTGTATCTTAAAAACCCTTAAACCCTTACTTGTCACGTCACACTGAAGAAACGTGATGTTTAGCCCTCTTAGAGCGCTGTCCTTGGCCTCTTTGAGAAGTCTATTTCTGTTTGGAAACTGCGACCAGGACTTGGACGCTAAAAGGAATTGGCGGCAAGTCAGTGGGCACAGTTTACTATTTTAGCGACCTTACATTGGACGCTAATTATGAATTAGTGACTGCATGAAGTGTCGCAAATTCTTCATGCCTGTACTATTCACAGGAATGAGCAACCACTACAGTGGACACTGTTTCCGTAATTGATGGCGACTGAGTGGATGCCAATTACCCAGTTTCATGATATGTCATCATTTTTCGTGCGATTTATCGGTATGCCATCATTGTTCAAGTTATAACCTTGAACTCATAATTTCGTGAATCTACCTTATCATCCTACAATGGCTTATTCCTTTGGAACTCTATATTGGCTATAAAACTATAGTGGATATCTAAAAGTATATACATGACTCAATGCTAGTGCATATAGGGCCCGATCTGGTCTTGGGAGGAGCACCCGAAAGTACTTGTGACCAAGCGAGCTATAATGATCACGGTGTGGCATTACACCGAAGTACATGACTTGCTTGATTATGATATTCCACAAATCTCGTGCTTGACTTGACATGACTTGGGTGGCCCGGAATGGATATTTACTTGCTTGAAATTTTAATAGCCAATTTACATGACATGGCTCGATATTACATGCTTGACAATCTTGATATACTTCACATGATTATCTTGAAATCTTGCTAGTTCATCTATATTATTTCTTGATACTCTACTCTCGCCTTTATATTGCATACCCGCATCGCTATACTTGCATAGTTCATGTAACATTTAATTTACTTAAAGCAAGTTTGATCTTGAGATATAATCCTTACTAAGCGTACGCTCACCCTAGTTTCCCCCCTACTTTTCAGGTAATTCCGATGACGAGGATCATTCAGATGGGGTTGGCCATGAGTGAAGAGATTAGAAGCCGTCCAAGATTACCTACGTCGTGTCTTTTCATCTTTCTTGAGTCTATCATTGTATTTTCCTCTTTATTGAGTCTAGTTTTGTTGAACCAATAAGCTGGTGCAAACCGTGATTCAGAGGGGGGGGGGTGAATGAATCTCTCGCCTTTAAAAAAATGCCCAATTAAAACTGTACTTCAACTCTTGCGGAATTAAAATCAAGTGGGCTCAAATTGAATCGTCGTTCTAAGAAGGCTCACACTTGAACACTTAACGAGCACAACCAGATGGAACACTTAATTACATAGTGAATTTAGTAAGCTCTAAACATATTAGATGAACGATCCTAATCATACAGCTAGCGTGAATTATGAAGCAAGCAATCAATCCACTGCACAAGAACTTTTAGATGGTTCAGTCTGCTGCCCGCAGACCTACGTCCATCCCCCAACTCTAACCAGAGTGAGGCTTACTGCTGCCTAACACCTTGAACCGCTATGCCTCACAGCTTGCATCCGCTGAGCATTACAGCTTGGCTTACAGCTGAGCACCACAGCTTGCTGTCCGAGGATCTAATCCTCACCGTTGTGCATCACAGCTTGCACTGCTGACTAACAGCTTGAAGTTAAATAAGGACAAGTAAAAGAAATCAAATATGAACAAACAACACCGGAAAGATGTAAATGGAATGCAATCAATATAGCTCACTCAGGAGCTAATCTAGCTTGGATCTGATCCAAAGGCCAGCAGAGACAAATCTTCAAGAACTGCTTCAGTTGCTTCGCAATCTCTTCTATAAAGATCCCTCTTCTTCACTATCTCACAATCCCTCCTCTCTCTCTGACTCACACTTCTTCTTTCTCTCAGATTTCTTCTGATCACTCTGTTTTCTTCTCAGATTTCTTCTTCTCTTCTGCTGTCTCTCAGACTGCTTCTAATCTCTCTAGCTCTCTTTTCTTTTCTTTTGTTCTCTCAATCCTCCTCTCTTCTATCTATCTTTTTCTCTTCTCTTACTTCTTTGCTCTGATCGCAGAAGGACTTTTTATAAGGCTTCAGGCCTGGGGACCCACGAGCTCACGCATTGGGCATGTGGATGGAACATTCCCGCCAATGAGTTTCTGGAAGATCTCAACCACGTGTCAGAATTTGGATAAGAAGGGATCCACATGGTAACATCTTTCTGGGACGGTCTACCTTGGATCACGTGCCAGTTATAGGTTCACTTAATCCTCACGAGCTCATGTGCCTACCTTATTCTTCACGCATTCTGCCCTTCACATGATAGATAAAGTTCTTGCCAAAGCATTTCATCAAACACTTTGTAGTCACCCATATTTCAAATGCGCACATACTAAATGGACAGGTTATACATGTGCACAGACCTATTGTGCTATTCAACATAATGTGTTCGGATCTCATTGAGATCTGATGGAAAATGTGCATGGACCTTATACTTGCTTAGACCTGAAACGTGCTCGGACTTGAAAACATGCTCAGACCTTACATGTGCTCAGACTAAAACATGCTCAGACTTAGTAGGAAGACATGCACCGACCTTCTATGCATTGAGCTAATATGTGCACTGACTTCATATGACAAGAAGCAAAAAATGCATTGACCTTCTAGTATGCAAAAGGCAATGTGCACTGACCTTATTATGCATGAAGCATGATGTGCTCTGACCATAGAAGGCATGACACATAAATTGCTTTGACCTCTTCAGTAAAAGTGCTCTGACTTTTTATAGCATACAAACACATATGCTCAGACTCACAAATGCATAAACCACACATGCTAGGACCTGTTGTGAGACAGAATGCAAATGTGCTCTGACTTTCTACGTGCTTGTAACAAATGTGCACAGAACTTAGAAAGCAGGATGCAAAGTTTGCTTCGACCTTAAAATGGCCTAAGACAAACCATGCACCGACCTTAGTATGGCTAAGGCAAAACGTGCACCAACTCCAATGTGCACTGCAGAAGACATGCTTCGACCTTTGCCTCTATATTCAAGAATGTGCACCGACTCTAGTTTAGGACAAACAGAGTGTGCACCGACATTCTTTATGCAGAGAGGGATGTGCATCGACCTTTATGCTTAACTAAGTGTAAACCTGCACCGACCTCGACATACACAAAACAGAATGTGCATCGACCTCAGTTGGTCAATTGGACTTATGCACCGACTTGCATACCCAAATGCTATGAGTATGCATCGACCTTATGAATGCTTATATGTGAACATGCACTGACCTATGTCACTAAAACTTCAATATGCACTGACTTATATGCATGTGTCATGAATATGCATAGATTTAATGAGAGAGAGATATGAATGTGCATCAGCTATTTGTTTTGACATTAAGACAGTAAATCAAGTTTGATTATTGTGAAGGAACTTATGCATTTCAGTCCAGAGATGATTCATAGTCTGTCATTATCAAAACCAGGGCTCCAACAATCTCTCCCTTTTTGATAGTGACAACTTATGAGTCATGTATCATTTTCACAGGTTAAAAATTACACACATTTTCAATTGTTGTTTTCACATTATTCAGAACAGGATAGATTGACTGTCATGCATAACAAATATATTCAATACAAAGATGCACACTTGCATTACTGTGTACAGTAAGAAAAACACACTTATGTTTGGCTGAAAAACATAGCACACAAGTGATTTAAAAACAGTAATTCATAAGCTTTGATTTTGTCTTTGCTCAATCAAAAACATGATTCCAAAATTCCCATAACAGCATACATTCATTTTCTTTCTCTGTCAAATAGACACCATTAAAAATTTCAAAGAGAAGAAAATTCTCTCCATATACATGAACTCCCAAAAAGTGACCACTCACATACATGATTTCCCAAAATTCTCCCCCTTTATCAGTATCAAAAAGATAGGGTGAAATCTTAAACATCTGCAGGACAAATACTACTGGAGCTACTACCCCTTCGACTGACTCTGCGGATGGGAGTTCTGCTAGAGCTGCCTCTCTCAGTCAAGGGTATTGCACGTGGAAATAGAATTCTTTCCACCTTTGTACCCAGTGCAACAAACTTGGTCATCACTTTCTGATCATTCTGCTTAACCAATGCATGTAATTCCTTAACATTGGTGGTCAGGTCCACAAACCACTGTTGGAGCATGGTGCACATGTTCTCTACTTGAGAAGTCTGCTGCTGGTGAATGTCAGCCATGGAGGTAGAGGTGCTAGTGGTCTGTGCATAGACAATGTCTCTGATGTTAACTTAGACAGATCATGCATTCTTAATTCAATAGTGTCAAATCTATCACTAACGGTTCCCATCTGGATGATGCTGTCCTGAACATCTTCTGCAAGACCATCTATTCTTTGGGAGAGAACTTGTTGTTCTTTTCTGATGATGTCCATTTGTTCTATAATTCTTTGTTGATCTTCTCTGATGTCAAAAGCATGGATTAGATTTTGTGTAATCTTTTCATTCGAATCTAACTACGAGTCCTTTAGAAAGTTCAGAATGGGACCAACTGTTTCACTGACTTTAATCAATGAATTTAAAAATCCATGAATTTTCTCATCAGGCTTATATTTGTCTCTGACGAATTTCTCCCATTGACTGTTGATAGTATGTTCTACATGCATCATCCTAGCATCCAAATTTTGAATAGCTGAATTCATGTGCATAAACTGTGCATTCATCATGTGGCTTTGATTCATGATAAGATTCACCAGAGTATTGAACATTTCAGTAGTTGGTGTTCCTGAGGAAGGTCCAGCTGAGCTAGAAGCTTGAAATTCTGGTGGTATGAAGGGTTCCTCAAGAGTCAGAGGAGGCTGGATCCCTAATGTAGTTAAATGTCCATGATAAGGTCCATAGTAATCAACAGGACCTAGAAATTCTTGTGAAGCTACAATCTCAGCTTCTTGAACTTCTTGGGGTTGCTCTTCCGGTACTACTTCCTCCCCTTGCTGCTCAATTCTCTGTATAAGCTGGTCTGCTAAAACTTGTTGCTATGGCAACTGTTGTTGTTGTTCCAACCTTTCAATTAGATCATCAATTTGAAGTTCCATTTGTTGAAAAAATTGATCATCATCCAAGTGCTGTTCTTGCTGCTCAACAATCTGTGGTGGCAATTCCTGCTCAATCATTGGTAGCTGACTCTCCCCCTGACTTGATGCTTCCATATGAAGCTGCTGAAGCTGTTGAGATGCTTGAAGCTGATTTTGATCAAGTTGTTCTATAACTTGTTGCTACTGCTCAGATTCTACTTCTCCTTGCTGTGAAATAATTTTCTTTTCCACTAGATGGGTAGGCTGCACTGCTACTTCCTTATGAACCTGACTTACTGACCCTTGCCCTTGGATTCTACCCCCTGATGGCTCAAGCTTCATGAACTTTGTGATGAAGTCCATGTTGTATACGTTTACCTTAGGGATTTCTCTGAGAGCTTCATCCTCTAAGGAGACATTCATCTTCTTAAAAATTACTGTCAGATGAGCAGCATAGGGCAAGTGTCTTCTTGACTCCTTGCAAGTTCCCATGATTTGAATCATTATTTCAGGCAAACATATTCTAACCCTTTTGAACATGCAGAAGAAAATGAATCTTTAAGATTCAGTCAGTCCGCCTCTTCCTCCTCTTTGAGTGGTTATAATGGTTGTGAACATGTGATGTAGTAACCTCTTGAGAGGGGAAAATCTATTTGCATTGAATTGGGTTAACTTTGCTTGTTTCTTATCCTTTGAGTTGCTTGGCAGATCAGTCAAAATAGTATAAGCTTCATGCTTATTATATTCAAAATCTCCTTCCATAACTTCGTCTTCTGGACTCCTAAAAACTTTGTGAAGGAGATGTCTAGTGAGTTCAATCTTAACTCCCTTGACGGTAGACCATATTTTGGACTATTTCAAATCAAATTTCATGTTCATATAGAACTCTATCACCAACCTAGAATAATAAACTTGGTGTTTTCCTATGAACTTCTTCCATTTTTGAAATGTGATCAATTCTAACAAATATGGAAACTTAGCCATCATGCTTTCATCATGGAAGTCCACATAGCATGGGAAAAGAATTTTACCAGACTCAAGCACGGACTCTGCCTGCACTGAAGTTTCGAGTTCATATTCTTCCTATTCAGGTTCTTGATGGATAGTTTCTGCGGTAGAGGTTCTTTGCCGCTTGGCTGGAACTTCCACTAACTTTTCTTTCCCTTTGACTGATTTCTCTTTAGCCGACTCAGAGCTGGTTCCCTTAGCATGCGCCTCATTCGATCTTCGTTCGTAGTGTTGAATAGCGGCAGACTGCTTGGATAGAGGGTCCATAGGCTGCTGCTCCTCCATAGCCTTCCTCTTCCCCTTGCTCTTGGCGGCCGGAGAAGACATAGTGGAATCGGTGAGGAGTGGAGGACGAAGAGTGATAAGAAGGATAGGAGAAATGTAGAGAACAAGAACAAAGCGACCAAGGCCAAGGTCTGGAGTGAGGTAGTGCGGACGAGAGAGAGAACATCGATGCTAGTGGTTGCTCCGACCTTGATGGGGTAGGTTAAAAGTGAAGAAGATGACTTTGACGATAAGGTAAAGTTATAATTTGTATTCTGCCGACTTTACCAAAATCAACATAAAGTACCCAGACTACCCCTCACTTTATGTAAAATGCCTTTTTTCACATTTTAATGATCTTCATCGTATGAAGCTTATATCTTATACCATTAACCTTCTGAGATTAATCCTCTAATGCACAATCAATGGAAATGAAACCTTCTAATCAAAGTACTATGCCCAGCCAAAAAATTCATTAATCTTACTAATTATTTTCATTTGACAAAGCTGATTTAAAATCTATCTTATATTGAATTCAAACAATTTCTCAGTTTCTAAAATAAAACCCAGGGTCAACCATAATTTTCAATTTTCCTTTTTTATTTTTCTTGATAGATCATTCTGGTATGACTACATCTTTTTACTCAAGGAAATATATTTATTAGACACCAGAGTCCCTAGTTACTCAGCGCAGTCTACCTTTATGCCTTCATTTATGAACAGAGATAGCTTATTTTATCATGACATGACCTCTAAATTTCTTTGATCTAGATGGCCAGTTTCTCAAAAATTTGCCATTGCTCTGCCATTTCACATTTTTATTTAAATGGCGTATTCCCTAGTCTAAACTCAGATTTACTTAAAACTTGATTTAGGAACAATATAAGACATGATCTTCTACCAGATTGTCTTATTACTTACAATTTTCAGATTTGAGAAGTTTCAGCTAAACACTTCCAATATTAGAATGTTTTTTAGACCATTGAAGGCACATTCAAGAATAATTTTGAACAATTAACACATGATATAATCTTTATAAGCAGAAAATCATTTCATTGTAAAGTTCAGCAATTTTATTCTTGGATTAGGGTGGTCTTAGTAACCAATAATTGATGGTTAGTAAAGATGACAGATTTCAACGCATTACTCCCCCTTACAGCCAAAGTCTGAGGACATGTGACCGAATTTAGATGAGAAGGAAAATATGGACAGATCACTATGAAGAAAGGTAAGGTGGTAGGATGTAAGGCCACATGAAAGCAGGAATAAGACTCAGGATAGATTTGCAAACAGCCAAAGACTTATCCTTTCTAGTCTTTCAGCTAACCAATAGCCTTCAGAATACCCCAGCAGCACTCAACCTTTCTTATGAGACTACTCTCATGAACAAGTAACTCACATTCTACAATACAGTCAGCAACACTATCCATATTCATGATGTTCAGCCCATAAACAACCAGTATTTCAGCAGTATGACTAGTCAGCACAAACATAGCTCAATTTCTGATAATTAGCCATAAAACAACACATCTGACAAGCTTATCTCAGCTCCCCCTCACTGTGTGCATTGCTTTCAGCTAGACATCAATTCTTTTTCTTAAGGTACACAATTATGCAGCGAATAAATGCATATTGTAGATTTACTCTACATGCAGATTTGATCCTTGGTACTTGGCAGAGAACTTAGGTCCTAGGGACCTCCTCACACATGGTAAGAGCTTCCAAGCAGACTTTATCTGTCCTTCAACACTTTACCATTTGATATACCATGGAGTCATGCAAACTGATGTAACTATTATGGAGATGATATACTAATGTAGACATCATCATGACAGTTCTTCTATGAGTTACGCATATGGCAAATGAGCAGAAATTCAGCATTCATTTCAATACAACATCAATAAAAAACATTAATTGATGAGAAAGCATTCAATCAGCAATAGAGAAGTTATTCTGATCACTCATGCAGAAACTCATAGAAGAATTGCACATGCCATAAAGCAAGTAATACAAGAATGAGTGAGAGTGGGGTTAACTAACCTTTATGTGCCTTATTTTTATTCCACCCCTTTTATTCCTTTCTCCAAGACACACCTGCAAGAAAGAATTACCTTGCATATCTAGGAACCCAAGAGCTCTTGGGCCCTATCAGATGAGTAACACCTTCAGCAGGTGTACCCAAAGAGTTCCAAGCATTCTCATTATCAAATTTCATAAAGAAGTAGTTATTCACAACATGCCCACTTTTCCCACAATAATGACATGAAATAACATGTTTTAGTTTCTTTTTGTGCACATTAGTATTAGCACGAGACTTATGTGCATGAGCATGAAAATTTCAGTTATTTACATGAAAGTTTTGTTTTCCATGACCTGCCAACTAGCACTCACTAGCCAGATGGCCTGGCTTCCAACAATTCAAGCATGCAAGAGATTTTATATTAAAGACAAGTTTGGTTTTATCAAAAACATTTCTATTTGTAGGGAGTTTAACAAACTTAGAATTGAATTTTCTTCCCTGGGCATGCCAACATTAAGCAGCACTATGGCCTATCTCGCCACAATGGAAACAATGAATTTTCTTATTTTGAAATCCATGATATCTGACATGAGTTTTCCTAGCATGCATTTTACTAGAAATTCAAATCATCTAATTCCATTAATCTACACTCATGCATTTGATGACCAACATTGTGACAGTAATGACATGCCATGATTTTCTTAGGTGCATGTGTGTGTGTGGATGATTGAATGACATCATGCAATGAGGTGGCAGGAACATTTTTGTTCTTATGTTTTTCAGCTGGTTTCAAATATTTCTGAGCAGTAAACTGAAAAACAGGCGGGTTCATTGAGCTGTGAGACACAGAACTGGAAACAAAAAATGTTTGAACTTTATTTGTAAAACTCTTTTTATTTGCAGGGTTATAGCCCAACCCTTCCTTCTGAAAATTAGCTTTCATTCCCAGCAACTTATCCAGATTGTCTTGACCTTCAACAAATCTAGACAAGGATTTCTTTAGTTTTTTAATTTAATTTTCTAGAGATGCAATATGTATCTCATAGCTGGTAATTTCTTGTTCACTGTAATTAACACACTCATTTAGCACCTTGTTTGTAGTTTTGTATTTCTCAACTTCTTGTTCCAGTTTGAGCTCTTTTTCAACTTGATTTTCAACACATTTTCCCTTTTCTAAGACAAGAAGCCTTTCAGACATAGTAGTGTTCAACTGCTTCAATTCTTCATTACCTTTTTGCATCAATTTTAATTTTTCAATTTCAGACCATAATTCTTTGATCTGTTCAGCAAAATTTTTATCATTAGATGTAGAACTTAGCTCTTCAATTAATTCTTCCTCTCTCTATTCAGTTTCCAAGTTTTTATCCAACAGATTTTTATTTTCTTCTTTGAGAGAGGTAACCAGTTTCCTCTGCCATTCAATGTCAGTTAGAAGATTTTCATTCAATTCCTTCAGTGATATGCAATTATTACGTAATGAACAATCATAAGAGGTATTAGGCACGTTTTGTTCAACTTCCTTTTTCAGCCTCTTATTTTCCTTTTTCATTTTCTTATATCTATCAGTAAGCTCTTCATACATGTTGACTAAATCATCAAATGAAAGTTCTTCGGATCCAGAACTTACCTGAGATGAAGTCTCCTCCTGTTGACCATTGCTACAATCATTTCTTTTAGCCATGAGACATTCGTGGTTTTTCTTCTGTTCCAGGACTGGGTTGATCTTCTCCAAGACTTCCTTTGCAGTCCTGCATTTAGTAACATCAGGAAACAAATCAATGTCTATAGCTTTCTTGATCATCTCTAGGGCTTTCAAATTTTCTGCACTTTTTAGTCTCTCAACGACAGTCCATGTGGATTGATCCTTTGGAATGTTGTATGGACTATGTGCTATCAGAACCCATAAATTCAGATCAACAGAGATAACATAATCTCTGAATTTTCCTAGCCAGACATGAAAACGAGATCCATCAAATCTTGGTGGATTGGCCATAGAGACAGATTCAAAATCAGATTCACAGACACACGGAATACACCAAAACAGCAGGATTCACTGCAGATCGTTAGATCTGATGTACCAGTAACCCGCTCTGATACCAATTGTTGAACCAATAAGCTGGTGCAAACCATGATTCAGAGGGGGGGGGATGAATGAATCTCGCCTTTAAAAAAATGCCCAATTAAAACTGTACTTTAACTCTTGCGGAATTAAAATCAAGTAGGCTCAAATTGAATCATTGTTCTAAGAAGGCTCACACTCGAACACTTAACGAGCACAACCAGATGGAACACTTAATCACACAGTGAATTCAGAAAGCTCTAAACAGATTAGATGAATGATCCTAATCATACATCTATCGTGAATTATGAAGCAAGCAATCAATCCACTACACAAGAACTTTTAGATGGTTCAGTCTGCTGCCCGCAGACCTACGTCCATCCCCCAACTCTAACTAGAGTGAGGCTTACTGCTGCATAACAGCTTGAACCACTACGCCTCACAGCTTGCGTCCGCTGAGCATTACAGCTTGGCTTACAGTTGAGCACCACAGTTTACTGTCCGAGGATCTAATCCTCGTCGCTGTGCATCACAGCTTGCACTGCTGACTAACAGCTTGAAGTTCAATAAGGAAAAGTGAAAGAAATCAAAGATGAACAAACAACACCGGAAAGCTGTAAATGGAATGCAATCAATATAACTCACTCAGGAGCTAATCTAGCTTGGATCTGATCCAAAGGCCAGCAGAGACAAATCTTCAAGAACTACTTCAGTTGCTTCACAATCTCTTCTCTAAAGATCCCTCTTCTTCACTATCTCACAATCCCTCTTCTCTCTCTAACTCACACTTCTTCTTTCTCTCAGATTTCTTCTGATCTATGGCACTCTATTTTCTTCTCAGATTTCTTCTTCTCTTCTGCTCTCTCTCAGACTACTTCTAATCTTTCTAGCTCTCTTTTCTTTTCATCTGCTCTCTCAATCCTCCTCTCTTCTATCTATCTTTTTCTCTTCTCTTACTTCTTTGCTCTGATCGTAGAAGGGCTTTTTATAAGGCTTCAGGCTTGGGGACCCACGAGCTCACGCATTGGGCGTGTGGAGGGAACATTCCCGCCAATGAGTTTCTAGAAGATCTCAGCCACGTGTCAGAATCTGGATAAGAAGGGATCCACGTAGCAACATCTTTCTGGGACGGTCTGCCTTGGATCGCGTGCTAGCTATAGGTTCACTTAATGCTCACGAGCTCATGTGCCTGCCTTATTCTTGACACATTCTGCCCTTCACATGATAGATAAAGTTCCTGCCAAAGCATTTCATCAAACACTTTGTAGTCACCCATATTTCAAATGTGCACAGACTAAATGGATAGGTTATAACATGTGCACAGACCTATTCTGCTATTCAACATAATGTGTTCGGATCTCATTGAGATCTGATGGAAAAATGTGCATGGACCTTATACTTGCTTAGACCTGAAACGTGCTCGGACTTGAAAACATGCTCAGACCTTAAATGTGCTCGGACAAAAACATGCTCAGACCTTAAATGTGCTCGGACTAAAACATGCTCAGACCTAGTAGCAAGACATGCACCGACCTTCTATGCATTGAGCTAATATGTGCACCGACTTCATATGACATGAAGCAAAAAGTGCATTGACCTTCTAGTATGCAAAAGGCAATGTGCACTGACCTTATTATGCACGAAGCATGATGTGCTCTGACCATAGAAGGCATGACACATAAATTGCTTCGACCTCTTCAGTAAAAGTGCTCTGACCTTTTATAGCACACAAACACATATGCTCAGACTCACAAATGCACAAACCACACATACTCAGACTTGTTGTGAGACAGAATGCAAATGTGCTCTGAGTTTCTACGTGATTGTAACAAATGTGCACAGACCTTAAAAAGCAGAATACAGAGTTTGCTTCAACCTTAGAATGGCCTAAGACAAACCATGCACCGACCTCAGTATGGCTAAGGCAAAACGTGTACAGACTCCAATGTACACTGCAGAAGACTGTTGGCACTCAAAGTATGATCATTAGTGACCAAGCCAATAAAGACAAATGACCCGGCACACCGGAGCACGGAAGCCGGTGCGGATCAACATATTGAAGATTTCTCAAGCTGTCAGAACCTCGGGTCACTCCGTGTGGATACGGGGACTTCACCGCAGGGGAGTCGAGACAAACTCGTCAACCAACCGGCAGTGCGACCAAGCCTGCCCAATGAACCGGCATCGACTTTGTCGTGCCGCATCCACTACACCCGTTGTCCGATCAAGGATAATGGTCTATCCGGTGGTCCCCCACCACATGAAAGGGCTCTCCTGAAGATAAAGGAGTTTCCCCCTGGTTCCCCGAGAGGGAGGGCCGAAAGCTCTGATGGCAGAAGATCCCGATCGCCCGGCATGGGCACGGCTTCCCGTCAAGATGGGCCCCTTAGTGGCCGAATGATCGCCCGGCTCAGGCGGAACTATCTCCCGGCTATCTAACCTCCTAGAAAGCTCAGAGTGCGAGCCAGGCTGGACCAACAGCATGGAGCGTAGAGCCGAAGGCCGTGTCAGTGGAAAGCCCGCATGGTCAAAATCAAAGTTATCAGGAGTCTCAAGGAAGGCCGTAAGTCAACCTGGGAGCTTCTACAAGACACCTCGTCGAAGTTTCGAGGAGCATCGGCAATATTAATGTTCACGGTGATTCCCGGAATCATCCCCGGACTCATCGATGGGCTCGAGGCGCATGAGAAGCATTAGCCCGGCGCGCCTTAAACCGGCACGCCCCTCATTCAATGCCCCTTAAACCGGCGCGCCCCCTGCCTTCTGCCCTCATCCCGGCGCGCAAGTTACCTTACCTGATGGCGCTTTAAACCGGCGCGATAAGCTCACGAAGACTCCTCTCGGCGCGCCAAAAGCTCACGCCGGATGAAGAGCCTCCAACCTGTTATATATATACGGGCGAGGTTCGATTAAGAAGGAAGAGGCGGAGAAAGAGAGACAGATAGAAACCTTCGAAAGGGAGAGAGAGCTTCCTGGGGAGAGAGGTCTCCATCCGAGCGTCCTTCAACGGCGGTCTTCCTCTGTTCTGATTGAGGTCCTCCGGAGCCGGAGAAGGAGAAATTCCGATACTCTGTTTTGAGAACAGGTGGGCGCCGGCGTTTATCTTCTTTGCTTTTCGTGGATTGTTTTCCTCTTTCAGAGTCTCCGTCCACCAACTGTAAGCAGAGAGGGGGAGGGATGGCAATGATACGAGCCGACCCCTCCCCTCTCCTGCGATCTCTTCTTCTTACTGCATTCGTTTTCCTCTGCAAAAGGATGAACGGCGACCGAGCAATGATGCCGGCGCCGGATTCCTAACGTGTAATTGAATATCCCATTCCTATTTCTGGGGGTGGCAATGCATATTTGAATATCTGGACCAACAGGTCGAATGATTGATTCTAAACTTCTGTCTCCTCTCCTATCTACGGCGATGGTTACCTCCGTGCGTTTTCTCTGGTCCCGGTTTTCCCCGAAGCCCCGATCATGCCCCAAAGCATTGTGGGCTACAGAAACACCCCCCTCCCCGGGGTTCTTTCCCCTCTTCTTTGCGACCATGCTCGTGTATGATTTAAGGGCCCCTGCATGCCCTCCGTGGACAGAGCTGCGCTTCTGCGTACGCTTCTTTCTACTGTGTTGTCAAGGGTCAGCTCCCCTCGATTCCTCTCTTCCTATTGCCCTGTGGCTCGTAAGGTGAGGATCGTACTCGGGATTGCAAGATGCATCGGTTTGACATTGCACCGTAACTGTTCGAGCATATGCCCCTATGTTTGGCTCGTCCCATCTGTGAAGTGATTACCCTTCCGCATTATAGTCATGTGAACCGTTCCGAGACTCTTTGGTGTCGTCTTAGTCATCCGGGGAGGGGGACATCCCCTGCTACTTCGCATAGCTGCTGAGCGACCGGGAACTTTACCCCCCCATGGTGAAGGCTTCCCCAAGGCCATAGCAGATAGCAACAAGGGTCCTAGCCTAACAGGCTTCGCCTCGACAACCCGAGACTCAATCTAGGCCAAGAGATGTGTGCTCCTCGTAGGCCAGCCCTCGGAGCTTAACCCTCTTGGTGGTCGGTCCCTCCATGGGATGAGTCATATGCCGTGAGATGTCCACCCCTCGCAGGCTAGCCCTCGGGGTGATGCTCTCATCATCAATGACCTCGTCTCTCTATTCTTCCCCTTGCGGAGCTTTGGTGCCCCTCGTAGGCTAGTCCTCGGGGTATCCTATCCGATGGGGTTTGCTGGGTGCCTCCGTGCACACTGGCGGTTTAGGGGCTTGTTCCACAAGTGAACATGACCCCGCTTCTCCCCTGTAACTCTTCAGGTCCAGGGGAGATGCTGTCCAAATTTGGACAGATTAAGAATAAATAAGCTCCAATGAAATGATCGTTCTGGACTCAATCGTCTCAGTGCTCGAGTATGAACCTCGCACTGACCTCCCCCTTTATCTCCAGAGGTCTGTGGACTCCAATCGAATAGTCATCTGGCCCAACAACTCAAGAAAGGATCCTATGAAGTCCAGCAAACTTGAAAGAGTTCGAAACTCAATAAAACAAGTTTATTACGGCGCGGTCTTAACCGGCGCGCCCTAAACCGGCGCGGTACCCCCCCGCGCCGGATTAGCCCCACACTCATCTTCAAAAAAATTTTCTTTGCGCCTTTCCGGCGCGCCCTAAACCGGCGCGCCCCAAAGTCCTTGCGCGCCGTTTAAATACCCTGATCGCCGCGCCGTATTAACATCTACACCTACGTCTCTTCGCGCCGTATTAACTCTCATCATGGCCGCGCCGGGTTAAGATGCTATACCTACGCTTCATCGCGCCGTATAAGCTACCTATTGCATGGTTGCGCCGGTTTTGAAACCTATTGTTGTTTTAATCGCTTATCTGCCCCCGAGTGGACCTCATCCCTCGGGGTTGGCATTGATAAATCATAATGCATAATGAATTGAACAAGGGAGGGACCGAGCGAGCCCCGAATTGTATTGTCATTGTATCTTCATTACCATGCCCGTTAGCACTTTGCTTTCGCTGTCGCACTTATGTTGCCTTCCCTCCTCTCGATGAGGAGTAATAAACGTGGCCGACTATCATTTACTTTCACAATTCCATTATCATGCTTAATATAATCATGAAAGTCGTATGTGCATCCATGCATACATCCTTGGGTATATCAAATGGTGTCGACGGAAAAGCCGGATTATGTCTGGTCGGAAGTCTTCGCTATGCGCGACGACGGTCTTCGGACCCACGTCCTCCGCCATGTACCGAGGATCCATAATCCCATGAGACATATGCATCCGACATGCCTTTGTCGTAATCATCATGTGGCTTTTTTAATCCGGCTTCGACAGCCCGCTATCTCGGCAATTAATCAAAGGTGTTCCCTCCTCGTGGGGGATGTAATTAACGCCATAGCCTTTATGGTATGGCGGACTGCTGGTCCCGACCGAACCTCACATTCGCCCGATATGGGTCAGAGTGAGCGCATCATAAAAATCGTCACTCATGTGACTGGCACGCCCGCGTCGTCAATCAGTCAGTTGACTACAAGTTAGTTAATTGGTTGATCGATACGCGAACGAAAAGGCAAAAATGAAAGGAGAAAGAAAAAATGCGCGAAACATAGTCTGGCACGCCCGGTGGGACCGGTGTCACCTTTCATCTCTTTGCCGAGATATTCGGGCTTCGAAGCCCTTTCAAAGACTACTGATTGTTTTCCTGTCTGTCTTTTCAGTGCAAAAAAATGACGACTCACGGGATAACCGGCGTCGACTTCAGTCCTGCGATCGTCGCCGGACACGCACAAGGCTACCTGGCGGTGCCCATGGAGTTTGGTAGCTTTCCTCCTGCTGTGGGCTTCCCCAACTTCTTGGGGTTGGCCTTTGTCGACATGCTGGAAGTCGAAGCCACGGAACCCGTCAAGGAAGCTGTGAAGGAAATGGAGCCTCTGAAGGCCCCCTGCCGCGGTGATTCGCTCAAGAACCCGGTTCCGGCCGCTAGCTGCCTGGTGCACCACCTGGTACGGGTGATGCATCCCACTGATATCAACAAGCCCCCTGGAGGACGTCAGCGTCGCCAGGCTCGCAAGAACACTGCCGTGATCACCGGAACTGTCTCTCAGTCCGGAAAATCAATGCTGGTGGGAGGCATGCGTGTCTTCCTCAACGGGCGCACAGCACGGGTGACCCCAGATCGCGTCATCCCAAACGTCCCTGTCTACAACAACTATCAAGCTCTCGCTGGAAGGAGGGCAGAAAGAGAAGAAGCAGGCTACCATGGCCAAGAAAACCCGGCGCTCAGGCCGAGGAAATTCAAACAGGTGTGGGTTCCCAAGCGGACCCAACCTGCCTACCATCCAACGCCCACCCGCCATCGTCCTATGAACGACGAGGCGAGAGCGAGAAGAGAAAGGGGCTTGTCCCTGATGAATGAAGAAGAGGTGGTTGCGGATCCTCCGCGTCACAGAAGTTTCCGGGCTGTGGCCCGTCAAGCCAACGTCCCTGCCACGGGGCGAAGGTTCCAACAGCCAGCTGACAGAGCTCGACTGGCCTACATTCCTCCTGCTGGAGGTCGACCACTCTCCCCCGTGCTACATCAAGAACGGGGTCAAGAAGAAATGGCCTGCCTGGTCAGAAGCTATTTTCGAGGATTGGGTAACACCTCACTCGGACAGCAGCGGCTGATGCAGACAGTCGCCACTGAAGAAAATTACTGCCCATCAACGGCAGATGAACAAGAAATGGAGGATATAATGAGGATGTCGTCGGTCGATGACAACGGACACAATGACGGCTCTGAGATCAAAGCCGATGAAGCCTTTCCCGAGCGGGAAGAAAGAAGAAGAATTTCTGTGTTCGAGAGGCTGACCTTCCCGCAACAAGCAAGGCGGAGGGTCCATCGACAAAGAAGGAGGATGCAGGTTTTCACTTGCAACATGGCTAGTGTATCCAGCCGATATGGGGAGCTTCCTGAAGACCCCCAAGAACTGGCTCAGTTGGCCGAACGGCTGGGACCAGCTATCCGCAGGACAGAAGCAGCAAGAGGGCTTCTGACAAGGATGAAAGAGAAACAGCCCCAGTTATACCTTCACTGGGATGACAAAGCCCCCGTCTTGACCGCTAATGTGGTAACGACGGAAGAAGAAGACGACGTACTCCTCGACATCCTGCCCGAGGGTACGTCCGGGGAAACAACAGAAGGTGTCCCCACCACTATAGACCCATCAGTCTTGATGCTGCTGCAGAGATATCAACGGGAAATAGATTCCCTGAAGAAACAGCTGATGGAGAAAACTGAACACTCATCAGCCTCCAAACCACCCGAAGTCCAAGGTGAATCATCCCGGGGAGCGGCTCGTCGAGACGACCCTCCACCACTTTACACACTACCCCAGCCGTCAGAGCCAACTGTGACGACAACACAACAGCGGCCACCACAGTCTCAGCCGCTGCTACCTCCGGTGCTTCCTCAGGTGCACCCAACACCCCCGTTGCTGCATCCTCCACAGGCGACCACCCTGGTCACCCCGTACCTGCAGCCAGCACACTTCTATCCGGAGCCAGTCGACCCCACGGTCGTGAACCGGATGATGGTGGAGAGGATGATCGAGCTGAAGCTCGCAGAGAAGAGCGAAGGCGACTACGTCGCATTCGATGCCTACCGGGTGCCCTACCCGCAACACCATGCGGCTAAGCGACTTCCCCCGGGAGTCAACAAGCCGCCCAAATTTGACAAATTTAACGGGAAAGGTTCCCCAAAAGAACATATTGCATATTATATGACCGTTATGGGTGATCTGTCCACCGACGAGTCATATCGGCTGAAATTCTTCGGGTCCTCGCTGACGGGGCTCGCATTTGAATGGTACTCCAGCCTCTCGGCCGGGTCAATCAATGACTGGTCAGATATGCAGAGGAAATTCAGGGAAAGATTCTATGTCACAGAGAGGGAGGTCACAGTGGCCGAACTCTATTCGACAAAACAAAGGGCAGATGAGACCGCCCTTTACTACATCAAGAGGTGGAGGAACCTCGGAATGAGATGTAAGCGGCCCCCGCATCAGGAGGACGCTGTGCAAATATGTAAGCAGAATCTCAGGAGGGAGGTCTTGGAAAAAATGATCGGGATGGAAATACGGTCGTTCGACCGGCTGAATAATGTGGTGGCCGAGGTAGAGGCTTTTCTAGCCAAGCCCGTCCCGCCGTCAGCTGCCAGCACAGCCCAGAAAGGGAAGGCGGCGGAACGGCACCCCACACCTAAAGAAGCGAATGCGCTTGATATCAAGGCGTTCGAACAACAGAAGGAGAAAGGCAAGAAAGCGGCTCCCCCGCAACCTGCGAAAGCTCCAGATGACAAAGAAGGTCCTTCGTTGAGGGACAAAATGAAGAAGGTTTATTCCTTTCCTAAGGATAAGACCCGGATCCTATTTGACTGGGTAACAGAATACAGTATGGTCACTCTGCCTGAGCCAAGAAGACCAGAGGACCTCAAAAGAAGAGACAGTCCAAGATTTTGCCCCTATCACCAGATGTTGGGACATTCAATCGAAGACTGTTATGTTTTCAAAGACATCATTGAAGGAATGGTGAAGAAAAATGAGATAGAGCTGGGAGAGTACAAAATAGACCCTCCTCAGCCACATGAAGCTCCTCCCCGAAGAGCAGCAGTCAACATGGTCTCCCTCTACCAGGCGTTACCTGAGGAGATCTCTGAAGCAAGCACACGGAGCACCTACGAAATCCATTTCCTGGAGCCCGTAAAGGAACAGCAGGGGTGGCAGCAAATCCCTGTGAAACACAAGAAGAAGAGGGCACCCCGCCCAAAAGAAAGGGCACATATCCGTGGCATTACACCTCGGCCTGCTCCGCCAGTGGTAGCGCCCGTATGGGTCACTCCACCTGCAGCTGTCAGAATATATACACCCAACAGGAGGAGACAAACTCCGCTGCCAGTAATCAAGGAAACCAACCCTGGGGTCCTTCGATTGCAACACTTAATTGAAGGGCTAGAGGAATATGTACAGCCCGAACTAAAACCTCTGCTGGTACGGGACCACGTCCCATGGCTAGAGCTGGAGCAACTCTCGCTCAAGCAAGGAGATGAAGCTGAAGCAGCACCACCTCAAGAGAGCAACCTGTTCTGGGGGCAAGCGCCCGCGGAAATCAAAAAGAAGAAAAAGCAAAAGAAGAAGAAGAGAAAGGCCCCTAGGGCCCATAAAACACAGGTCGTCTCTTGCAATACCCTGTCAGCACTCTTCAACCTACCAGGAGAAGAGGAAGAAGAAGAAATTTGCTTCACACCCCATGCTGGGGGAGGCAAGGCCGAGGCCGCGACTGCTGCACATGCCACTCGGTCAGGCCGGAAATGGGGGCGCCAGCCACCACCCAATCACAACATTATGTTCAGAGGGGAGCAACCCTACAAGACACCCCCGCCAGAAGTTAAGGGAGTCCAAATCCCTCCTCCGTCAGGTCTATACAGCAAGACTGGGGGCAAGACCGTCCCTCCATTCCTTGAATTCATGAAGATGTCAAAGGGGAAGCAGCCTTGTCAAGACGCTAACCCTACACCCGGGGTCAATCACCCTCGGCCAGTGCAATCTACGGAGGATACAAATGCAGATGGGGCTTGCCCTGCAGCAACCAATAAAGAAGACCCGACAGTCGGTGCCAGTCAAGAGGGTGCCGAGTCCGAGGAAGATGAAGCAGGTCCGTCTGGACCCACAAATCAAAACCTTCTTAAGCCCAGATGGGTTGAAGAGATGAAGCTCTCCAATGTCCGGGCTGGAAGTCGAATAATGAAGCTGCTCAAGAAGCTCCCTGCTCGATTTACGATCTGGGAAATTCTCTCTTTGAGTGAAGAGACTCGACAGGCGATCATCACTGCTTTGCAGACGCCTGCCCAGTTTGAAACCTGCATAGCTAAGGCTATACCAGAAGCCAGTATGACCTTCTCTCCAGAAGACATGCTACTGCCTACTGCCAGTCACAACAGGCCGCTATATATGAAAGGGCACCTGAACGGAAGAGAGCTGAACCGGATTCTGGTCGATCCTGGCGCAGCAGTCAACATCCTACCATATAGAATATATGAGAGGTACCACTTCAATGTGCATCTCGAAAAAGCCGGGGATATGCGTATCGCTGGCTTCAACCAGAAATGTGAAGTATCTATGGGGGTGGCAGAGTTCACACTGACTCTGGCAGATTTCACTACAACGGTGCAGTTTCACGTCATTGACTCTCACACCTCCTACAAAGCACTGCTCGGCCGCCCATGGCTGCATGAAAACTTGGTGGTGCCCTCCACACTCCACCAATGCATCAAATACAGCCTCCAGGGGAAGGAGGAAAGGATATTTGCTGACATCCACCCATTCGAGGTGTTTGAGTGTCACTTGGCGGACGCCAATCTGTATACGGGGTCTCCCCGGAAGACTTCTAAAACTGAAACCCCCGTAGGGGCGTCGAAGAATAGATCGGGTGACGGTTGGTATCCACCATCGCCGCGCGGATATATCAAGCCAAAGGTGGTCTCCCACATCACGGCTTCTGGAAATGTCGGCAGGGTGACACCCCCAGCATTATACCCCAAAGCTAGGGAAGTGCATGTTGATCGACAGCACGACCGCATCGGAGTCCCGGCCGGCCTCACCAAGCCAGTCTCCGGCCTCAATGATCCCACTGTCGAACCTTTCAAAGCCTGGGAGGTGACACAAGAAGATGGGCCCAGCAGCTTGTTCTATACAGCTGAGGAGCATCCCACTCAGGAGGACACAGACTGTAGCCTCCCTGAAGATCTAGCCAACCCACGGGTTCCTGTTCAGGGCCTGGCATTTACCACTGATCGGACGGCCAGGATGTTTCAAAGGCAACACATCCCTCCCGATCAACCTCAAAAACGCAAGGAAGCTTTCCAGAAGATGTGGTATCCTGTAAATCTGGACAAAGAAATGAGACGTGTCTCTCAACATCCGGGTCTGGGCTTCACCCTGGAAGACTACTATTACAGTGGGCGGTACGAGGTGGACACCATCTCCACCCTCTATCCAACTGAAGATAGCCCTCCGGGGGAAACTTTTGATGAATATCCGGCGGAGGCCGAACATGCTGAATTGGCTCTAGCCGGGAACCAACAAATAGAGACCTTGATCTCCTGCAGATGCTGGGAGCAGGTCCGCCCTGAAGGAGCGGCCTTTCAAGCCGAATTTGATACGGCTAGCAGCAGCGAAGCCGAAGATGCTCAAGAAGCAGAAGTCTCTCCCTCCGCAGGGGTCATGCTAATGACGACTTCAACACCCTTTCTGCCAGTCAATAGAGCCTCGGTTTACTCCAATCAAGGGGAGCCGGCTACCAGAAAAGGAAAAGCCACTTCTGTGGAAGATACAACTGTCCCAGAAGGCGAGACTCCCTCAACTTCTGCTACAAATCCAATGTGCTGTCCGAGTCCGACGGTAAACAACCACTGGCCTGTCATGGCTGCAACCTCATCTACAAGCACTGAAGCTGTTCTCTCACCCTCAGGAGCTGCAACGGCAACGGAGGTGTCCATAGATCCATCCACACAGCCGCTAGCACAAGAGATCAAGAGACCCCGTGAAGCTCTGGCGGTGTCTGACGAGGAAGTCGAAGTACTCGACCCTCAAGATGGTATTCCAGACTTCGTCGACCTCCAACCGGCACCTCCGGAAATAGAAGACGGAGGCCAAGCCACAGTCGATGAACTGATAGAAGTCAACCTGGGAAATGAGAAGGACCCTAGGCCTACCTTCCTCAGTGCCCAACTAGCCCCGGAAGAACGGGAGCTGTACATTCAACTACTGCTAGAATACCGGGATTGCTTCGCCTGGACTTATAAAGAGATGCCGGGTCTAAGTCCCGCCGCCTCACAACATGAGCTGGCAATCAACCCTGAAGCCGAGCCGGTGAAGCAACCGCCGCGGCGTATGAGGCCAGAGCTCATCACCCGAATCTGTGCTGAAGTTGACAAGCTCATTGATGTGGGATTTGTTGAAGAAAATCAGTACACCACATGGCTGGCAAATATCGTCCCTGTGAAAAAGAAGAATGGACAGATCCGGATTTGTGTTGACTTCCGGGATCTAAATAAAGCTTGCCCTAAGGATGACTTTTCGGTGCCAATAACCGAGGTCATGATCGATGCTACAACCGGCCATGAAGCCCTATCATTCATGGATGGGTCGTCCGGCTACAACCAGATTTGGATTGCGGAGCATGACCGGGTCCATACTGCTTTCCGAACTCCTAAGGGCATTTATCATTACAAGAGAATGCCATTCGGACTGAAGAATGCTGGCGCAACCTATCAGCGCGCAATGACCAAAATCTTTGATGAATTGCTCTACCACAAGGTCGAGTGCTACATAGATGACCTGGTGGTCAAAACCAGAAGAAAAGAAGATCACCTGCAAGACCTCCGGATTATTTTCCAGAGGCTGAGGCAGCATGAGCTAAAAATGAATCCTATGAAATGTGCGTTCGGAGTGTCGAGCGGAAAATTCTTGGGCTTCGTCGTCCGATATCGGGGGATCGAGATAGACCCCGCAAAGATCAAGGCAATTCAGGAGTTACCTCCACCAAGGAACATCTCCGAGCTGAGGTCACTACAAGGCCGCTTGGCTTACATCCGGCGTTTCATTTCCAATTTGTCGGGGCGATGCCAGCCGTTTCACAAGTTGATGATGAAAGATGTTCCCTTTTATTGGGATGAAGATTGCCAGACAGCCTTTGACAAGCTAAAAGACTATCTGAAGACTCCTCTAGTATTGGGCGCACCGGTGAAAGGACGGCCGTTGATACTGTATATAGCAGCTACACACAATTCTCTGGGGGCAATGCTAGCCCAGAACAATGAAGAAGGGAAAGAGCAAGCCCTCTATTACCTCAGTCGGAGACTGGTCAGAACTGAAGAAAAATACACTTATATTGAGAAGATCTGCCTGGCACTAGTCTTCGCAGTCAAAAAGCTCCGGCACTATATGTTGTCGCATGAAATCAGCTTGGTGTCCAAGGAGGATCCCCTGAAATACATCATGTCCCAGCCAGCACTCAAAGGCCGCCTGGGTAAATGGGCGGTAATCCTTATGGAGTTTGATGTCTCTTACGTACCGCGCAAAGCCATCAAAGGTCAAGCTATTGCAGATTTCTTTGCTGAACATCCGATACCCGGAGAAAGCCCGTGGGAACCGGAGCTTCCCGAGGATGAGACCCTAGAAGCCGCCCAAGTACAGCCTTCCGCATGGCAGCTATACTTTGATGGCGCTTCCAGAATTGACACCTCCGCTACCGGGTCATCCAGGGTCAGAGCAGGAGCAGGCATAGTCTTGAAGTCCCCAGAAGGAGAAGTGGTGCATACTTCCTGCTCCATAAACAAACAATGCACAAACAATGAAGCAGAATATGAAGCCCTGATAATCGGGTTGCAGATTGCTCTGTCCATGGGAATTCAGATGCTGGAAGCATTCGGAGACTCCATGCTAGTTATAAAACAGCTGGAAGGAGAGTTCGAGGTGCGAAAGCAAGAGCTTCTCCCCTATCACCAGTTGGCGACTCGCCTGATATCAAGATTCTACTTCATCAGCATCAAGCACATCAATCGAGGCCGGAATGCTCAGGCAGACGCCCTCGCTAAGCTGGCCAGTTCATTGGCGGTCCCGCCGGACACAAGCCTGAATATAACAGTGATCAATCGCCGACAGGTCCCCAGCGTAACAGAGGTTCTGGCCGACGAAGAAGAGATGGAAGTAGCAGTCATCGAAGGGGTTCAGCAGCCCGACTGGCGAGAGCATCTCCTACGCTGGTTTCAACACCAGCAACTTCCAAAAGAAAAGGGACAAAGAATGAAGCTCCTGAGGATCAAGGATTCTTACGAGATGAGAAGCGGGACCTTGTTCCGAATTATGGCAGATGCCCGAAGGAAAGTCCTACCCCGTTGCTTGTCTTCAGCAGAAGCGGGACAGGTGATGCAAGAAGTTCATGCAGGGTCAGCCGGGGCACACCAGGCCGGTCCGAAAATGAAAATAGAAATAAAGAAATTGGGTTATTACTGGCCCACTATATTCAATGATTGCTGCAAGTTCGCCAAGGCTTGTCAGAAATGTCAAGAACATGCTACTGTGGCGAGGAGACCCCCAGTGCCACTACATCCCACTCTACCAAGTTGGCCGTTTGCTCAGTGGGGCACGGACGTGGTAGGGCCTCTTCCAGCATCTTCATCAGGGTGCAAATACATCTTAGCAGCTACAGACTATTTCTCCAGATGGGCGGAGGCAGTAGCACTAAGAGATGTGACCGGAGAACTAGTTGCAAGATTCTTCCGGCAGAATGTAATATTCCGGTTCGGGATCCCCAGCCGAATCATCTCTGATAACGGCAGCCATTTCAGGAACCAGAAGGTTTATCGGCTGGCCGACAAATACAAAATTGACTGGAGGACATCGTCCCCCTACAACCCTCAAGCCAACGGACTCGCAGAAGCCTTCAACAAGACACTGTGCACGTTATTGGCAAAGACTGTCAAGTCTAACAAAAAGGATTGGGAAGAAAGGATGTATGAAGTGCTTTGGGCTTATCGTACTGTCTACAAGACCCCAACCGGCTGTTCACCCTTCTCCCTTGTCTATGGGTCGGAAGCTGTAGTGCCAATTGAACTTAAAGTTCCTTCATTGCGAGTTGCCATCCTGCACGGATTAGTCAGTGGTGAGCAGACCAATGCAGAAAGAAGATTGGAAGAGCTCGCTGAGCTCGAAGGAAAACGCCTCCAGGCGCAACAAAACATCCAACTCTACCAAGCTCGCATGGCCCGTGCTTTTGACAAGTTAGTCAAGGGTCGAGAGTTCAAGAAAGGAGACCTGGTAATGGTCAAAAGAAGAGAAGTGATGGCCTCTAACCCCAAAGGGAAACTGGTCAAAAACTGGGTCGGACCGTACATCGTCCGCCGAGTATATGAAGGGGGTGCCTACGTCCTTGTAGACCACAAAGGAGCCGTCCAGTTCTCTCCCCTCAACGGAAAACACATTAAGCTGTATCATGCGGCGCAGCCGACACACCCTGAGTGATCGGTCGAGCTACCTTTTCCTTGGTTAGCGGCATTCCGTCCTAACCGAGCTACTTTCCCTTGGTTAGTGGCATTCCGCCCTAATCGAGCTACCTTTTCTTTGGTTAGTGGCATTCCGCCCTAATCGAGCTACCTTTTTCTTGGTTAGCGGCATTCCGCCCTAACCGAACTACCTTTTCCTTGGTTAGCGGCATTCCGCCCTAATCAAATTACTTCCCCTTGGTTAGCGGCATTCCGCCCTAATCGAACTACTTTTCCTTGGTTAGTGGCACTCCGCCCTAACCGAGCTACCCTTTCCTTGGTTAGTGGCACTCCGCCTTAATCGAGCTACTTTTCCTTGGCTAGCGGCATTCCGCCCTAATCGAGCTACTTTCCCTTGGTTAGTGGCACTCCGCCCTAATCGAACTACTTTTCCTTGGTTAGTGGCACTCCGCCCTAACCGAGCTACCCTCTCCTTGGTTAGCGGCATTCCGCCCTAATCGAGCTACCTTTTCCTTGGTAAGCGGCATTCCGCCCTAATCGAGCTACCTTTTCCCTGGTTAGCGGCATTCCGCCCTGACCGAACTACTTTTCCTGGGTTAGCAGCATTCCGCCCTAATCGAGCTACTTTTCCTGGGTTAGTGGCGCTCCGCCTTAATCGAGCTACCTTTTCCTTGGTTAGCGGCATTCCACCCTAATCAAATTATTTCTCCTTGGCTAGCGGCTTTCCACCCTAATCAAGCTACCTCTCCTTGGTTAGTGGCATCTCGCCCTGATCAAGCTACCCTCTCTCGGATTACATTCCAAATAAAAAAGGGAAGAAAAAAGAAGAAAATGGGGTTAAAAATAGAGATACCCCGCCAGACTTGCCCCCACATCGGGGCAAGTGCAAAAATGGCTATAACCCGGCTGTGGCGAAAACCCGAAAGGGCGTCGCAGGCAAAATCGGGTACCCCGCCACGTGAAAACCCGAAAGGGCGCGTGGGTAAAAGCAAGAGGGGGCTGGCTTCGGCGAAAACCCGAAAGGGCGCTTGAGTCAGTAAAGTGGTAATTCCCAAATGCCTCTCCTATTCTCCACCCAATAAAACTCCGAAAGGGACAATCATCAAAGTCCCACCGGGAATACTTTAACAAACCTCTTTTTGACCCTCGTCATCATCGACGAGATCGGCCGATCTCTGTCCATAACTTGGGCCTTACGTCCTTGTTAATAACCTCACCTTTGCTTCGGCATGTAACCCATGTCGATGAACAAACCCTTTTCGACCCTCGTCATCATCGGTGAGATCGGTCGATCTCTACCCTCAACTTGGACCTTACGTCCCTGTTGACAACCCCGTCCTTGTTTCGGCGATAACATATGCCGACAAATAAACCCCTTTCGACTCTCGCCATCATCGGCGCAATCGGTCAGCCTCTACTCTCAAACTTGGATCCTACATCCTTGTTAATAAACCACTTCCTTGCTTCGACATTTAACCGGTGTCGATGAAATAAACCTTAGACCAACCCTTGTCCTCATCGACAAGGACGGTCGGCGTTCCCGCGATCCAGTTCTTCTGAACCTCGAATCAAAAAAAAAAGGAAAAGAAAATGGGGTTAAAAATAGAGATACCCCGCCAGACTTGCTCCTATATCAGGACAAGTGCAAAAACGGCTATAACCCAGCTGTGGCGAAAACCCAAAAGGGCGTCGCAGGCAAAATCGGGTACCCCGCCGCGTGAAAACCCGAAAGGGCGCGTGGGCAAAAGTAAGAGGGGGCTGGCCTCGGCGAAAACCCGAAAGGGCGCTTAGGTCAGTAATGTGAATAAAAAAAATTGAATGATGAATAGTGATGAATCATCCGTCGTCCAAAGGCCATTTTCGAGGTCGTGGCGAGGGTCTTCATCCGATATCCCACTTATACACGTCTAGTGTCTATACCCTCTTGACCCTTGTCACCATCGGCAAGATCGGTCAATACCTACCCGGTTTTTGTCACCATCGGCAATACCGTCTACCCTTTCGACCCTTGTCACCATCGGCAAGATCGGTCACTACCTATCCGGTTTTTGTCACCATCGGCAATACCGTCTTCCCTTTTGACCCTTGTCACCATCGGCAAGATCGGTCACTACCTATCTGGTTTTTGTCACCATCGGTAAGACCGTCTACCCTTTTGACCCTTGTCACCATCGGCAAGATCGGTCACTACCTATCCGGTTTTTGTCACCATCGGCAAGACCGTCTACCCTTTTGACCCTTGTCACCATCGACAAGATCGGTCACTACCTATCCGATTTTTGTCACCATCGGCAAGACCGTCTACCCTTTTGACCCTTGTCACCATCGGCAAGATCGGTCACTACCTATCCGATTTTTGTCACCATCGGCAAGACCGTCTACCCTTTTGACCCTTGTCACCATCGGCAAGATCGGTCACTACCTATCCGGTTTTTGTCACTATCGGCAATACCGTCTTCCCTTTTGACCCTTGTCACCATCGGCAAGATCGGTCACTACCTATCTGGTTTTTGTCACCATCGGCAAGACCGTCTACCCTTTTGACCCTTGTCACCATCGGCAAGATCGGTCACTACCTATCCGGTTTTTGTCACCATCGGCAAGACCGTCTACCCTTTCGACCCTTGTCACCATCGGCAAGATCGGTCACTACCTATCCGGTTTTTGTCACCATCGGCAAGACCGTCTACCCTTTTGACCCTTGTCACCATCGACAAGATCGGTCACTACCTATCCGATTTTTGTCACCATCGGCAAGACCGTCTACCCTTTTGACCCTTGTTACCATCGGCAAGATCGGTCACTACCTATCTGGCTTTTGTCACCATCGGCAAGACCGTCTACCCTTTCGACCCTTGTCACCATCGGCAATCGGTCACTACCTATCCGGTTTTTGTCACCATCGGCAATACCGTCTACCCTTTCGACCCTTGTCACCATCGGCAAGATCGGTCACTACCTATCCGGTTTTTGTCACCATCGGCAATACCGTCTTCCCTTTTGACCCTTGTCACCATCGGCAAGATCGGTCACTACCCTATCCGGTTTTTGTCACCATCGGCAAGACCGTCCACCCTTTTCGACCCTTGCCATCATCGGCAAGACCAGTCGCTACCCGTTCTCGGTTCTTGCCACTCTCGGCACGACCGTTTGTCCGCCAGTTTCACTATGCCCCCCTGAGTTCCTCGAACTCTCGACCAGCATAAAGCCGTTTCTAGTCTTGAGAAAAGTCGTGGCGCGGTGGAGTGAACACCTCGCCCCTTCCCTGAAGGCGTGAGCGCTCTCCTGCCCTAATGACTCATACACTCGAACTAGAATCGACGGGCAAACAAAAAGGACAACACAATGACAAGATGGAGTCTTCATTCAAAATCAAGATGGAGATTTTTTTCATTACTATGAAGTGAAGGCGCATGATTACATGGACCATGCCCTGGGATACATAAGGTGCATTAAAAGTGAGCACATAAAGAAAAGAGATTACGGCAAAGGGCATCGGAAGATGTCCTCCAGCACAGGAATACCCAAGGACGGATGACGGATCAGTTCTTGCAATCTGAACTCGGTGGCCTCCAGCTCGGATAGCTTCACCTCCAGGGAAGCAGCTTGCCCTTCGGCCATCTCAGCATCCTTAACCTTTTGGACCCCCAGGTGATCTACTTCTTCAAGTTCAGCCTCTATCCTGGAAAGTTCGGCCCGCAATGCCGTCATCCGGGCCGTCAGGGAGTTCCGGCGTTGAAGAGAGGCGTTGGCTTCGTCCCTCGCCCTCATCGCGGTCTCTTGCAGAGAAATGAGGGCCGTCTTGTTTTCAGCCCGCTCCAATGATATGGCCACCAACTGGTCAGCTGCCTCCCGGCCCAGAAACTCCCTCCGGTTCACATACTTCAGGAGCAGAATCACCCGTGGAGTCCAGTCGTCCATGGGACAGCCAATGGCCAGCAGCGAGCGGGACAGATGCTCTATCAACCCCCTCAGCTGAACATAAGTTAAATCCCTACTGGCTGTTACGGCCTGCTGGAGGGTCCCCAGGAATTGTCACACGACGTCACTCGAGGATTGAAGGCCAAGTGGCGACGTCTCGGGCAGTTCAAACTCCACTCTGCCATCCACGGCGGCCCATATATCATCAGCCGTCCCGGAAGATGACGACGGCATAAGCTGCAGTCCACTGCCACTGGGAACAACCGCGCAGACAGGTGCGGTGGCTGGAGCCTCAACAGCAACGATCTCCTTACCGGTCTCCCGGGATGGGGGTCCAGCAAGAACCCCAAGAATCAGGGACGTCTGTCCCTCAGTAATCTCCCCGGCTTCTACCTCAACAGAGTCATCCTTCTCCAGAACCGACTGCTGTTCAGTCTCTCTTGATGGAGAACCTCTGGCTATCGCTGGACTATCAACTTCCACGAGCGCTCCAGGGCCAACTGGGACCATTGATGTTGCATGATCCTTTGGGTACCGCAACGCGATGGGCCGCAGGACGGACGGGAAAGTCGCCTGCCCTGTTCCCAGGGTTGGGAGTGGTATTTGCACCGTCATAGTCGGTAGCGCCACCTCAGTCTGCATCAGAGATGTATACGCTTAAAAAAAAGGGGGGGGGCCTGGCTAAAAGGAGGAGAAAAGAAGCATGGCAAACATTGACCCCGAATAGGTCCTTACCTCGGCCGGGACTAAGCTTAAATCTTTAAGAGCAGTTTCCCCAGCGCCAACTCCCTCACTCGTAAGCGATAATGACGGCACAGGACCGCCCCATGATAACCGGGCCGGGCTGAAAGTCAAATAGTCGCTCTCGTAGGCCGAGGACACCCCAGCATCCTCGGTCTCAACATCAAGCGGCGGTGACTCCTCGTCACTGGAGCCGCCACCATAGTCTACATGCTCAGAGGAAGAGGACCCCTCTGCCCTCTCAAGACACTCCGCCGTCGGAGCAGGAGCCTCGCCAGCAGGAGCATCACCCTCGGCAGGAACTTCCCTGGTGCTCTCCGCACCAGGAGCAACAATAGATGACACCTCGGAGACGGGTTCTCCCTGTCCCGAGGGGATCACCTTCTCTACGCTCTCCGGGCCCGGAAGCAGTGATGGTTGTATATCGACTACAAATTCACAGCAAAACGGGGTCAGGATGACTAAAGATACAAAGACTCACGTTGCTGTCGCAACTAAACTATGGATTACCTTCCATCTCCCGCTGAGGTGTGGGGGAGGTCAAATCCCTTTCTACGGGAGCAGCAAGGATTTCCTCTGCCCCGTCCCCAGTCTCTACAGCTACCGTCGCCTCGGGACCGACGACCCCAGCAGCTGTATCGGCAACTGTCAGCATGGGCCACCCCAAGCAGTCAAGACAAGCTAATGCACTTTGAAGAAAAGAAGAGCCTACCTTCGGCCTCTGGCCCTTGTGCGCGAGAAGCCTCAAATTCTTCGAAAGATACAACGGGAGGAAGGTCGGTTGTCGATGTCTGCTCCGCAGCTTTCTTCCGGCGTGCCCGTGTCACCCGGGTCACCGCCGCTTTCGCCTTCCCGACGGCCTCTCGCAGTTGGGACCTGGTCCTCTTCCTCGAATCCCCAGGAGGCAATGGCATCGTGGTCTGCGCCGGCTCAGGAACTTCAAAATATGTCGGCTTTTGGGCCTTTATGATCAATTCCCTGAAGTGCCGAGTCTCCTCCGAAGTTGGTCGGACTGCATACGCACAAGGGTGAGAATGACACAACCACAATGAAAAGAAGAAGCTGGCCGAAGGGCCTGAAGGAAGAGATGGAACGTACTTGCCGGTCCCGTATAAAAGGGGAAGAGAGGCCAATAAAACAGCGAGGGCGTCTTGTCCCTCGAAGCCGCCTCGCGAATAAGCCAGCATAGATCCCCGATCTTTTCGCTCGGCTCAGCCAGCAGTGCCAGGTCCTCATGGCCACAGGAGGATAGCAGGTAATACAGACTCAGATGGTCCAGCCCCCACCTGTCTGCATATTTGAAGGAGATCTGAAGAGGATGGTCCAGTATGGCTTCACTGGGGCTACGCACCGGGAGGCCGTGAGACCGAAGGAGTGCAAACAGCCAGGGGGTATTGGCATATAAGTCAGCCCGCCTGTCTTCCTTGCGAATGAAAGCCCGGTAGGGATACAACCTGTCCACCTCAGGACGCCAGTCGGCCACGGCCGCGATGGGCTCCTCTACTGGCAAAGGGAGTTGCTGGAGAATCACCCTCTCACTGCTTACCCGGCATAAACCCCGAAGGGTCTTCACATAATCATCCTTGTTGATCGGGGGCAACTTCAGCTCAACTTTCGTCTTGCGACCTTTTACGAGCTTGCGGGCCTCTAGATAGGCCTTCACATCCGTATTAGTCCAAGATTTCAACTTCTTCAAATAAGAAGCGTCAATATCAAGAACTGGCTCCGGTTGGGAAGCTAAGAACCTGTGCTCCGCCACGGCCCAGCACTCTCTCCGGGAGGTCCTGTAAAATCCCGTCCGCGCGTTCCACCACTTGACATATTCAGGCGTGACGTGAGGGAACCGTGCGGGGGCGGGCACCCGGAAAGAAACGTCTTCGCGACGATGGAAAAAGTCCCACCATATCTGGGCATCGTCATTGGATGTTTGCCCGGCCCTATGCCTGTTGGGCAATGCAAATTGCGAAGAGGAATGTGGAATCTGCTGGTCGTAGCCGAAGTTCTGACTGAAACGGAACGGGTAATACGGCTCCAACCACAGAATGCCGCTCTTGCGAAAAATGAGGACACTAGGCCTTATGGCCAATGCCCAATCAACCAACTCCGGCTCCAGAATAGGCCTGGTACAATTGGCCTGGGAAATCGGATGGATGTACTCCTCAGTTTCAAAGAGTTTGCACTGTCTCGTCCTGTTCGTCAATGGGCTCGAGTGAGCAGCCAAGCTCCAGAAATGAAGAACCCCGGGCGAATCCACGGGAAGACGGGTCAATTTACCCCGAATAGCATAAAGTTGCTCCATTAGCAATGATGGCTCGGCGCTTGCAAACTCTATCATGCGCGGGACCAGAGGAACCGCTTGTAATGCCCGAGGAGCTGCCTCCGGGAACAGGGTGCAGACCCAAGCATTAAAGAAATGTAGCGGACCAACCGTCCGAAGGGTTCTGGGGAGGCGCGTCTTGTGCAAGTCCCCCAGCATCTTGTAAATGAGGCACAGGGCCACTGGGCAAAGAGACAGCTTGGTACCCCAAGCCATAAGACAGGCCGGATATATGGCTTCCGCCCTGATCACGCTCTCGTCACCCTGAGGGAGAGCAAAGGAACAAAGCCAATAAACCAAATAGGCAGCACAATGAGTCACTGCATCAACACCAGTAGGGTTTGGGTTTTCCCCCTGCCCTCCTCTCGAAGAAAATGACGAAGCGGCCTGGCGTCGTATCCTCTTCTTCCGTTTCTGGGCCACCGGTGCTATCGGAGGAAAATCTTCATACTTGTTCTTCCCCTGGAAGAAATATTGAAGCCAAGCGCCCATCCGCACTCTTCGTTTCTCGCCCGGCTTTCGAGCTTCTCTCGTGTCTTGCGACGAATGGAAGAGGGTGCGATACGCCTTCATTAGATATCGGTAGGCGTAGCCCGCCATATACCGACCGTCACCGTCAGTCTGGTCCTTCAACCAGTCGGGCCAACAAACTTCCTCATACGGCTCTCCATCAATGGGCAGGCCGCTGAGCTGAGATAGACTCCACAAGTCTAAAGAGGTCTCCCCCTCTGAAGTATAGAAGGTGTTGTATTCAGGGCAAAACACCTCGATCATGCCGCAACACAAGCCTCGGGAAATCGGATACCGATACCTTGAAGCATATACGCTGTGATAAACACCAGCTCAGGTCAAAAGAGGAGCATAATGATGCAGCACATAGTCTGTGAATTCCACTGCTCCGGGCCTGAATGCGTGGGCATCTGTGACTTTCAACTCAGCAAACCATCCCACGGAGATCTGGTGCTTGAAGCGAATCGCCAAGCAATCCAGCAAGAATGACTCATCTCTGTATCCCCACCTCAACGGGGCAAGGAATAAGCCGAAGATCGGCTTCTCTCGGTCTACCCTGCCCGCAGAGTCATTCCACCGAGCAGGCACAAATTCAGGAGCTCTAGTCAGCAGTCCGTCTGACAGAGCCAGGTCTTGCAGCCCCAGCACAACGCTCCACTTCCTGACCTCCCCAGGGAGATAGATGGGTCTTCCCCGCGTTACGCATTCGGCCAAGCTGTCTCTCTCCACCAGCAGAGCCTGCTCGACCTTCCGCACGGCAAACACGTCCCGCTTCCCCTAAAGGTTGAAACGCCGAAGAAGGGACATCAGGTGTTTGTCCTTGGGATGATCCTTCCTGATCACGTCCTCTCTATTATAATGAAAGGAGTCACCCCCGAGGATAAGGAGACGACCGGTGTCTACGGTGTCCGTCTCCGAATCCGAGGACTCCGCAACTATGGCCACCTGACCGTGACCCCAGTCGAGAGAATTGACATTCTCCCATGTCACCACGGCACGAGAGGAAGAGCTGGATGCCATAACAGCTGCAAAAGAGCATATCAAACAAAACAACATCAGGAAACGGCTAATCAAAGGCAAACTTCTGACAAAATTTCGGCAGAGTCTCCCCAGCACGGGGGATTGCCGAAGAAAAGTGGGAACGCGTCCACGGAGGAACGGTCCCTAAAAGACAGCCATCGGTATTACACCGAGGCCGGAGGAACACCCGGGGGAATAGCTCCGAGGGCAAGCCCTGCTAGAAGCCTCCCGGGGTCCAAAGAATGGGTTTCGAGACACAAAGGGGTAGCATCTCCACTCACCCGAAGGAAGAATCGCCGCTCTCGGCGCCGGAGAAAGAGAAGAGAGAGAAAAAAATTCGGGCAAATGACGGATGAAGAAGGAAAATCAAAGGCGAAAACCTTATATGGAGGGGGGGCCCCTCCGCTAAATCGGCGCGCTATTTAGCGCGCCGGATTAAAAACCCCATAGCAAAAGGCGCGCCGGATTAAAACTCCACGGCGTCAAGGCCGCGCCGGGTTAGCAAGGAAAATTTTCTTTGCGCCTTTCCGGCGCGGCCTAAACCGGCGCGCCCCAAAGTCCTTGCGCGCCGTTTAAATACCCTGATCGCCGCGCCGTATTAACATCTACACCTACGTCTCTTCGCGCCGTATTAACTCTCATCATGGCCGCGCCGGGTTAAGATGCTATACCTACGCTTCATCGCGCCGTATAAGCTACCTATTGCATGGTTGCGCCGGTTTTGAAACCTATTGTTGTTTTAATCGCTTATCTGCCCCCGAGTGGACCTCATCCCTCGGGGTTGGCATTGATAAATCATAATGCATAATGAATTGAACAAGGGAGGGACCGAGCGAGCCCCGAATTGTATTGTCATTGTATCTTCATTACCATGCCCGTTAGCACTTTGCTTTCGCTGTCGCACTTATGTTGCCTTCCCTCCTCTCGATGAGGAGTAATAAACGTGGCCGACTATCATTTACTTTCACAATTCCATTATCATGCTTAATATAATCATGAAAGTCGTATGTGCATCCATGCATACATCCTTGGGTATATCAAATGGTGTCGACGGAAAAGCCGGATTATGTCTGGTCGGAAGTCTTCGCTATGCGCGACGACGGTCTTCGGACCCACGTCCTCCGCCATGTACCGAGGATCCATAATCCCATGAGACATATGCATCCGACATGCCTTTGTCGTAATCATCATGTGGCTTTTTTAATCCGGCTTCGACAGCCCGCTATCTCGGCAATTAATCAAAGGTGTTCCCTCCTCGTGGGGGATGTAATTAACGCCATAGCCTTTATGGTATGGCGGACTGCTGGTCCCGACCGAACCTCACATTCGCCCGATATGGGTCAGAGTGAGCGCATCATAAAAATCGTCACTCATGTGACTGGCACGCCCGCGTCGTCAATCAGTCAGTTGACTACAAGTTAGTTAATTGGTTGATCGATACGCGAACGAAAAGGCAAAAACGAAAGGAGAAAGAAAAAATGCGCGAAACAAAGACATGCTTCGACCTTTGCCTCTATATGCAAGAATGTGCACCGACTCTAGTTTAGGATAAATAGAGTGTGCACCGACGTTCTTTATGCTGAGAGGGATGTGCATCAACCTTTATGCTTACCTAAGTGTAAACTTGCACCGACCTCGACATACACAAAATAGAATGTGCATCGACCTCAGTTGGTCAATTGGACTTATGCACCGACTTGCATACCCAAATGCTATGAGTACGCACTGACCTTATGAATGCTTATATGTGAACATGCACTGACCTATGTCACTAAAACTTCAATATGCACTGACTTATATGCATGTGTCATGAATATGCATAGATTTAATGAGAGAGAGATATGAATGTGCATCAGCTATTAGTAAATCAAGTTTGATTAATGTGAAGGAACTTATGCATTTCAGTCCAGAGATGATTCATAGTCTGTCATTATCAAAACCAGGGTGTTGACACCCGTTTTATGACCAATAAGTCGGGCCATCTCCTTGTTCATTCTATATGATGCTCCAAGTTGTTCACTCTTCATTGACCCTCTTGATAAGTTAGAGGTCTTTTTTTATGGGTCTTATCCTCTTTGTTGAGTCTGGTTCCTTGGCATTTTCATTGGTTGAAGCTTAGCAAGCTTTTATCATCTTTTGATCTTTATTGTCTCTAACGGTCCACATCAGGGGCATTACATCCTTCTGACGCATCATCCCATGACCGTTACATTCTTGAAGAGTCCTAAAGCTTAAGCCTTATTTCAAGTATTATCCTTTTGTTTATCCGTTGACTCTAACGGTCTATCGTGCGACCGTTACCTTATTGTGACGCGTCATCCCTTGACCGTTACAATCCTTTCAGAGTCCAGTTGGTTGAAACTTATCTCATTTATCTTATCTCTTTGAAGATAAGGTTAGTGTGACGGTCTCTCCCTGGAGCGTTACACTCCTGTGGCGGTCTGTCGTGCAACCGTTACATCCAACAGCGAGTCCTGGCAGGTCTGGTCTTTTCTATGCTACTCCGTGGTCGAGTTAAGAGTTTGATCTGGTGATTTCTCTTCCAAATCTGATCCTTAGAACCTTCTGTTTGCTTCTATGGACTCTTGGGAGCATTATCTTCAAGAGTTTGCTGAGAATCTTCATACTTTCTTGCTGCATTATCCTATGTCCGAACCTAGAACTTTGAGGGCCTATAAATAGAACCCTTGATTTCATGGCTTAAAGGGGAGAAATCTGGAGTTTGCGTCGAAGTGCTGCCGCATTCAAGAGCCATATTCATCCAAGAGGAGCTGTCTTCTACGTCCATCTGTCTCACAGTCAAGGGAGTACTTTGGTTTTGAGAGTTCAAGTTCATAGTTTGCAAACTTGTGTTCTTCCCTTTTCTCCTTTCATCATAACATTGTCCCACTTCTTATTCCACGTTCTTCCATGTTCTTCCCTCTGTTTTGATCATATAAACATCCTTCCTATCTTTTAAAACGCCCAGAGGGGTTAAAAAACCAAACTCCCCCGGTATTCCCCTTTCCTTTTGAATGATATTAAGTTCATTTGAGAATTGATGCTACGTTGTGTGAAAGGCTAATATGGGGTTTTGTTTCTTGTGTTTCTCGTTCTTTGGCAGGGTTTACAGAGTTCATCAGACGAGGCCCAAGCTTTCTAGCCGGCTGGAAGGTTTGGAGTTGAAGGAATTCACAAGTTGGTTCTATAGACACTCTGACGGTCTTTCTCAGACGCGTCAGGTTTCCCTAACGATTTATCGGGCGGCCGTCACAACCCTGTGATGCGCAAGCATTCGACCGTTACGTTCAGCAGATCCACAGGTTTCATTGGTTTCTTTCTCCCGTGGGCGAGTGCATCATCCACCTATTTCTAAGGTATTATTCAGGTCTTTTGGCTTGTTTTCTTACCTTAGTGGCGATCACGTTCCTTTCTTTGGTATTGGGCATAGCCTTCCTCTCTCTCACATCTCTTATTTCCTTTACTTGTTCCACCCCACATGGTGTGTTTTATTTATCCTCATTGCTCCACGCTCCGGCGTGTGTTTTTACTTTTCCTTAGTTTAGTTCGATTGAGATAGCATTGCCCATGCTAGAGTCAGTTATGATTGCCTAGGTTCATGGTCTGCATGTTCATAGGTTGATTGAGATCATTGATATTTGCTATTCATCTGTTATTTGCACATCATATCTATACATCGCTTCCTCTTTGCAAAACACCACACACAAAAATAAATCAACAGCTTTTTTGGCGATCACGGTGGGACAACTTGTGCCAATCGTGTTTTGAGCTCTGTTTAAACCTGCCATCATTTCTTTGTTTGGTTCCCGCGGGTTTCCCTTTATTTCCCTGCTGTTTCTGGTTCTCTGGCTGCTCTGGCGGTCTTCAGTCCCTGCGTTACACTGATTCTGACAGTCTGGCCTTAGACCGTTACATTATTCTGACGCAGGTCTTCTAGACCGTCACGCTCTCCAGACAGGTACACATCCCGAGGTGTATTTCATTTCCGTAGTTTCTGCTGTGATTTTCTACCTGGGTGTTATCTGACCTCCTCCTTGATTGAGTTATTTAGTCATACCATTGTTTGCATACTTGTTTGCTAGATTCTAGGATTAGAACTTGCATGCATCCCGGTTCACATAGGTTCATGCATATTTTCATACATTATATAGTATTTTCCTACCTTGGTGTGCGGACCTCTCGTCTCCATATTCCTTGGGGCCGACTAGGAAACCACATCAGGGACCTTCGTAAGTCCCCGCGAGCCGTGGATTCCCACACGGACGCCGGGCTGGTTGTACCTTTCCCACCCCATGTCTAGGGTTGCATAAGTGAAGGAGTGATTAACATTTAGAGTCAAACCAAGCCTTATATTCCTCTCCTATCAGGAACCCATTGTTGAGAGCACATTTTCAATTAATCCACTAAAGTTCCGAAGGAGAAATCATAAAATCTTGCTGCATCATCTTAAGCAACTTGGTTGACTTTGAGTGTCTTCATTACTTTCTCACTTGCATCTTTGTTAGGAATCACCTAAGTTTGATTGCTCATTGTGCGATGGTTTGTTGTCTTGTTTGCATATTCTAAGGTCGTCCGTTGCATGTGGAGTCATCTCCATCCATTAGAGTCTTCATCGCCCGGCGGCGATTCCCTCTCTTCCTCTTATTTCAACCCACTCTTCGAATCTACCATGGCTTCCTTTGATCTTCCTCGGTCCCAAGAGGAGTCTCTCCCTCAAGGGCTTCTAGAGGATTCCTCTAGGGTTGTCTCGTTCCAGCCCAGGGAGGAACCCCTTCCTCCCTCATCTTCCATCCCTATGCAGATTGCTCCATCCACTCAAAATCCTCCTCTTCCTTCCGCCAATTCTATCCTTCAGATGATGGCTCAATTAGACCCGGCCCAGCTTCAGGTGGTCTATCAGGTTATGCAAGGGTCCAACACCCCGTCTTCTCCTATTGTCTTTGGTCATTCCAATCCGTCCGTTGCTCAACCTAGAGCCGATGGACCCACTATGCAGCCCGTTGATCTCACTCCGGTCCAACCTAGGACCCTCCGCTTCTCCAATCTTGAAATGGGCCAGTCTTCTGGTTCGGCCCAGCAGTTCCTTGATAAGGGCAATACCTTTGTCCCTTCTTTCCTGTCGGATCATCACACCTCAGGCCCAACTGTGCCGCAAGTTCTTGTTGGTCCGAATGATTTCATGCGCCCTCAGCAAGGGGTAGCCCAGGTCCAACCCAATGTGGGTCATCCTTCGATCCACCATCCTTCTTATGGACCGTCTCCTCCATCTTTATACCCTTCCGTTCCTCAAAACTCATCCTTCATTGTCCCTGCTCCCTCCCGAGAGCAGGAATTGCTTGATAAATGGGCCGCCATGCAGCAGTAACTTGACTTCCTTCAGAAGCGGGTTAGCCCTCAAACCTTGGCAGACGTTCCAGTCCCTACCTTTCAAAATATCCGGTTCCCTCCACAATCTGAGCTCCCCAACTACAGAAAATATGATGGGAACGGTAATCCCTTTATTCATATGAGGGACTTCTTGTTACACAGGAGGACGGTGAGCTAGAAGGGGAGGGGATGAATAGATCACCATTTTTTTAAAAAATATTTGACTGAGTCGAGGCAGGACCCTTAACCAATATAACGTAATTCACGAGCGCAGAACATAAAAGACTCAAAATGTCATCAGCACATATGCACAACCACCTAGCGAGCAGTCAGACCAAGATTTCAATAATCAACATTCACATTTACTTAATGAAGCCAGACAAAATCATAAGGAAGATAGATGCGCACAACCATACCACGGAGAACAGGAGATTTAGATGGTTCAGTCTGCAACCAGCAGACTTACGTCCATCCCTCACTCAAGGCCGAGTGAGGCTTCCTTTCACAAGAAAGAACCGCAGACTCAGTCTGCCTACAACACGCTGATCCACAGCTTGGGGATCGAAATCCCTACAAAGGCTGAACACACAGCTTGCACCCAGGTCTCACACCCCAAGACCTGACCCGGAGATAACTCTCCCTTCCTCTTAGACAAGAGGGAACCCAGCAGTGACTCACCCTCACTGCAATTCAGAGACACTGTCTCTCTTCCTCCACAGCCGGAGGGAACAACCCAGATAGCCTCCTCACTATCTGAACACAGCAACCCCTGGAGACCACCTCCCTTCCTCTGATCTGATTCAGAGGGAATCACAATGCAACCCAGAGGATCCACCTCTCTTCCTCTACACCTAGAGGGAACGATAAAACAGAGTATCAGAATTTAAGAACAAACAACTGAAAACATAAAGAGATATCGAAGACAATCGAACGGAGAAACAATGTAGCTTCTTAAAGAAGCATAGACAAAACATAGCAGAAAACCATCCTCTCCTTCATCACTCTCTCTCTTCCAGGTACGCTCAACGAATGGATCAGGATGGCTTCTCCTCTCCTTCCTCTCGCTCTGGCCTCACCCTTTTCCTTGTGGCTTCGGCAGCTTTTCAGGAGCAGAAACCTTCATATATATATATATCCAACCTCACGAGAGAGTGAGGGTTTGGGAGACACGCGCGAAGACATGCTTCCAGATGAACCGAGCCACGTGTTAGACGATTATTCCCTCGGATCACGTGCTCACATAATTGGAATAAAGTTCCAATTTGTCTTTAAGTCCCTGTAAGGTTTCAGAGAACATTCAGTCAATCTCAGAAATATTCAAGTCATAAATTGTTCACACAGATTGCACGGGACTTATGAAAGGACAGAAGAGCGCGTCAACGCACTAAAGCCAAGGCGTTAACGCAATGGATATAAGGAGAACAGGTGCCTTGACAAAACACACTAATGCGTCAACGCATCAGTTGACAGCGTTGACGCTTCTGCTGGGTGGTTGATCAAAAGAACCTTTGGTCAAAAACTCAAGGCGTCGACGCTTCCATTGTGTAGCGTCGCCTCAGCTCCTTGGACGAGACGCACAATATCTTGGTAACAACCCAATGCGTCAACGCTTCAGGTGACAGCGTCGACTCAGCTTCATAGGCGAGACGCTCAAGCCCTTGGCACCAAGCCAATGCGTCAACGCTTCAGGTGACAGCGTCGACTCAGCTCGATAGGCGAGACGCTCAAGCCCTTGGTACTAAGCCAATGCGTCAACGCTTTCATCGTGCAGCGTCGACTCAACTTCATATGCGAGACGCTCAAGCCCTTGACACCAAGCCAATGCGTCTACGCTTCCATCGTGCAGCGTTGACGCAGTGGACAAAACAGCAAGCGAAAGACGCACTAATGCGTCTACGCACCCAGCCAAGTGCATCAACGCACTAAATGTACAGATCCATATAATCAAGACAAGTATGAGCTCATGGGTGTACATGATAGAGGAGCATCAAAATAGAAAAGCATGATAAAAAAGCATTTGATCCATAGATGTGCATGCAAGACAACAACATTAGATCCTGAGAATATTTAGACAATTCAGGATCTTTATCATTCATTTAGGAGCATCAAGATGATTATCATAAAAATAATTTGATTCATAGTGTTAGTCATCATCAAAACTACAGAGATGCAACAATCTCCCCCTTTTTGATGATGGCAACACCATGAGTCAAATTTAGTGAAAGGAGAAATACCAACTTAAAACATTCTCAATAAGGGCAGCAACCCCTTTCAACCTTCTCCCCTTGTCAGACTTTTCAACTTTTACTCCCCCTTTCAACCTTATACCACAGCAACCCCTTTCAACCTTCTCCCCTTGTCAGACTTTTCAACTTTTACTCCCCCTTTCAACCTTCTCCCCCTTTGACATCATCAAAACAAGGAGAAAGAGAGATGTTGACGCTGGACTAATGAGAAAAGATGGAGAGGATTCCAACAGTAGACACTCATTGTCAAATCTTAGATGCTTAATTGGGGCTGTAAGGTCCAGTGAAGAATCTTGGAGTTCTGGTAAGAGAAGGAGATTCAGAATAAACTTGAAGTTTATCAACTTACTATGATTATGAGAGAAGAACAAGTGGCAACAAGTATGACTGAGGTAGCTGTTAAGGCTTGTCAAAGAGACAACAAGAGTTTGAACCACTAAGACAGCCTGTAGGCATTGAGGACAAACAGTCCAGGCAGAGAAAGCACAGTTATAGAGTGTATTTGGCCAGTTACACTTTTGACATTAAGTATGCACCTTGGTCAGAGGCCAGCATCCTCAGTTACTCAGTGTAAGAGCCTCATCACTTCTCAATTAGAGAACAGAGATAGTGACCATTGGTTGTTTCATGAGGAGACACCTTGATCAGAGGCCAGAATCCCCAGTTACTCACCATTTTGTCATCATTGCTCTGCCAAGCATAATTTTGAATTGTAATTCTTTCTTTTGATTTTGTTTATGAGAACTGATACCTCATGACATAGGAAATTCTCATTTCATTGATGGGATTCCTAGTTTCTCAGTATGCAGTTTTAAGCACAGATAAGTTTAACTAGCTCAACAAGGGGTTGTTTGAAGACAAAGCCCAGGGCAAATATTGGAGGTCTTATCAAGATGTCCAAAGAGAAGCTCATAAACAGAAACCATTTCTTACAAGTCTAGCTTGTTCATGAGTCATGCAACAAAGTAAGAGGATATACTTGTGAAGGTTAATCTTAGCCTCTTAAGACTTACTAGAAGAGGATTCTAGCTGGACTTTAATTGCACAAACTTAAGAATGTAGGAAATGAATGAGGTTCTATTAAGAGGAATATTCAAGATCAATTCTAACATTTAATCCAGCAATAACACCCATCTTTCAAGCGTTTCTAATTAGTCAAGCTCCCCCTCTCTAGTAGCTCTATCTCCCATTCTACCCAGAAAATAGCAGAGAAGCAGAATTGACTTTACTCAAGGTACACACCCGCTCCCCCTCACATAGGGACCCCCACCAGAAAAAGTAAGACAAAACTACCACTAACTTTATGGAGATACATGAACCAGAATCCATTGCCTCAAATCAGTCAGAGTTTGTAAATACCAAGTTCTCTTCTCAAAGAAGTGAATTTTTCAGTATCTAGAGGTTTTGTAAAAATATCAGCAATTTGATCTGCAGTCCCAACATGAATTAATTCAAATGTTTTATTTGCAATTTCATTTCTGATAAAGTGGTGCCTGATTTCAATGTGTTTTGTTCGTGAGTGTAAAACAGGATTCTTTGCAATGTTTATGGCACTAGTGTTATCACAAAAGATGGGAGTGCAACCTGTCTCTACTTGGTAATCCTGAAGTTGATGCTTGATCCAGATAACCTGAGTGCCACAGCTGCTTGCAGCCACGTATTCAGCCTCAGCAGTGGAAAGAGCCACTGAATGTTGTTTCTTTGAACTCCAAGAAACTAGGCATCCTCCTAAGAATTGGCAGTGGCCACTGGTGCTCTTCCTATCTAGTTTGCATCCAGCAAAGTCTGCATCAGTGTATGCAACTAAATCTAATGTGCGTGAAGCAGGATACCATAAGCCTAATGTATGTGAGGCAGACAGATATCTAAAGATTCTTTTTACAGCAGACAAATGTAGTTCAGTAGGCCTAGACTGATATCTTGCACATAAACCAACACTGAATTGTATGTCTGGCCTAGAGGCAGTTAAGTACAAGAGGGATCCGATCATACCTCTGTAGAGTTTTTCATCCACTTGTTTACCTGACTCATCTGCATTAAGGGTCATGCTTGTGCTCATTGGGGTGGATATTTGCTTCAGGTTAGTCATTCCAAACCTTTTTAGGATATCCAGCGTATACTTGGTTTGGTGGAAGAAGCAGCCATCTGACATTTGATTTATCTGCAAGCCAAGGAAATAAGTCAGTTCTCCAACTAAGCTCATCTCAAATTCAGCTGACATAAGCTGTGAAAATTCTTTACACAGTTCAGGATTTGTTGATCCAAAAATGATGTCGTCTACATATACCTGAACTATGATGAGATCTTGTCTTGAATTCTTAGTGAATAAGGTTTGGTCAACTTTACCTCTGTTATATCCTTTATTCAGTAAGAAACTGGTCAGTCTTTCATACCAGGCCCGAGGAGCCTGCTTTAGTCCATAAAGAGCTTTGTTTAACCTGAAAACTTGATCAGGTTTAGTCGAGAACTGAAACCCAGGAGGTTGTTCAACATAAACTTCTTCTTTTAGAATTCCATTCAAGAAGGCACTCTTAACATCCATTTGTTGAAGTTTTATGTTGCTTGAACAAGCAAATGCTAATAGAATTCTGATAGCCTCCATTCTAGCTACTGGAGCAAAGGATTCATCAAAGTCCACTCCATACTCCTGACTGTAGCCTTTAGCTACAAGTCTAGCTTTATTCCTAGAGATGACACCTTCTTCATTCAGTTTGTTCTTAAAAACCCATTTTGTTCCTATTACATTGAAATTTTCAGGTCTAGGTACAAGTTCCCAGACATTGTTCCTATCAAATTGCCCTAGTTCTTCACACATGGCAATTACCCAATTCTCATCACTTAAGGCTTCTTCAATGGTCTTAGGCTCAATTTGAGAAACTAAAGCAATTAAGTCCTGATTCTGAACATTTCTGAAATGAGATCTTGTCCTAGGGGGATCATTAAGACTACCAATAATATTGGTTACAGGGTGGTCTTTTAAAACTCTGACATTTGTTGAGGACTCACCTTGTTCGGCTGTACTTACTGGGTTCAGATCAGTAGGTTCTTCAGCCGGTTGTACTTCCTCCTCTTGCATTTGATTCAGGAACTCTCCATCATGACTTGTAGACCTGTTATCATCATTTAGACTGTTAGAGATTTTTGTTTCATCAAAAATAACATGAGGGGTTTCCTCTACAGTTCTATCAGTTTTATTAAAGACCCTGAAGGCCCTAGATGTTTCAGAGTATCCTAGGAATATTCCTGGAATACTTCTAGCATCAAATTTATCTAAGTCTCTCTTGTTGTTATTATGAATAAAGCATTTTGAACCAAAAATTTTGAAATATGAGACATTAGGCCTCTTACCTTTCAGGAGTTCATATGGTGTTTTCTTATGTATGGGTCTTACCAAAGCTCTATTAAGTATGTAGCAGGCTGTGTTTGCCGCTTCTGCCCAAAAGCTCTTAGGTAGCTGACTCTCCATTAGTAGTGTTCTTGCCATTTCCACTATTGTTCGATTCCTTCTCTCCACAATTCCATTCTGCTCTGGGGTCCTGGGAGAAGAAAATTTGTGAGTCAGTCCCTCCTTGTCACAGAAGCTAGAAAATGAGGAGTTCTCAAACTCTCCTCCATGATCTGATTGGATAACAGTGATCTTGTGCCCTATATGTTTTTGCTTATTGAAAAAATGTTCAAATTTTTGAAAAGCATCACTCTTATTTGCCAAGAAAAATAGCCATGCAAATCTAGAGTAGTCATCGACAATGACAAAACCAAATCTCTTACCATTTAGACTCTGGGTTCTGGTAGGACCAAAGAGATCCATGTGCAAGTGTTCCATGATCTTTGTAGACAAGCTCTCAGACCTAATTTTAAAAGAAGCTCGAGTTTGCTTGCCTAGAGCACAGGCCTCGCAATTCTTCGAAACTGATTTGAACTTTAAGCTAGGCATGCCTCTAACTAAATCAAATTTAGCTAATTTATGCAAGGTGTTAAAGCTAGCATGGCCTAGTCGCCTATGCCAGTCAAACATGTTATTCTCTGAATCAGCAGTGAGACACAGATTAGACTCAGACTCAACATCAAGATCCACAATATAGACATTATTGACTCTATTTGCAATGAACTTTATTTTATCGGAGTTTGGTTCTAAAATTTTGCATACATGCTCATCAAAAAGAACCTTGTGACCCTTGTCACACAACTGACTAATACTCAATAAATTGTGTTGCAGACCTTCAACCAACAAGACTTTCTCAACAGAGTTGGAGGTTTTCTTACCAATGGTTCCGGTCCCAATGATTTGGCCTTTGTTTTTACCTCCAAACTTAACTGACCCTCCTGCTTTCAATTCAAGCTTGCTGAACTTTCTTTGATCCCCTGTCATGTGCCTCGAGCAGCCACTGTCGAGATACCACTTGTTGTTCTCGGCTGCTAGGCCCACCTGCACAATAACAATTTAAGTTGTGTGCTTTGGAACCCAAGGTAAGTTGGGTCCAAAAATACCGTTCAATTCATTAAGCACAGTCTTGGGAATCCAGATCTGTTTTAACCCCTTTTTCTTTCTGTGCTGAGAGTTGACAGTTTTGTTATTGGTGTGCATTTTATTTGTTTCTTTTTGTTTCTCAAGGTGTGTCCAGTTTCTGTTGATAAAGGTTTGGGTCCCAGCCAGACCATAATTTTTAACCTGTCTAGATGAAGGCATTTTATTGACAGTATTCTGTGTATAGTTAGACGTTCCCATGTTTCTTTTAAAATAGCCCATTCTTTTATTAGAGTCATAGTTGTTGAATTGACAGACACCTTGCTTCTGGTGCGTGGGCTTGTTGAATTTCTTGAAGATATTTTTTCCAAACTCAGCCTGTTGTCTATGGATGTTCTTTTGTTGTTCAGTGGTTTTGGAACTGGATGGAATGTCCAGTTTCTCTTTTCCTTTCTCAGTGCAGAAGGTAGTGGTTTTTACCCCAAATGCTTCCTTCTTACTTGGGTTGAAACCCAACCCCTCTCTGTTAAAGTTTACTTTGGTGCCTAACAAGGCATTCAAATTACTCTCTCCCAAAACAAACCTCTCAAGGGTTTTCTTCTTATCTTCCAGCTCCTTCCGCAGACATATATTGTTTTCCAGCAATTCATCATTGACCCTTTTAACAGCTTCATACCCTTCCCTGAGTAAGTCATTTTGTCTCAGGTTTTCTTCAGTATGTTGATTGGTTTCATCAAGCTGTTTTCTTAGTTTTTCAAGCTCCTTTTTAACAAGATTGTTCTCATTTCTTACATTTTCCATTTGATCTAATTCAGCTATCAGTTTGGAATTTTCTGTCTTGATGAGTTCTTGTTCTTCATTAACCACATTGAGTTTGCGTTTGGTGACTCTATGTTCTTTAGCTAAGGCATTGTACATATCTAGCAGTTCACCATACTTATCTTCCCAGTCATCAATAGAGTAAGTCACAAAGGGATTGATTACCTCATTTTCCTCGTCGGCCATCAGACATACTCCTTCAGTCTCCTTTCCTGAGGAGTTAGTCTCTGAGTCTTCTTCTTCATCGCTCCAAGTGCATACCATAGCTTTTGGCTTTTTCTTGTACACTTTGGAGCCTTTCTTATGGTAATCCAGTGTCTTCTTCTGAAGCTCAGGGCAATCTTGCTTCATGTGCCCAAAGTTCCTGCAATGATAACACATCACACTTTTAGCATTCCTATCCTTGTCATTGCCATTGTTTGGATATTTACCTGAAGAGTAATTTCTTCTTCTCCCATATGATTTTCCCTTCAATTTCAGAAATTTCCTGAACTGACGTGTGAGCAGAGCTTTTTCACTCCTGTCAAGGTCTGGAATTTCATCAGAGTCTCCACTGCTGCTGCTGCTGCTGCTACTACTACTATGTCGTTCAACTTTAAGAGCAACATTCTTGCCCTTTCTGTCACTTCCTTCTCCTGTTTTCTTGAGATTCATCTCATAGGTCATAAGAGACCCTATGAGTTCAGTGACAGTCATGGTTATTAAATCCTTCGATTCCTCTATCACAGTGGCCTTTGTGTGCCACGCTGGAGTCAAAGATCTCAAGATCTTCCTGACTATATCCCCTTCAGATATTTTCTTTCCAAACCCCTTGAGGCTGTTTGTGATCAGTGACAGCCTAGCGTACATATCAGTCGCGCTCTCCTCTGACTTCATCTTAAATAATTCATACTCAGAGGTTAGGTAGTTTACCTTGGTAGCTCTGACCTGAGAGGTACCCTCGTAAATCAGCGCTAGTTCATCCCACATCTTCTTAGCTGTCTTGCACGCCGAAATTCGGGCATATTCTTCAGGGTGAACTGCGCACTGGATGATGTTGAGCGCAGACCAGTTCAGTCCGGATAATTTGACTTGTTCTTCAGACCACATCTCCTCATTCGGAGGTAAATCATAAGGTCCAGTTGTAATGACTCTCCACAGCTTGTGGCTCTGAGATCGGATGAAAACTTCCATCCTGTTTTTCCAAAAGAAATAATTAGAGCCATCAAAATATGGGGGACGGGAGATTGACTGTCCTTCAGCTATGTAGCTGCGAGGACCACTGGTTCCAGGATTACCCTGGTCGTTGGACCACATCTCGGGTAAACCTGCTCTGATACCAACTGTTACACAGGAGGACGGTGAGCTAGAAGGGGAGGGGATGAATAGATCACCGTTTTAAAAAATATTTGACTGAGTCGAGGCAGGACCCTTAACCAATATAACGTAATTCACGAGCGCAGAACATAAATGACTCAAAATGTCATCAGCACATATGCACAACCACCTAGCGAGCAGTCAGACCAAGATTTCAATCATCAACATTCACATTTACTTAATGAAGCCAGACAAAATCATAAGGAAGATAGATGCGCACAACCATACCACGGAGAACAGGAGATTTAGATGGTTCAGTCTGCAACCTGCAGACTTACGTCCATCCCTCACTCAAGGCCGAGTGAGGCTTCCTTTCACAAGAAAGAACCGCAGACTCAGTCTGCCTACAACACGCTGATCCACAGCTTGGGGATCGAAATCCCTACAGAGCTGAACACACAGCTTGCACCCAGGTCTCACACCCCAAGACCTGACCCGGAGATAACTCTCCCTTCCTCTTAGACAAGAGGGAACCCAGCAGTGACTCACCCTCACTGCAATTCAGAGACACTGTCTCTCTTCCTCCACAGCCGGAGGGAACAACCCAGATAGCCTCCTCACTATCTGAACACAGCAACCCCTGGAGACCACCTCCCTTCCTCTGATCTGATTCAGAGGGAATCACAATGCAACCCAGAGGATCCACCTCTCTTCCTCTACACCTAGAGGGAACGATAAAACAGAGTATCGGAATTTAAGAACAAACAACTGAAAACATAAAGAAATATCGAAGACAATCGAACGGAGAAACAATGTAGCTTCTTAAAGAAGCATAGACAAAACATAGCAGAAAACCATCCTCTCCTTCATCACTCTCTCTCTTACAGGTACGCTCAACGAATGGATCAGGATGGCTTCTCCTCTCCTTCCTCTCGCTATGGCCTCACCCTTTTCCTTGTGGCTTCGGCAGCATTTCAGGAGCTGAAACCTTCACATATATATATCCAACCTCACGAGAGAGTGAGGGTTTGGGAGACACGCGCGAAGACATGCTTCCAGATGAACCGAGCCACATGTTAGACGATTATTCCCTCGGATCACGTGCTCACATAATTGGAATAAAGTTCCAAATTGTATTTAAGTCCCTGTAAGGTTTCAGAGAACATTCAGTCAATCTCAGAAATATTCAAGTCATAAATTGTTCACACAGATTGCACGGGACTTATGAAAGGACAGAAGAGCGCGTCAACGCACTAAAGCCAAGGCGTTAACGCAATGGATGTAAGGAGAACAGGTGCCTTGACAAAACACACTAATGCGTCAACGCATCAGTTGACAGCGTTGACGCTTCTGCTGGGTGGTTGATCAAAAGAACCTTTGGTCAAAAACTCAAGGCGTCGACGCTTCCATTGTGTAGCGTCGCCTCAGCTCCGTGGACGAGACGCACAATATCTTGGTAACAACCCAATGCGTCAACGCTTCAGGTGACAGCGTCGACTCAGCTTCATAGGCGAGACGCTCAAGCCCTTGGCACCAAGCCAATGCGTCAACGCTTCAGGTGACAGCGTCGACTCAGCTCGATAGGCGAGACGCTCAAGCCCTTGGTACTAAGCCAATGCGTCAACGCTTTCATCGTGCAGCGTCGACTCAAATTCATATGCGAGACGCTCAAGCCCTTGACACCAAGCCAATGCGTCTACGCTTCCATCGTGCAGCGTCGACGCAGTGGACAAAACAGCAAGCGAAAGACGCACTAATGCGTCTACGCACCCAGCCAAGTGCGTCAACGCACTAAATGTACAGATCCATATAATCAAGACAAGTATGAGCTCATGGGTGTACATGATAGAGGAGCATCAAAATAGAAAAGCATGATAAAAAAGCAATTGATCCATAGATGTGCATGCAAGACAACAACATTAGATCATGAGAATATTTAGACAATTCAGGATCTTTATCATTCATTTAGGAGCATCAAAATGATTATCATAAAAATAATTTGATTCATAGTGTTAGTCATCATCAAAACTACAGAGATGCAACACTTCTTATATGAGTCGGCTCAATTTCAATATGATGACCGCCTCATGGCATATCTATGTTGTGCCCCTTAGGCACAAGCATGTGCTATGTTGATTTGATGATAGCAATGCTATTTTGTTTTGATGATAGCAACAAAGTGAGTGCACTTCTGTGCATCCTTTATCCTTGAGATCCTTGAGCATTCTGCATATGATAGCAACATGAATGATGATAATGTTGTGCCCCTTAGGCACAAGCAAATGCTATTTTATTTTGATGATAGCAACACAGTGAGTGCATTTGGATATTGTTTTGATAGCAACATGAATGATGATGAAATGTTGTCATGAATGATGATGAAATGATGTTTTGAATGCATTATTCTGTTTGAATAGATTGCATTAATGTGTTCCAACATACATTGCATTTCACCAGTTTTGCATGTCTGTACATTGCATTTGCTCATGCCTTAGAGTCTGTACATTCATGTGCACAGTTCATGCTACCAAGTCTATACATTGCTGGTGCGAGCAGTTAAGTCCATACATGGCTAAGTCTGTACATTGGATGTGTCACAGACAAAGTATGTACAGTGAGCATCTCATTGGTGAAGTGTGTACACTCACCAGTTGAACTTCAAAGTCCATACATTGAACTCTAGCTTGCACGAAGCTAAGCCCATACATCGCTCAAGTCTGTACAGAGTCCATCGTCTTAATTTGCGTCTCATGCATCATCTCTCAAGCATTCAAAGTGTGTACATTGAATAGCATGCATTTCATGAAGTCTGTACATCCTGTGTCTCTGTTAAGCTTCAAAGTCTGCACATGGTTCACTGTCTCATGCATAGTCTGGACAGTTGTGGGTCGACGCTCCCTTCTGATGGGTCGACGCCCCCTTTGTTTTCCAAGTCCATACATTGATCTTCATATTCAAAGTCTGAACATTGGTCAAGTCCACACATTGTGCATTCTGACTTGAAGTCTATACAACGCTGCATTGGCCAAGTCTATACACTGCATTGTTGATTGTTGGCAAAGTCTGCACATTCTGTAGTTCAACGTCTGCATGCATGAAGTCTATACACTGCATGGCTCGCATGGCTCGCATGGCTGCAAGTCTGTACACCGCAGGCTAGCAAGTCCATACACTGCATGGCTCGCACGGCTGCAAGTCCATACATTGCATTCCTAGCAGACTAGCAAGTCTATACACTGCAGGGTAAAGCCCAAAGTCTAGACATTGCTGCATTGCTTGCATTTCAGAGTCTATACTTCGTTCATGCATGTGCACAGTTCGTGGACAAAGTCTGTACATCGCAGCATGTATTCATTGTTAAAGTCTATACAAACTTCAGCGTCTCGTTCATGCATTGTTTATGAAGTCTGTACATTGGACTGTGTCTTTGTGCATCATGTTAAGTCTATACATTGCACTGTTCATGCACAGAGTATGTGTCTCATGCATCGTCTATGTAAAGTCCATACATTGCATTCAAAGTCTGTACAGCGTTCGTCTCAGCCACCGTCTCATTCAGCGTCTCACGCTTACAAAGTCTATACACTCATTCACTGTAGCTTGCACGAGGTGAAGTCTGTACATTGGCATTAGTTTTCCAAGTCTGTACATCGAACTGGTTGAGCAAGTCTGTACAGCGGTTGCATTCTCAAGTAAAGTCTATACATTGGGACTTTTACCTACGTTCTGAACTGAACTGAGTAAGTCTATACATTCCTCATATCTTTTACCTACGCTCAGTTCAGTAAGTCTGTACATTGGGAACTTTACTGACGTTGCCATGCCAAAGTCTACACACTGTGAACCTTCAAGTCTGTACAGACTTTACTTGTTCAAGTCTGTACATCGTCCAGCTCTTTGGCAAGTCTACACATCTCAAAGTCTATACACTCGATGTCTTCCATTGTTTCATGTCTGTACAGACTTTACTTCATTCAAGTCTGTACATCGTTAAGTTGCCTTTGTGCCGAAGGAAGTCTATATATTCAGATGAGCTTGAAATTGACGACCAACAGAAGTGGCGTCACTTTTGATTCAAACGCCTAGGATGAAGGTGTCTTTTACATTGTGCATACTTTGATGCCATAGCCAAGTCTATTCACTCGTAGTGTGCATAATGCAAGTATGTACAGAGTCATATGCATTCCTTCATATTCAAGTCCATACAGTCAGTGTCTGCATTGCATTGCATTCATCATGAAGAGGCAGAATCTCGCGCTGGTTCCTGAGCGGGCGGGTAATCACCAAGTTAATGAACTGCAAGATAGGGAAACGGGTCAGGGGGCCCAGGAGGATTCCCTGGGGAAAAACCCTCCGACGCTCAAGTCAGTAGAGCAATGGTGAGAGCAGCGATAGGGAGGAGAAAGTGAAGGCGCGAGATCCCTCTCCACCAATGGGGTGAAGTGATCTGTGCTCAGGGATTGGGGGTGGATCAATGTTTTGCCCCAGGGAATCCCCCTGGGCCCCCTGACCCGTTTCCCTGTCTTGCAGTTCATTAACTTGGTGATTACCCGCCCGCTCAGGAACCAGCGCGAGATTCCGCCTCTTCATCTGGCGCCGTCTGTGGGAAACGTCACGAAGAGCCAACATGGTGAGAAGGAGCTCAGGGAGGAGGTCCGCCGGTGAAAGGGGTAAGGCCGTGGTAGCAGCAGGGGATGGCCCTTCCAGGGCCTCACAGAACCCTCCCTCCAACGCCAGCATCCTCACCGACGGACCACCCCCCCTGTGGCGGCGGGGCTACCCCCCTATGGTGGCGCCGAAGCCTTCCAGACCCTCAACGCCAAACTGGATGTCCTCGTGGAACTCATGAAGACCCAGGCGGCCAGGGATGCAAGGTCCCATGCCCCGTCAGGAAGCCCCCCCCGCAGGAGTACGTCCCAGCACACAGCTGGGGGCCGCTTCACCCTACGCGGCCAGCAGCTCATCCGCAACAACGTCGGAGGACCCTCGCAAGCTCCGCCTCCGGAGCAAGAGGCCTCCTCCGCACCGAGGAAAGGAAGGCGGGGGACGCAACGGCCAGATCCGGAAGTCGACGTTCCCAGGGACCGCTAGGACGCTCCCCCCAGCCTCGCGGCACGACAGCAACCAGAGTTATCCCTCCGGCTGCGAGATTTTGAAAGGCGCTTCGATGAGCTGGAGCGCGCCCTTCGCGCCCTACAGAAGGCCTCTTCCCCGGAGGACGAGGAGAAATCCCCGTTCTCCGAGTATATCTTGAAGGCAGAGGTATCTCCCAGAGTCCCCATACCAACCTTCAAGCTTTACGACGGCTAGGGCGATCCGGTCGACCATTATGATAGCTTCGACGCCCTGATGACTCTACACGGAGCGTCGGACCCCATCAAGTGCCGAGCCTTCGTGACCACTCTGGTCCAGGGCGCTCAAGCGTGGTTCCGGGCTCTCGCCCCCGGATCCATCCGAGACTTCAAGTAGTTCGGACGAGTCTTCAAGGAGAGCTTCGCCGGAAGTGCCCCCCCAAGGTCGGTAGCGGGGCTCTTGGCCCTCAAACAGGCGCAAGGGGAAAGGCTCCGGGCTTACGTCCACCGATTTAAATCAGAAGCCCTCCGAATCGCCTGCCTGGACGTGGCCTCGGCCACAACCGCACTGACCGGGGGTACCCGGGACGAGAACCTCCACCGTGAACTTGTCCTCCACCCTCCCTTGACCCTTGCCGAGCTAGTGACTCTGGCTCTGCGCCACGCCGAGTGCGAAGAAGTGCTCAGCGCTTGCCGAGACGCAACCGGCTCGGGTCGGGAGGGGGACAAGAAGCGGGGCCCCGAGCCAAATCCTAGCTCGGGAAAGAAGCGAGACCGAGATGGGGAACGCAAGCGGAAGTACGAGCGGTACACCCCGTTAACCGCACCGATCTATGAAATCTATGAAGACGTCAAAGACTCGGGACTCCTCCGTAGGCCCGAGCCGATGAGGTCGAAAAACCGCAAGCGAGATAGACATTGTCTATTCCACGACGATCATGGGCATCACACCGGTGATTGCCACCAGCTCCAAGATGAAATCGAGCGCCTCATCCGCGTAGGGCATCTGGCTCGGTTCACCACCGAGCGCAGAGAAGATCAAGGCGCCGCAGAGGAGATCGACAACGCCCCCCGAGGGGTTCACATCAACGTCATCTCTGGAGGAATAGCATCAGGAGGCGACAGCAGCCGTGGAAGGAAGCGTCATGCCGAGCGGGCGAGCCGAGCCCCAGAGCCACCCAGGGCCCCGCCCCAGGTCATAGTCTTCTCCGATCAAGACCTGGAGGGGCTGAGGACCCCGCACGATGACGCCCTCGTAATCTCGGCCACTATAAACCATTGTAACGTAGATCGGATTCTTGTGGACAATGGAAGTGCCCCTGATGTGTTGTCTTATGACTGTTTCCTCAAAATGGGAGAGGGTCCATCCAAACTCCGCCCGATCCGAACGCCCCTCTGTGGGTTCAACGGCCTGGCCACTCTCCCCGAAGGAGCCCTAAGCCTGCCGGTTACCCTCGGCACCCCACCCAAAACCGTTACGGTCATGGTAGACTTCATGGTGATCAAAGGGATGATAGCGTACAACGCCATCTTCGGCCGGGGAATCCTCAGCCGGATCAAGGCAGTACCGTCTACCTATCACCAAAAAATGAAGTTTCCCACCAAAAACGGGGTAGGGGAAATCCGAGGTAATCAGGCCACGGCCCGAAGGTGCTATAATATCTCGGTGGAGGCCATGAGGCCGGACGGGAATGATAAGGGCCCCCGGGAAGTCGAGGAAAAATTCGCAGCTACTGAGCCAGGTGGCGAGTTGCTGACAATTTTCCTAAACGACGACCCGACCCTAGGAGTAAGGATCGGAGCCGACCTACCACCCGAGGAACAGCAGCAATATAAGAAATTTCTTTCTGAGTACATCCGAGTCTTCGCTTGGTCCGACGATCAGCTCCCTGGGATACCAGAGGAGACCGTGCTGCACCGACTCAACCTCAACCCCACCATGAAGCCCGTGCAGCAGCGCCGAAGGAAGCACGCACCAGAGAAACAGACGATTATCAAGGCGCAGGTCACCAAGGGGCAAGAGACTGGTCTTTTTAGACCGGTCCTGTACCCGACGTGGCTAGCCAATGTCGTCCTGGTACCAAAGGCTTCTGGCAAGTGGGGGATGTGCGTGGACTTCACCGACTTGAATAAGGCGACCCCTAAGGACTGCTATCCCTTGCCCAGCATCGACCAACTGGTCAACTTGACATCGGGCAACGAGATGCTCAACTTCCTGGACGCCTATTCAGGTTACCATCAGATCAGAATGAATACTGAAGACGTTGAGAAGACCGCCTTCATCACCGACTACGGCGTGTACTGCTACACCCGGATGCCTTTCGGGTTGAAGAACGCCGGAGCCACATACCAAAGACCGGTCAATCACATGTTCGAGGAGCAGCTAGGTCGGAACGTCGAGGCCTACATTGACGACATGCTCGTCAAGACCCCCAAGGCCCAGGACCACTTCACCGACCTCGCCGAAACCTTCGGCGTCCTCCTGAAGTACAACATGAAGCTCAATCCAGCCAAGTGCGCCTTCGGAGTAAGATCCAGGAAGTTCCTGGGTTTCCTGGTCACTCAGCGTGTGATCGAAGCTAACCCCGACAAGGTCTAGGCCATCCTGGACATGCGCCCGCCCGCCTGCATTAAGGACGTCCAGCGTCTGACAGGGCATGTCGCCGCTCTCAGCCGTTTCTTGTCCCGTGCGGCCGAACGATGCTTGCCCTTTTTTAAACTATTGAGGGGGCCCAAGATGGCATCTGCTACGTTTGCATGGGATGAGGAATGCCAGAAAGCGTTCGCTGAGCTCAAGGAGTTCCTGGCTTCGCCCTCGGTGCTCTCCAAGCCCGTGCCGGGCGAAGCCTTGCTACTATATCTCTCGGCGACGTCATCAACGGTCAGCTCGGTCCTAGTCAGAAATGACTCAGGAATCGAAAGACCAGTCTACTACACCAGCAAGGTGCTTAATGAGGCTGAGAGGAGGTACCCCGCAACCGAGAAGCTCGTGCTAGCGCTGGTTACCTCCGCGAAACGCCTCCGACCCTACTTCCAGGGGCACCCCATCACCGTACTAACCGGCGAGCCGTTGAAGAAGATTTTGACCCACCCCGAGGCCTCAGGGCGACTCGTCAAATGGGCCATTATGCTTGGGGCCTACGACATCTCGTATCGCCCGCGCTCAGCTATAAAAGGTCAAGCGCTCGCCGACTTCATCGCCGAAAGCACCGTCCCGACCGAAGAAAGACTACCGACCATGCCCGGGCCAACCTGGGAACTATACGTCGACGGATCTTCCAACTCGGTCTGTAGTGGTGCTGGGATTCTCCTAAGATCCCCCGAAGGAGTGGAGCTGCAGTACGCCTTGAAATTCAACTTCCAGGCGTCCAACAACGCTTCCGAGTACGAGGCCCTTATATCGGGAGCGCGGATGGCCCGGCGGTTGGGGGCTGAGCGAGTCAGGATCCACACCGACTCTCAGCTGGTCGCAAGCCAGGTCAACGACGAGTACGAAGCTCGAGAGGCACCCATGATCAAATACCTCCAGCTGGTCAAGAGCCTGGCCCAACAATTCGAGGGATTCGAGGTAGTCCGAATAGCCCGGAAAGAAAACTCCCGAGCGGATGGCCTCTCTCGATTGGCCTCCTCCCTAGACCCAGAAGGTACCCGATCAGTCCTCCTCGAAGAGATAGAATGCCCGAGCATTGACTCGGAGCTCGTCGCTGTTGACTCGGCCATCCCGAGCGACTGGCGCACCCCCTACCTGTCTTGGCGTCGAGACTCCCAAGAGCCCTCCGACCCTCGGGAAGCACGCCGAATGAAGTACCAAGCCCGGCGCTTCGTCATCCTGGATGACACACTCTACCGAAGGTCTTTCGCAAGCCCTCTCCTGAAGTGCCTCGGCCCCGACGAAGCCAGCCGAACCATCCAAGAGGTTCATGAAGGCCTGTGCGGAGCGCACTCAGGGGCAAGGTCACTGGCCAGGATCCTGTTACGACAGGGGTACTGGTGGCCCACCCTGCAGCGCGACTGCTTGGCCTATGCTCAACAGTGCGACCGATGCCAGTGGTTCGACCACTTGGTCCATCAACCAGCTACAGAACTCGTCACCCTCGCCGAGCCTTATCCCTTCGCTCGGTGGGGGATCGACATTCTCGGACCATTCCCCACGGCTCAGTCCCAGAAAAAGTTCATCATCGTCGCCATCGACTACTTCACTAAATGGATCGAGGCCGAAGCCACTGCAAGGATCACCGAGACAGTCGTCTGGAGTTTCGTCTGGAAATCGATCATTTGTCGCTTCGGCATCCCCCGAGTGATAGTAAGCGATAACGGTCGGCAATTCGATTCTCGATATTTTCGAGACAGATGCGCCGACCTAAACATCCGCAACCACTTCACTTCGGTCGCCCACCCTCAGGCCAACGGGCTGGTCGAAAATGCTAATAAGACTATCTTGAAAGGCATATAGACCAGACTCGGCAAAGCCAAGGGTAGTTGGCTCGAGGAATTGCCTAGCGTACTATGGTCTCACCGAACGACTCCCAGGATGGCAACCGGTGAAAGTCCTTTTCAGTTGGTGTACGGCACTGAGGCCGTCATTCCATTAGAGATCGCCAACCTGTCTCTCCGAGTCATCCGCTACTCGCTCGAGGAAAATAACCAAAAGTTACTCGAGAACCTCGACCTAGCCGATGAACTCCGGAATATTGCCAGCATCTGAGCGACGGAATACCAGCGACGCCTCACTCGATACTACAACGCCAAAGTCCGAAGCAGACACTTCCAACCGGGAGACTTCATCCTCAGAAAAGCCGAAGCCTCTCGACCACTAGAGGCGGCGGGCAAGCTGTCCCCTAACTGGGAAGGCCCCTACCGAGTGGTCGAGATGCTCGGGAAAGGTGCGTACAGGTTAGCAACAATGGAAGGGGATCCCATTCCTCGGACATGGAACGCAGCCGCACTACGCAAATTCTATTTTTGAAATTGTACAACAAGAAGGACGAAATAAATCCCTTTTTCTTTCATTCAAAACTATTGATACATCAGAAAGGCGAAGGCCAGTACATTGCATGACAAAAAGCAAGAAAATCCGTCTAACACTGCTGCAAGGGGTCATCGCTCGGTTGACTCGATCTCGATCTCCTCGCGTCCAGCCACTGACTCTGCCTCGCGTAGAAACTGGCTCGGACAAGAGGCGAGCCGATCCAGTTGGCTCAGATGACCCCTGACAAAGGTGACATAAGGACTGCAGAGAAGGAAAACCACCTTCAAAAGTTGGGGAAGGCTACCTTCCAAGTTGATAGAGGCCAGGGAGAAGGAGTGCCGTGAAGACCTCCTCTATCCCAACCTACCAACTCCTTGGAAGGGAACAGAGAGCAAGCAGCCTCCGAAGAGTAAAAGAAATGAAGAGCAGAAGAGGGAGAAAGAGGCTGCAGACGGAGGAAGGCTTCGGTAAGGAGGGAACTTGATGCGCCTCCCCCCCCATGCAGAGGGGGAGTGGCGGCAGGCATCCCTGATACCCCCATCCATCCTCCGCCTCGGTGCCAGCCCGAAAGCCACGCCAGAACTGAGAAAGGGCAAGAGCCGTGCTCTCGCACGTCGAAGCCCTCCCGAGATCCGCGCGGCGACCGTCGGGCCCGTCTCAAACCCGCGCGGCGACCGTGGGACCTGTAATATCCCGGACCTTTCGGATCCTTTCTTCGTGGGTCCCGGATCTGGTTTTTGGAGTGTCCAGCTCCGTTGTGTCTGAAATTTCATTTCGGACATCTTTCGTATTCGGATCGGCACGATCCGGGGTCATTTCGGAGGCCCGGAGGCGTTCCGCGGCTTTTCCGCGTGTATTTTCCGATTCCCGGTGTGTGTTTCGACTTTTTCTTCGGAAGCTCGCTGCGGGCGAATCGGGTGGTCCCCCCAGGCACGAGTGGTACCGTTGCGATCGGTGCGTTTCGAGGATTCCGGAAATGTATTTGTCTAATTTTTGGTATTTTTCCAAAAAATCGGATTTTCCTATATAATCCTATTTCTTTTCTTTTTTCTTTTCTCCTTTCTCTTTCTTCTTCTTCTTCCTCCTTCCTTCCCCAACCGTGGCCGCCCTCCTCTCTCCCTCTCTCTCCCATTCGGACGCGGTGAGCCCCTCCCCGGCTGTGGACTGCGGCATGGCGACGGCGCGGACGCGTGGGTGGCGGCGAGGCGAGCTCGTGGGCGTGCGGCAAGCGTGGGAAGCGTGGGGAGGCGAGGTTTTTAAAAGCGTTCTTCGTGGTTTGTGGACGATCCGGCGGAGCATTCGCTCCATTGAGGTAGGGTGACGTTCCTTAGCCTCTTGCCGTTCATTTCCGTGGTTTGTAGGCCGCGGGGAGGCCGAGAGGGGCTTGGTTGAGCATGCTTGGGGTTTTTCGTGATTTGGGGAGAGCTCGCCCGATCTATGGTTTTAGCCCGCGATTTCACGTTTGGATGGCTTAGATGCATGCTAGGGGTCCCCAGGGGTCTTCCCCTTTGATTTCCCCCTCTTCGGTGGAGGTATGGGGGCGTGGATGGTGTTTTTGGCCGTTTCCCGCCGTTCTCAGTTTTCCGAGATGGTAGCGGTCTACCAGTGGCCGCGTTCATTGGTAGCGGTCGGGTGGGGACCGCCTTCACCAGGATTTTTGACCGTTGGGGCTCGTTCTGTCGGCAGGCGGTCGCGGTCGTGCGACTGACCGCGACTGCTGGTGGCGGTCAGGGGGCGACCGCTTCCACCATGGGGTCCAGCACGGTCTTCGACACGGTTTTTGACCGTTGGAGTCTGGTCGCGGTCTCCTGGAGACCGCTACCAGGTGAAAACGGTCATCAGGCGACCGCGTTCACGTTTCGCGCACCAGGGTGGTCGCGGTCCCAGGAGGACCGCGACTAGGTGGTAGCGGTCCTGGGTCGACCGCGACCACTGGAGGCGGTCCTCCGGTGACCGCGACTTCTTTTCCTTGCCAATTCGAGTCCCGGACGAGCTAGTCTCTATCCCTGCACTGACCCGTAGTCCGACTGATGCGGGGCATCATGTGGGGGCTACATGTGGGGGTGTCGTGGGGTCCTGGGAGGTGGTGACTTCGGTTTGCGTCACCGTGCGTTAGTGTGGGTACAAGGAGCGTTCCTCGTACCTGTGGTTGCGACGTTGTTTTCCGTAACTTGAGAGTCTACTCCTTCAGTGACCCTCCACTAGTCGTAGCCTACCAGCACGCGTGTGCTGGTCGCACCAGGGAATGGTGTACGGGCTGACCTTTAGAGACGGTTTGTGGACCGGTTACCGTTGGGCCCCACGTCTTGCAGCCAGAGTCAGACTGAGGGGAAAATCGGTCAGAGGGCCAGACCAGGGACGCGCGGTCTGTGTGTGCACACGTGGTTGGGGACAGTGGACCCACGTCGACGGGTGTGACCCCAGCTAGTCACTTGTTTGTGGTTACTTGTACGGTGTCTGCGCCTCGGGTAGGACCTACCACGTCAGGCGGTTCACCTGCGGCGCGGTGTAAGACGTCAGGGGACGCTACTGGCTGTGCTTCTAGTGGGTGGTACTCCTGTCGAGTACGGAGTGACAGACTGTCAGTCGAGTGTTTCCGACCTTCGGATTTTACCGGTTCGACCTTTGAGCTTTGGTCTTCTTACCGTGGCACGTGTGTCCGTTTGCGTGCCGTAGGGTCTTGTCTTGTAGAGTACAGGGCTTTCCCTTCCGAGGTACCCTCCTACCGCTAGTGTAGTGGTTTCTCATTTTACGAGGTAGGGTCCGAGTGATCCCTACTGAGTCTTGTTTCAAGACTCATTCCCTGCATGTTTTCACCGTGTTTCAGGTGAGGCGCCGCCCCAGGGGAGCGCATCTGGGGTGCAGCGTGGTGCGGGTGCCCAGAGGTAGTGCCAGAGGTCAGAGCCGGGGTATGCCCCGTGTAGCTGTACTTTTCTTTCTTGTCACTGTACTAGTTGTGGACTACTGTCGCTGTTGTTGTTATTTTATTGTGGACCATGTAAAATGTTAATTTATTTCCTGCTTAATATTATAACTGTTTAATTTCTACAATTATTTGTGATACTTGTGTAGTCTCCACACCATCCTTTTAACCCTTCCGAGTCTTCGGGCTTGTGGGTGGCGGTGCGAGTCTCGGGTTATCGGGCCTTCCCGGTAATCAGATTCTCGGGTCGTTACAGGACCCGTCCAACAAGCTGGGATGGCAAGAGCCCTCTGCTCCCCGTCGTCGGCGGCGTCGCCCTCCGAAGGATCCTCCATGCTCCGAATGCAACGGCACAACGTAGAGTGAAGAAGAAGGAGTGAGGAAAGACTGTTAGAGACAATCCCAAGCGGTAAAGAGGAAGGGGCGCCCTTCGGTCCTTCTTATAGGCCAAGGGAGGCTACGCGCCTTAAATGACTCCCCCCTCAAAAACACGCCAAGGATTTCTCCCCTGAATGGTCACCTCCAACTCCTCGTTTCCCGCCCTAGCGGGATTCACGAAGCGGCCTGGCATTCAAAGCGTGAGGGAACGGAAAGACGCCCCGTCAGAAGCCTACCAAATCAGCATGCGAAAACCACGCAGGACATATCGGCACTCTTCAACTACTTTAGATGCGCCAGCCAAATCACAACAAGGATGGCGATCAAACAAGTAAGTCATTCATTATCTCATAAAGGAGGAAAGAGAAACAAACAGGGGAAAGGGGCAAAATAAGGTAAAATACATCAGGCCTCGGGCCCACTTTGAAGCTCGGGAGCGGCGGAAGTAGGCGCGTCACCCCCGGCACCCTCGGTGACAGCCGACCCGGGCACTGACCTCGCCTGTGTGAGAACTGTCTCGATCGCGAGCCCTCCCGAGACGTCCGGAGTTGGTGACCCCGCCGGAGGAGACTCCTCTGGACCTTCCCCGCTCGACGCAGAGGATCTAGAAACCGACTCATCCGTGTCATAGCTCTGCCCCAAAGGGAACTCGATCCCAGAGTCTTGATCGAAGGCGTAGTCCATCGCCCGACGATAACCCTGCTTAAACCCCTTTCGGGCGCCCCAGCAAAGCGCTACCTCGTAATATGGGAGGGCGGCTCTCTCCAGGTCGGCTGAGTAAGCGTCCGAGCTTCTATACCGCTCGATCACCTCCGCCTCGATCTGCTCCGTCCTTCCAACGAGCTCGACCTGAGCCCACTCCGCCTCGGCCGCTCGCTCCTCTGCTCCCGCCAGGCGTTCCTCTGCCGCGACCCTCCCTCGCTCGGCTTCGCTCGACCGCCTCTCCGCCAGGACTCGGTCCGCCTCGGCCACAGAATGAAGGCGCTCCGCTTCCTCCGCCCGGTCCAGTAGCTCGGCACGTTCGAGCTCCCAGCGACCGTCCAGCTCGAGGTGACGCAGACACTCCTCCTCCAAGAGTCTGCCTTTCCTCTCAAGCGACTCTCGGGCCTCACCCAACCGCTTGGTCAGCGCCTCGATTTCCAACCGGCTCGCCCGTGCCAAATCCCTGATCACGGAGAACTCCCGTCGAAGCCCCTCATGCTCCTCGCTGAGGCGGGCCAGTTTTCTCTCGCACCCCCCGAGAGCCCAGGCGAGATTCGACCGCTCCGCCTCCGTCCGAGCGTACGACTCCACCATCAAGGCCGCCGACCGAGCCATGACTAGGCCGCCCTCCATGAGGATGTCAAGGACTCCGGAGGGGGAGTGGCGCTTGTCTCCCCCCCTCGTCTTTGCGGCAACCTCTCGGCAAACCCGGTAGAGGTCACCCGAAACACCGAGCCTTTCCAAGGCCTCCGGCATGGAGATCTGCTCCCCACCGGACGCCCCGCCAGAAGGTTCGGCTCGAGCAACAGGGCCGACCACCCCACACGTCGCGGTCGGTTGGGGTTGCGACGCCTCCTCGGGCGAACCCCCAACCTCGACTGGCGCCACGGGATCGACCGCACCAGGAACTCCGAGCACTTGGGGCTGCGACGCCCTCGCGGGCGAACCCCCATCCCTATCTGTGTCGTCCCGCGCCTCGCCGCCCGAGACGGCGCCGACCTCGACCGGTTTCCCGGTCTCGACGCCGGCTGCTTCGGCACCGGTCCCCTCCGTCCCCGGGGAAGGGAGAACCGACCCATCTCTGCCCTCTGAGGGGCCCCTGGTCTCCTCGGCCCCCTCTCCCCTGATAGGTGGGGGAGATGGCCCAGAAGGGTCAGCCCCATCTTGCCCCCGAGAGGGGAGCGCCGCCAAGCCAGAGTCGCCCCCGGCAGCGGTAGGAAGGCCAGCCTTCTTGGCCCGTTTCTTGGGCTTCGCGGCTTCCCGTAATTTTCCCTCCATGGGATCCTTGCGCTTTGGCCCGCTTGGCCGTGAAGACCCCTCGGAGGCCGCCCCCTTGCCCTTATCCCGGGCTTGGGAACGACCCGTGGGAGCGACAGGCTCATCGGCCGCCGAGTCATCCCCAAGCTCGACGACCTCGGTGACCTCTTCCAAGGGCTCCCGCCGGATGTCTGCGATGAAGAAGAAGGTTCGGTTAGGAAGCGAAAAGGCGACCCTCCGACCCCACAGAAGAATCCGAAGAAGGGTACCTGATGGCTTGAGCTGTGTAAGCAGATACCGCTCCACGTTCTCTAGCGTCACCAGCTCCTCAGTCGATAGGCGATTTGTCAACAAGAGAGCGGCGTACTCTTCCACATCGGCGGGGAACTCCTCCTGTCGCGGGGGAAGATTCGGATGGAAGTTGGGCATAACCTGGCACATCCAGGATTCATCCACTGCTTCCGCCTTCACCCAGAAAAATTGCCTCTTCCACCCTTTGTGCGAAGAATCCTTCGCCGCCAGTGGAATACAACTCCGATTCCTGCGCGCCTGGATAAAATAGAAGCCTTTCCCAGCCGACGGATGCGCCTTCAGCTCGAAGAAATAATTAAAAAGATCCAGGGACGGGGGAACCCCTGCAGGCGGCAGAGGATCCGAAAGGCAGATAGCAGGAGATACGAGTTGGCCACCAACTGAACAGGCGCCAACACGAAAAAATTGAGAAGCTTCAAGATGAAAGGCTCGAAGGGGAGGCAGAATCCACTCTTCCACGCCAGGAGAAAAGTACAAATATGGCTCGTGCGGCTATCCAAGCTCGTCTCGTATGGGGCAGCGGCTACAAAGCTATATCGGAGAGGCAGGCGAAATCGATGCTCCAGTTTCTTTACATCAGCCTCCCCCAACTCGCTGCGATTGGGGACGGGCTCCCGCCTCACCTGCTCGATTTCCGAGCGCAGAGCCGCCATCGAGCTGGAAGAAGAACCTTCACTAGAGCCCGAAGACTCCGGGGGAGAAGGAAGCTACCGGATCACCTCCGCGGTTATACGCGCCAGCTCCTCAAATGCCGCCGCAAGAATTTGCTCCCCCGCTGTATCTTCACGGCGCATCAAGGAGCCCCAGAAGCAAAGAAATGGAGGAATGGCCAAAAACCCAAAAAAGACTGGAAGGAACGAGCAGCGCCCTGCGCCTATAAACCCTCGCGGGAGGCGGCGCGCCGTTTCAACCTCCGAGAAAAAGGGGGGCCCCTTCATTTCAAATCCGTCAGGATCATTATTACTACAGGCCCAGGCGACCACTACACGTGGCTTCGAAACGCCAACAGGATTCCACCCACCCGAGCCACGCCGGTCCAAAGCCTCGTAAAACTACTCAACCGAGCCTCCTTGGCTCGGGAGTAGGAGGGGGACAAGTGGAGAGGGGGATTCCTACAGCCCACTCCAAGAGCAGACCCAACTAGGCCCAACAAGGCCCAACGAGGCAAGCTCGTCCAAGTGACAGCCCATAGGGCCCACTCGGAAAAGCCCAATAAAACAATGCTCGAGGAAACAACTCTCCTAGGCGGCCCCAAGGCTCGGAGAGCCCGAGTCTCGGTCAGGTCACAGGAAGACCCGCGCACGAGCTATCCCTCCGCACGAAGGGGGGAAGCGCTAGCCGGTCTGGCCGACCCATCTCCTCACCGAGCTAGGCCTATCGCCCGATAGGGCCGGCCCCCTTAAGCTCGGTACGACCGATAAAATGTTCATCACTGCAGCCGTTAGAGTCCACAACGGGCCGGACGCCAAGAAGTCCAGGAGCTCCGGCTTCCCCGCGAGGATAACGCCCCTACGATGAGGCCATAAAAGCCCACGACGAGGACGTAACCTCCACCGGAGACCTCTCAGCTTGCAGGACTCCAGAGGGTGGCGCACTATTTAAACCTGGGATACCTTCCGACGAGAGGTAAGTGGGAAAGGACATTGATCCACCCCCAATCCCTGAGCACAGATCACTTCACCCCATTGGTGGAGAGGGATCTCGCGCCTTCACCTTCTCCTCCCTATCGCTGCTCTCACCATTGCTCTACTGACTTGAGCGTCAGAGGGTTTTGCCCCAGGGAATCCCCCTGGGCCCCCTGACCCGTTTTCCTGTCTTGCAGTTCATTAACTTGGTTATTACCCGCCCGCTCAGGAACCAGCGTGAGATTCCGCCTCTTCACATCAGTTGTGAAGTCTGCACATCGAGTCGAAGTCTGCACATTGTTGAACGCTCATCAAGTCCATACACTGGCAACCTCTTACATTGCCTAAGTCTATACGTTGGATGCTGAATGCTCTTCAAAGTATGTACATCCGTTGCCCTCTTATGTGAAGTCTACACATTGGGACAAAGTCTGTACACTGCATTCGCCTTCACAAGTATATACAATGCATTTCATATTCAAAGTGTGTACAGGGTTTAGACTTAGACTGCTAATTTATTCTCTGTCTGACAGGCACCCTTCGTGAAGCCTAATGAAGGCACGTGATCCGAGAATAAGGGGAGTGACCAGATGAAGACACATGTACTGACAGCCTGCTGGATGCTGCCACGTGGTCCGAATTCTTAGGACGGGAAATGTGGAAGCCACACGCCCCTTATCCACCTGCTGATAGTATATAATGAAGCCTTCGTCTTCAGATGGAGGCAGATCGACTGAAGAGAGGCAAAGTATATACATCCAGTCTGAGAGTAGCAGAGAGCCTTCGATCCACAGAGAGAAGAAGAAAAAGAAAGAAGAAGAATCAGGAAGAAGAAAAGAAGAGCAGAGAGTGAGAGATTAGCAGAAGAAGAAGAGAAAGAAGAGAAAGAGAGAAAGAAATAGAGACATTGAGATCAAGAGAAGAAGAGTGAAGTCTGAAGATATGTTTACTGGACCGTGGATCAAATCCAGGCCAGTCTGCTCTGTTGAGAGCTATATTGTGTTTTTCATTTATAGCTTTCCGTTGCTGTCTTGTCTATCTTATGTTTTCATTTTAAACCTTTTATCAAGCTGTTCGTCAGCAGTGCAAGCTGTGATGCACAGCGGCGAGGTGGATACCTCGGACGGGTTAAGCTGTAGTCCCCAGCGGATGGCAAGCTGTGTTGCCCAGCGGTTGTATGGCAAGCTATGATGCCCAGCTGTTCAAGCTGTGAGTCAGCGGAAGCCACACTCGGGTTGAGTGTGGCGTGGATGTAGGTCTGCTGGACCGAACCACCTAAAAACCCATTGAGCAGTGGTTTGAATTCTTTGTGTGTTTGGTGCTAGATGAATGCATAGGGTTGAGATAGGTTGATCTTCTATATGTGTTCATTTCATTGATGCGCACACTATATGCTTGACAGTGGTATTGTGTGTTTGCTTGATCTGTCTAATTGCTGCCCACATTAGATGCTTGCTAGGAGCACACTTCATATTTGTCTACAGGTTCAGTAGATGACTGGAGTAGTTTTTCCTCAGTTAGTCTTAGTGCTTTTATTCCGCAGTTCTGAGCACTAGAATTTTAATTGGGCGAAAGTTTTTTAAAGGGTATTCATTCACCCCCCCTCTGAATACATAGCACCGAACCCAACACTTGGTATCAGAGCGGGTTGCTGTGCATAGGATCTAACAATCCGCAGCAGATCCTGCATTTCTGTTTGGTGCATTTCAGAGTGTGCTTCTTGTGTTCTGTGTTTTGTTTCATCGGTTGTGTGTCTTGAGCTGTTCATCTGATTTCAGTGCATTTATCACTTCTCGATGACTCATCCACCCGTCTTTGATGGTTCTGATTTCAAACAGTGGCACAATGCTTTCCGTGCTCATGTTAAATCTATTGATCCAGACCTGTGGAAAGTGATTTCACATGGTCCACATGAACTACCAAAAGATCAGTCCAAATGGACTAACAAGCATCGATCTATGCGTGCAGAAAATCAGAAAGCACTGGAGTTAATGAAGGCCGCGACTAATCGAGCTCTTCATTCATGTTTCTTTGAATCCAGGTCTGCCAAGAAAATCTTGGATAAATTGAAGACTGCTTGCGATAGAGATAATGATCGATGCATGATGGCTCAAGGAAGTGAACCAAGTAGCAATCAAGATGAAGAACAAGACGATGATCAGGTAAACATCTTCAAAAATTACACCCTGGATGATTGGATTGTTGCATATAATGAACTGCTAGAGTCTTATGATCATTTAAGAAAACATCATAAGAAAATGAAAAGGAAAATTGATAAAGGTGATTCTAATTCATCATGTGAAAAGTGCCTGAAGATAAATGAATTGTATGATAAATGTCTGTCTGAGAATCACTTGAATATGAAACAAATGTGCCTATTGAAAAAGGAAAACCAAGAAGGTTTCAATAAAATTTCTGAATTAGAAAGTCAGCTGAAACTGAAAACTAATGAACAATTGATGAATCTAGAAGAGTTGGAAAGGATTAAGGTTTCACACTCTTCTTCTGCTGAATCAAACTGTAAAATGTGCTCAGCTTTAAGAGAACGTAATGAAGATCTCTATAATGAGAATGAATGGATGAAGAAATAAATTGCCATCCTTAAAGAGGATCACAGAAATATGCTTGCTGAGAAAATTAAGGTGGAAGAAAGAGAAGATGAACTAATTGAAAAATTGGAGCAAATGTCTGGAAGAGAAAGATGTGCTGGTAATGAAATTCTTGCTAAAAATTTTGAGGAAGAAAACAATGAACTGAAGGATGAAATTGAAAAACTAAAGCTATTAAACACTGGCTTGTCTGAAAGACTTCTCACAATAGAAAAAGGAAAAGCTGTCCATGATGAAGAATCACAAATTTTGAACATTCTGGAACAAGAAGTTGAGAAGTATAAAACTGTAAATAAAGTCTTAAGTGAATGTGTCAATTGCAGTGAACAGGAGATAGCCAGCTATGAGCTTCATATAACATCTTTGGAAAATAAATTCAGGATCTAGAAAAATCAGCATCCAATTTGCCAAGAATGAAAGAAAAGTAAAAACTGTTGTGAAAAGGAAGGATGACAATTCAAGAAAGGGGGCAAGCTGTAGTCCTGATGTTAAGGAAACTACCAGCAACCAGCTATATACTACCTTTGTGCATAGTTCTGATGTAGCTGGTACCTCAAGGCAATCCCCAAAACAAAGTGAAAATCAGAAGTCACCTTCAAAATCTATCTTTCAGTTCAAAGCCCAGAAAATTGAAAAGCAAACAAAACTTGTTGAGAATAATGAGAAATTGAAAAGAAAGAGTCAAACAAAGAAGGCAAAGAATAATTCTGGTTATACTCTGAAATTTGTTAGCTCTGCTGAATCTGATGGGTCAATGCAAAATGCTCATGCTTCTTGTACTCATTCACATGCATCTGTGAATTCATCTGATAGAAACCATGCCCCTAGGAAATCTGATGCTTCTTGCTACTACTGTGGTAGGCATGGTCATTACATGGATGACTGCAGTGTGATGAAAAGTGATGATATGATGCATGATAAATCTTTTTCAAATACTCATCACCACCCCAAAAGAAACATGTCTGCTTCAAACCAACACATCATTTGTTATAATTGTAACAAACATGGTCATAAAGCTGTTGAGTGTTGGTTTAGGCCTTCATGGGGATATAATGGCTCAAGAGGTAAGCACCCAAGGTGCTTCGAATGTGGAAGGCATGGCCACACAGTCAAAGACTGCTGGCATGCTCAGGGAAGTAGATTCAATTCTAAATCTGTAAAATTTCTGCTCCCAATGCTGTTGATAAGAAGAAAATTGAATTCATGAAAAAGATTTGTTACTGCTTTAATTGTGGAAAACCTGGCCACAAAGCTTCTGACTGCTAGATGGCAGGTTATGGAAAACAATATGTTCATGCCAACAATAGAAAATTTCATGTTAAAGCACGAAGACTTCATGCTAATAACTGTGTGCATAACAAGAAATCAAAGCATGTTGCTTCCTGTTATTATTGTGGGCTATTTGGACATTCTATGGCTGATTGTTTTCGGATGGAATATGATGATAATTCTGCTAAGAAACTGTTTAGAACACTTGTCAGGGTAAATGCAGGACCCAAAGCTGCTTGGGTCCCTGCAGGATCAAAATGATCATAATGTTGCAGGTGTGCCTTGGGTCAAAGAATAAACAGGGGTTAACAAACCAAGGCACTCAAATGGAAACCCCATGATTCAACTCTTAAGGTCACTTCTAACTTTGTTTTAAATTCATCATCTGAAATTGTTGTTTTGCTTGGTTGATTTTTGATGCTCTCTTCTTGTCTAGCTGATCAGTCTGCATTCCAGACTCAGCTATTGAATTCATTTCTGCATATATCTGATGCTCTTCTCTTGCCATATGTTGAACTGAGTTTGAATGATTCTTTAGTGTAGACAGTTGATGCATTATATAGACTTTGTGTCAATGCAATTGTATGATTGTTGTTAAATGCATAACTTGCACTGAGTTTGAATGGGTCATTTAGTGCTACAGTCAATGCATGTATCCAATGTCTGCATACATAAATTGCATGACTGTCAAGAAATTTGTTCAATGCATATAGACAGCTTTGCACTGCATCTCTTTGCATAACCCTGGTATATCAAATGGTAAGTTACTAAAAGGCAGAGAAATCTGCCCGGAGGTTCTTACTGTGTGTGAGATGGTCCTTGAGACCAGGTACTCCGCCAAGTACCAAGGGTCTAGTTTTCATATAGAGCAGTGTATTACATAGCATTAAATTTGAAAAATCTGAAAAAGGATAAAAATGCTCATGACTTGGATGCATAAACTTGAATTGATTGCTTACTTGCCTCATGTATCATTGGTGCATAATCTGCATGTAGAACAGTCCATTGCATAGCATACTGTTGCATCTTGTTGTCAGGGGGAGCTGAGAGTTCTGTTAAATTCATTGAATCCTTGCTACTTCTCACTGTCCCCATTTAATTCATTCATATTCTTTGACATCAGTTGCTTTTGGACCATAATGCCTATTGCTATCATTCCCTAACCTTCACTGAACAACAGTATTGCCTCTGGTTTAGTGAATTGAGTTATGGTTATTACAATTGTTCATTTATAAGAATCACTCTTACAAATTGAAAGGAACTAAAGGTTTAACCTTTATAAATTGAAGAGTTAAGTGTCTGCCTTATAATTTGAGATAAAAGAAAACTTTTATAGCTCTTAATCTTTGTCTCATGATTAAAATAGAAAAAGTTTTTTTAATACCTGAAAATGGTAAACTGGAAATGTCTAGAACAGGTGAATAAGAGTATGTAATGTTTTTTAAACAATCACTCTAAAAGAAATAAGGGTAGCAGTAAATAAGAACATTAATGTAAAGAACTGAACATTGTGACAGAGCAATGACAGATTACGCTGAGAAACTGTGATCTCTTCCAAAGAAGCAGGAGAACTCACATGTCATGAAGTGCTTCAAGCTAACTCTGTTCATAGGGTCAAATCTATAGGGGGAGTCCTCACCAAGTAACTGGGGGCACTGGCCTCTGATCAAGGTGTGTCCTTAATGTCAAAGGTGAAGATAGTCCCTTGTAGGTTTTGATCTGAAGTAGATCTAGTAGTTTATGCCTAGTAACTGGGGGTACCTGCCTCTGATCAAGGTGTACACCTAATGTCAACAGCATAAATGTCACTGGTCTATTCACTTAGCTCAGTTTCTGAAAAATTAAAAAGTGAAAAATTAATATGCTGTAACCCTTCGAAAATCAAAAGTCATTGACTGAAAACTGTTTTTCTCAATACATATTCAAGTTGCCTTTCTTGATCTTCCATGTTTAATCACAAAAGGGTATTATTTCTGACTTCTCTATTAAAACCATGTGCCTCAGATTCATTGCTATAAATGGAATCTAAAACTCTTTTTCAGGAGTCAGCTGTTTTACTCTAGATTTATCACTGTTAAACCTGAATTTTTGTCAAAATTATATATTGCTGATTCTTATACTTTAACAGTTGTTTATAATCATGCTCCCTTTCTGAACCAATGCTTATGCTGTTGTCAAGTGACCCTCCTACCTTCTCTACCTTTGTATATCTGTCCATATTCCTTCTCAAAGGGGGAGCAATTATTTAGGGGGAGAACTAGTTCAGGGGGAGTCATACATTCAGGGGGAGAATGAGGTGCTCTAAGGGAATTTGCATGCATACTGCCATGTTGCACTCATGTTTATACTGTTTTTCTCTTTTTGATTATGTCAAAGGGGGAGAAAATCTTGGTGACTTACTGTCACTTTGTTGCCATCATCAAAAAGGGGGAGAATATTGTGCCCCTTAGGCACAAGCATGTGCTATGTTGATTTGATGATAGCAATGCTATTTTATTTTGATGATAGCAACAAAGTGAGTGTATTTCTGTGCATCCTTTATCCTTGAGATCCTTGAGCATTCTGCATATGATAGCAACATGAATGATGATAATGTTGTGCCCCTTAGGCACAAGCAAATGCTATTTTATTTTGATGATAGCAACACAGTGAGTGCATTTGGATATTATTTTGATAGCAACATGAATGATGATGAAATGTTGTCATGAATGATGATGAAATGATGTTTTGAATGCATTATTCTGTTTGAATAGATTGCATTAATGTGTTCCAGCATACATTGCATTTCACCAGTTTTGCATGTCTGTACATTACATTTGCTCATGCCTTAGAGTCTGTATATTCATGTGCACAGTTCATGCTACCAAGTCTATACATTGCTGGTGCGAGCAGTTAAGTCCATACATGGCTAAGTCTGTACATTGGATGTGTCACAGACAAAGTCTGTACAGTGAGCGTCTCATTGGTGAAGTCTGTACACTCACCAGTTGAACTTCAAAGTCCATACATTGGACTCTAGCTTGCACGAAGCTAAGCCCATACATCGCTCAAGTCTGTACAGAGTCCAGCGTCTTAATTTGCGTCTCATGCATCATCTCTCAAGCATTCAAAGTGTGTACATTGAATAGCATGCATTTCATGAAGTCTGTACATCCTGTGTCTCTGTTAAGCTTCAAAGTCTGCACATGGTTCACCGTCTCATGCATAGTCTGGACAGTTGTGGGTCGACACTCCCTTCTGATGGGTCGACGCCCCCTTTGTTTTCCAAGTCCATACATTGATCTTCATATTCAAAGTCTGAACATTGGTCAAGTCCACACATTGTGCATTCTGACTTGAAGTCTATACAACGCTGCATTGGCCAAGTCTATACACTGCATTGTTGATTGTTGGCAAAGTCTGCACATTCTGTAGTTCAACGTCTGCATGCATGAAGTCTATACACTGCATGGCTCGCATGGCTGCAAGTCTGTACACCGCAGGCTAGCAAGTCCATACACTCGCACGGCTGCAAGTCCATACATTGCATTCCTAGCAGACCAGCAAGTCTATACACTGCAGGGTAAAGCCCAAAGTCTAGACATTGCTGCATTGCTTGCATTTCAGAGTCTATACTTCGTTCATGCATGTGCACAGTTCGTAGACAAAGTCTGTACATCGCAGCATGTATTCATTGTTAAAGTCTATACAGACTTCAGCGTCTCGTTCATGCATTGTTTATGAAGTCTGTACATTGGACTGTGTCTTTGTGCATCATGTTAAGTCTATACATTGCACTGTTCATGCACAGAGTCTATGTCTCATGCATCGTCAATGCAAAGTCCATACATTACATTCAAAGTCTGTACAACGTTCATCTCAGCCACCGTCTCATTCAGCGTCTCACGCTTACAAAGTCTATACACTGGTCGGTGGAAGCAAGTCTATACATTCGACTGTTCAGCCTGTGATCAAGTCTGTACAGCCAGGGAGACCATTAAGTCTATACACTCATTCACTGTAGCTTGCACGAGGTGAAGTCTGTACATTGGCATTAGTTTTCCAAGTCTGTACATCGGACTGGTTGAGCAAGTCTGTACAGCGGTTGCATTCTCAGGTAAAGTCTATACATTGGGACTTTTACCTACGTTCTGAACTGAACTGAGTAAGTCTATACATTCCTCATATCTTTTACCTACGCTCAGTTCAGTAAGTCTGTACACTGGGAACTTTACTGACGTTGCCTTGCCAAAGTCTACACACTGTGAACCTTCAAGTCTGTACAGACTTTACTTGTCAAGTCTGTACATCGTCCAGCTCTTTGGCAAGTCTACACATCTCAAAGTCTATACACTCGCTGTCTTCCATTGTTTCATGTCTGTACAGACTTTACTTCATTCAAGTCTGTACATCGTTAAGTTGCCTTTGTGCCGAAGGAAGTCTATATATTCAGATGAGCTTGAAATTGACGACCAACAGAAGTGGCGTCACTTTTGATTCAAACGCCTAGGATGAAGGCGTCTTTTACATTGTGCATACTTTGATGCCATAGCCAAGTCTATTCACTCGTAGTGTGCATAATGCAAGTATGTACAGAGTCATATGCATTCCTTCATATTCAAGTCCATACAGTAGTGTCTGCATTGCATTGCATTCATCAGTTGTGAAGTCTACACATCGAGTCGAAGTCTGCACATTGTTGAACGCTCATCAAGTCCATACACTGGCAACCTCTTACATTGCCTAAGTCTATACGTTGGATGCTGAATGCTCTTCAAAGTATGTACAGCCGTTGCCCTCTTATGTGAAGTCTACACATTGGGGCAAAGTCTGTACACTACATTCGCCTTCACAAGTATATACAATGCATTTCATATTCAAAGTGTGTACAGGGTTTAGACCTAGACTGATAATTTGTTCTCTGTCTCACAGGCACCCTTCGTGAAGCCTAATGAAGGCACGTGATCCGAGAATAAGGGGAGTGCCCAGATGAAGACACATGTACTGACAGCCTGCTGGATGCTGCCACGTGGTCCGAATTCTTAGGGCGGGAAATGTGGAAGCCACACGCCCCTTATCCACCTGCTGATAGTATATAATGAAGCCGTCGTCTTCAGATGGAGGCAGATAGACTGAAGAGAGGCAAAGTATATACATCCAGTCTGAGAGCAGCAGAGAGCCTTCGATCCACAGAGAGAAGAAGAAAAAGAAAGAAGAAGAATCAGGAAAAAGAAAAGAAGAGCAGAGAGTGAGAGATTAGCAGAAGAAGAAGAGAAAGAAGAGAAAGAGAGAAAGAAAGAGAGACAGTGAGATCAAGAGAAGAAGAGTGAAGTCTGAAGATCTGTTTACTGGACCGTGATCAAATCTAGGCCAGTCTGCTCTGTTGAGAGCTATATTGTGTTTTTCATTTACAGCTTTCCGTTGCTGTCTTGTCTATCTTATGTTTTCATTTTAAACCTTTTATCAAGCTGTTCGTCAGCAGTGCAAGCTGTGATGCACAGCGGCGAGGTGGATACCTCGGACGGGTTAAGCTGTAGTCCCCAGCGGATGGCAAGCTGTGTTGCCCAGCGGTTGTATGGCAAGCTGTGATGCCCAGCTGTTCAAGCTGTGAGTCAGCGGAAGCCACACTCGGGTTGAGTGTGGGGTGGATGTAGGTCTGCTGGACCGAACCACCTAAAAACCCATTGAGCAGTGGTTTGAATTCTTTGTGTGTTTGGCGCTAGATGAATGCATAGGCTCGAGATAGGTTGATCTTCTATATGTGTTCATTTCATTGATGCCCACACTATATGCTTGATAGTGGTATTGTGTGTTTGCTTGATCTGTCTAATTGCTGCCCACATTAGATGTTTGCTAGGAGCACACTTCATATTTGTCTACAGGTTCAGTAGATGACTGGAGTAGTTTTTCCTCAGTTAGTCTTAGTGCTTTTATTCCGCAGTTCTGAGCACTAGAATTTTAATTGGGCGAAAGTTTTTTAAAGGGCATATTCATTCACCCCCCCTCTGAATACATAGCACCGAACCCAACATATTCCCCCGATCACTGGATGGCGTTGCACTGGAATGGTTTTATTCTTTGCCACTGGAAGACGCCGAGAGTTTCAAGACAGTAAAAGATAAGTTCATTCAACGGTTCCAAGATAGAGTCGGCCTGGAATATTCATTCACAGATCTGGTGGCCGAGAAAATGAAACCAGATGAGGAGTTTGCTACCTATGCTGATCGATGGAGGCAAATGGCCGCTAGGGTACCCGGCCACATTCCGGAGGAAGAGAAGGTCAAATTGCTTATTTCTAATGCTACTCCGACCTTCCGCAACATTCTAGCTATGAATGATATAGCCAACATGCATCAACTGTATAGCCGAGCGCGCTTTATTCAGACTCAGTTCAAAGATTCCCCCATACACTCGCTCTTTGAAAATCAAAAGCCCAAGTATCATAAGAAACCTCAAGGGCCTGTTACCGAGGGGATCTAGACAAACGAGCAAGTTCAAGCCGTTACCTTCCCTTTCCAAGCCGCACCCTTCTGCTTCCCCCAAAACCCCCGCACTCCACAGAACCCCGCTCCCCAAAACTTCCAAGTCACTCCACAAAACCCTCCACCTACCTTCACCACTCCACAAAATACCTTCGCCGCACCACAACAACCTCCACAACCACCGTAATATCACAATGTCCCTCCACCCAACGGCTACAACAACAACAACAACAAGCGTCCGACTCCTAAGAGGGCACAATACCCACCCTTGCCAGAAACCCTCACGAATATCTTCTCAGCTCTCATGTCAGTTAATGCTATACAACTTCCTCCGGAATGGCCCAACTGGAACCCGGTCGTTGACCAGACAAAGTACTGCATGTTCTACAGGCAGCCGGGCCACACAATTGAAGGATGTTTTCAGTTCAGGGACCTAGTGTATGACCTTTATGAAGGACAGAGGATTGATTGGGCCGAGATGCACATGGCCATTGTTGAAATCAAAGAGAAGAGAAGGCAGCCGCCGAGGCAGCAAGTGCAGCAGCAACAAGCACCGCAACCGCAGCAGCCGCCACCACAGCAGCCACAGCCGCCGGTTCAGGATTTGGGGATTCACCAGAACCCGATGCCGAACCATCCTCCTGCTCCACAGCCTCAGCCGCCGGCACCGGCCCAGGTGAACGTAGTCCAACCCCCGGCTCCTAACATCGGGTGGTCTTTTGATGACGACGGCACTACGCCGCAGATAATGGCCCTCCACCATAATCACCGCAATCCCCTTGCTTCCTCCATCATTTTACCTACACACCCAATACCTTCCCCGCTCATTCTCCCATTCACACCCGCTCCAGTAAATCCACCACCACCCGCAATTCCATCACGCCCACCACTAGTTACCCCCACTACTGTCATCACTCTGTCACCCAACCATCCACCCATCACTACACCTCCACTAGCCTTTCCTCCGTCCGTACCAACACCCATCATCGCCACCCCGCCTTCCACCAATCCCTCACCCATCATCCATTCATCACCACTTATAACCTCCACCAACTCCACATCCCACCATATCCTTCCTTCTACACCACCTATTCCACTCATCCACCCCACCGGGCCAATCATATCGTCTCCTGATGCCGTGCCGGCACAAAATCTCGCCCTACGGAGCGGGCGGTTGTTCCATCGGAATTATCACACTTCTTCCAATCCCCAGTCTTCCCAGCCGGCGGCCGAGCAAGAAGAAGTCGAACCTCTGCCGGGTACCCAATACGACCTACTACATCATCTGGACAGGGTGCCCGCCAAAATTTCTGTTCTGGAGCTTATCAAGAGATCTACCCTTCACCAGGATGCTCTAAGAGATTTCTTACAAAAGGTGATGGTTAGCGAAGATATGGCAGTCGACAGTCTACCTACGGCACTGGCAACGATTTCCAAAGGGCCGGCAATTACATTTTCTGAAACCGAGCTAGCTCCTCCAGAAGCTCGGCAAATGCCACTTTGTATTACGATCACTTTGAACAAAGTCAGTATTGACGCATCACTAGTTGATACAGGGGCATCGATTAACGTGTGCCCACTCAGTACTCTTCGAGCTTGCAACATCCCAGAGGAATTACTACGACCAACCCCCACCACCATAACAGCATATGACAACTCGAGGTGAGCATGTCACGGGGTGGTCACTATTCAAGTAGAACTTGGGTCTCTTACCATGCCCGTGGAATTCTATGTGCTAGACATTGACCCTATGTTCAAAGCTATTTTGGGTCGCCCATGGATTGGCACTCTCAGCGCCGTACCCTCCACTGCGCATCAATGCATCAAATTCCCTTTTCAAGGGAGGGTCGTCAAAGTTAAGAGCTTATCCATGGTCCAATCTGTCAAAGCTATATCAAAGAAGGTTCTTCCCACATTATGGCCAAGCAGCCGACCTGTTATCTCAGTGCTGGATCTAGACTTTCCCTGGGCTTATACACCTCGAAAGCCTGTCACTGCAACTATCAACATCAAGATGAAGCCCCAGATCCGAGATTCCAAGGGCTGGGATATTATACTGAAATTAGGCTACCAACCGGGGAGAGGCCTTGATGCACAGCTGCAAGGACGAACCAAGCCCATACCCAAGGGAAGGAAGATGAACATGCGAGGTCTCGGCTACCGAGAGACTGCATTATCTATGATAGGTGACTCTGGGCCACTTACCTGGGACTACCGTCAACATTTTGTCAGAGGGCCTCTCCAGCCAGGCACATTAAGCCCACAGCCAGTTCTGTTAGCAAAGAAAGATACAGTTTGTCTAGTTGTCATTCCACCTCTACTACCAAAAGGGGCAGTTGATGATATGATTGACTACAGTCAGGCCTTTGAAAGGATATTCCATGTAGAAGGCGGCCGCCAGAAGAAGAATCAAGAAACCCGGCTTGTTTAGTGGAGGCCGAAGAAGCAGCCAGTTGATGATCTACGAGAGAAAGGGAGCTCGCTGATTGTCTTTTCTTGGTCTCCCTCCCGTCTTCAATCTCTCCTCCAGCAATGGGAATTCATACCTCGTTCTCCCCCGATGGTGGTCGATCCGTACTTTACAGAGGGGCCACCTGAGATCTTGTTCATCCCATGTGCATGTGGGCGCTGCCCACCCATCGATCTGTCAACCCTATTCACTCCTCCTTCCTCCACCACTCCACTCCATGAGATGTGGTTTCGATCCTCCGATCCATTCTTCGATTGCATCTTCCCCGAGTTGTTCCCCATACAACTCCCGCCTCCTCCATCCTGGTGTGTGGTCTCCACCGATCTCAAAAAAAAAATGTCAAATTTGAAACAGAGATTTCGGTGGAAGATTATGCTACCATGTCTCCATCCTCTTCCTAGGGGCACGAGTCCCCTGCTTCTTCCTTTCCCCTAGGTTAGGATTAGGGTCCGTCGAGTCTAGGGAAGTAGAGTCAGTAAGGTCTAGAGAAGTAGGGTCTTGTTCTAGGTCATCCAACCCTTCCTCCTCTGAGCCGCGCTCGCTTGCGCGTTCCTCCAAATACATTCCTGATAGATTCTTGCAAGATCTAGCTCAGCGATGTCAGGCTCTTTTGAGGTGTCCGGAGTTCGTTGCTATGGCAATTATGATCGAAGAAGATGAAGAGGAAGGGGTGTGGGGCGACGACGGACTCGGTGTCTATGAAATCCTGGATGAAAAAGATCCAATTGACGAGGACATCAATGTAGATGACACTGTCGATCTGTACGTGCAAGGACTAAAGAGATTCGATGAGCCGTCATCAGCAGTGGATGAACCTACAAAGGAAATAGATTTGGGAACTGAAGAAGACCCAAGGCCCATCATTATTGCCGCTAATCTCCCTCCGCAAGTAGAAGAAGATTTGATCAAGGTTCTAAGAAAGTATAGCGATTCTTTCACCTGGTCTTATGAGGACATGCCAGGTCTTGACCCCTCTTTAGTGGAACATCGACTCGTACTTAAACCAGGGGCAACACCTGTGAAACAACGGTCAAGAAGATTTCACCCCCACATGGCCTTAAGGATCAAGGAAGAAGTCGATAAGTTGTATAAGGCCAGGTTCATTAGAGTTGTCTTATATCCCCAGTGGGTGGCAAACATAGTCCCTGTTATCAAGAAAGATGGAAAGGTGCGCATTTGCATTGATTTCAGGGATCTTAACAAAGCATGTCCCAAAGATGATTTTTCGCTGCCTCACATCGATGTCCTGGTTGATAACACTGCCGGGTACGAAGCTTTGTCATTCATGGATGGATACTCAGACTACAATCAAATCCGTCTCGCTCCGGAAGACCAAGAGAAAACTTCCTTCACCACGCCCTGGGGCACGTATTGTTATGTGGTTATGCCGTTCAGTTTGAAGAAGGCGGGTGCCACCTATCAAAGGGCGATGATGGCCATCTTCCACGACATGATGCATATCTATATGGAAGCCTACATGGATGACATTTTGGTGAAGTCGAGGACCAAAGAAGAACACCCCTCTATTCTGGCTAAGGTGCTGTAAAGAGCCCGGGAGTACAAACTAAAAATGAATTCGAAGAAGTGTGTATTCGGAGTCTCCTCAGGGAAGCTGTTAGGTTTTATAGTGAGCAAACGGGGGATCCAGATTGATCCTAACAAAGCAAAGGCCGTCATGGACATGCCTTCGCCAAAGAACATCACGGAACTTCGAGGATTGATTGGTCGATTGCAATTCATCAGAAGATTCATATCCCAACATTCTCAAAGGTGCTGCCCGTTTTATGAATTGCTAAAGGTGGGGGTCAAGTTCGAATGGAATCAAGATTGTCAGAAGGCCTACGAGGACTTAAAGGAATATTTATCCAATCCCCCGATTTTTCAACCTCCTATCCCTGGGAAACCCCTAATCCTATACATCTCGGTTATTGAGGACTCCCTAGGGGCGGTCTTAGCATAAGTAGACGATGAAGGGAAAGAGCGGGCTGCTTATTACCTCTCTCGGTTGTTTAATCCAGCTGAGGCCAAATACACCGCTATGGAGAAGACTTGTGCCGCCTTAGTGTGGGTAGCTCAGAAGCTCAAACATTATTTTCTTGCCCACCCAGTTAGGCTGATCTCTAGAATGGACCCGATCCGCTATCTCTTAGAAAAGCCTATCCTTTCTAGTAGGTTGGCTCGATGGCAGAGCTTCCTCTCCCAATTTGATATCACATTTGTCGTTCAGGAGGCAGTCAAAGGATATGCCATTGCTGAGCATCTTGCCCATCTTCCCATTCCTCACACCGACTCTACTCAGGACGATTTCCCTGATGAGCATCTCTCTGATATCTCTCATCATCCCTTTTGGTCTCTGCACTTTGATGGTGCGCTCAATTCTCAAGGCCGAGGGATCGGCGCTGTTCTGCTCACTCCAGAGGGAGTGACGATTCCCTTTGCTTATCAACTTCGATTTCCTGCTACCAACAATATCACCGAGTATGAGGCTCTCCTAGCCGGACTGAAGCACGCCTACCTTCTAGGCGCGCACTATTTGAACATCATAGGAGACTCTCAGCTTGTCCTGCGGCAAGTTCTGTCTACTTACCGCACTCGTGACCCTAAGCTCAAGCCATATCAAGATCTGGTCACGCTTCTTGCTAGGCAATTCCGTAAGCTGATCTATATCCATACTCCTAGGTCTCAGAACATTCTAGCCGACGCTCTAGCATCGCTTGCTTCCTCTCTATCTTTTCCTCTCGGTCAAAGCACTGAGACTATCGTCATTCAGAGATTGGATGCACCCACTCTTCAGGATCCTTAGTACATCAACCTTAGGAAGTCTGTAGAGGCGAGGGCTGAGAAGGAAGATCTTAAGGAGGTGTCTTTGTTGGAGCTAGAAGAGATTCTGGACGAAGAAGAGTTGCCTTGGTATCATGAGATCGAAGTGTTTTGTAAGGATGGATCATTCCCGAAAGGAGCAAACGCCAAGCAGCGAAAGTCGATAAGAAGAGCCGCCTCAAGGTATACCATCGTTGTAGGAGAACTATATAGGTGCGCTACCAATGGAATGCTCATGAGATGCTTAGATGACGATGAATCAGTTGAAGCAGCCCATTCTAGTGAGTGTGGAGGTCATTTTAATGGCCAGGCGTTAGCGAAGAAAATCCATAGGCAAGGCTATTATTGGACCACTCCGGAGGAAGATTTCTCCCTCTATGTCCAGAGGTGTCTTAAATGCCAACTCCATGACGATAAAATCCATGCTCCAGCTTCATCTCTTCATCCTCTTTCCGCTCCTTGGCCATTCTCTATGTGGGCTTTCGATGTTGTCGGCCCGCTCGGTGATCCTAATTCTTAGATCAAACAAAAATCTTTTATCCTTACCGCCACTGTGTACTTCACCAAGTGGGATGAAGCCGAAGCATACGCAGAGATCAAAGCTTCAACGGTGTGCTGCTTCATCATGAAGAATATCATCTTGCGGTTCGGAGTGCCAAGCAGCATCGTCACCGACAACGGACCCCAGTTCGTCTCTCAAGAGCTCAAGGACCTATGTAAGAAGTTCAATATTGTATTGCATCATTCATCTCCATATTATCCTCAAGGTAACGGTCAAGCCGAGGCCACTAACAAAACCCTTCTTAAAATCATAAAGAAAACATGCGAATCTCATAAGTATTCCGATTGGCCAGAAAGATTAGTGGAAGCTCTATGGGCTTACCGCACCTCTGTCCATACTCCTACGGGGTAAACTCCCTATGCTCTCACCTACGGGATGGAGGCGGTGCTCCCATATGAGATCTTGATCCCTTCCCTAAGAGTGCAGCTCGATAAGGAACTTAATCTCGATGAACATCGAGAGGCGTTGCTCGTCCAGTTGGAACTCTTGGATGAGAAGAGGATGAACGCGGCCGATCACGTATCCGTTTATCAAAAGAGAGTTTCGCGTTATTTTCAAAAGAAGGTAATTGAACGTAAATTTCAAAAGGGTGATATGGTTTTGAAGCGCAAATTCATTCGGTCTGCAGGTCTTAGATCTAAATTGCAACCTAACTGGGAAGGGTCGTTCGTCGTAAAAGAGGCTTATCCAGGGAATGCTTATCACCTAGTGAACACAGAAGGTGAGGAGCTCGCTCACGCGTGGAACGGGTTGTATCTTAAGCGTTTCTTTCCTTAGAGTCTAACTCCATGCCACCCCGGCAGCAAGGTGTTCCTCCCTTTCACTATAAAAAAGGGGTCCCGAGTAAGGCAATCACACACTACATGGCGTCCCTGGTCAGGTCTCCCGCTTTAAAGACGTCGTTTCTCCTTGGCCATGCTTTGGGAGAAAGTCGAAGTCCCTGTCCGTTTCTTCCTTCGGCTGAATCCAGGGGCAAGAGGTGAATAAGAAGGCGATGACCGATCTAGACACCCTGAAAAATGAAGGTCTCAAATAGGGGCAGTCCGTTATGACCTGACGCCATGGAGCAAAGGAAAAGAAGAAATCAAAGGAGCAATCTTTGTGATAAAATCAAAAGCATTATCTCAAAAGTCTATCGATCATAATTCCAAAGCTCCAGGCAAGAAAGAAAAGCTTGGCATGGCAAGAGTGGCAGTACAGTTCCCCGCGGGACGAATGAGCCTGGTCGTATGCATGCCTAGAGTGGACTAAGGTTCGATGACGGACACAAAGCCCCGGCGCAACAGACCAAATCTCTAATGGATCGTTTAGAGAGGAAATCAAGTCCTAAAAACTTCTATATCTGGCCTAAGCTTACCCCCGGGTTCTATTTTCCTTTTTTAGGACCAAGATTAGTACCCTGGGTATGGCCCTGGTAGAGACACCGTCATGCAAGTTGGGATTTGGCCAGGGGTTGTCACCTTGTTGCACGCCAACCTCGGGAACTCTCGATATAATAAGGAGGGCTCACGCTGCTAGGTGAGGCACTGGTTTCCAGAATCCAAAAAAACATCAAATATTTCAAAATCCAAAAAAACATCAAATATTTCAAAGTCCAAAAACATCACATATTTTAAAATCTAAAAACATCAAATATTTCAATCAAATATTTTAAAACCCAAAAACATCAAATATTTCAAAATCCAAAAATATCACGTATTTCAAAAAAAATCACATATTCCAAAATAAAAAAAACCATATATAGTCCAAAATCCAAAAAAAATCATATATTTCAAAATTCCAAAAAAAGAATCAAATATTTCCAAAATCTCACAAAAATTCAGATATTTTTCAAAAACTTCAAAAACACCATCATATGCATTGCATGCATCGCATTATTCCTATTATGTCTTCCGCCTATTTAATAAGGCTCCACCCCTTGACCAAATATCAAGAAATGGCCATTTTCTAACTTGCTCCAAGGCAAGGGGTTGAGTCTAAGAACAGATCTAACTTGTTTCTTGTCTAAGTGTGTGCAGAATGCAGGTTCAAGCTCAGAATTGAAATTTCACCACTATGCAGGTCCAGGTCTGTAACGCGCCAGCATCAGACCGCCACAGTCATGTAACGGTCCATCCTTCGACCGTCACCTTCTTTAGGGCATTGGCTTCATTCTCTCAGCAGGTCCATCTCTGACTGTCTTCATGCAGACCGTCACATCCCTCTAACGGTCTGTCGCTAGACCGTTACATCCTCCAGAGAACAGGATTCTCAGTCCATTCCCCTGACGGCCTATCGCCAGACTGTCACATCCTGGTAGCGGCCCTTTGCGGGACCGTTACATTCTCCAGAGACTCTATTTTTTAGGTTTTATAACCAAATCAAGCAACAACTCATGCTCATTTCAATTAAAATCACTTTCATATCATTCACTTAAATTCATTCAAATTGAACTTAATATCTGATTGTCAATTTACATCATCATTTCATGAACAAGAAAGTCAAACTACATTCAGTTTCCTATCCGCGAGAGGGCGGATCTTCCTCAATTCTTTCACGTAGCCACGGCATTCTTCGTCGTTATCTTCCACTTCTGCTTGCCACGGACGCCCCTTGCTGATCTCCCACATGGTCAGCGCGTTCCGAACTGCGCTTTCATCTTCCTCGGTCCCCATCTTCCTAGGTAGAAGGGGAGAGTAGTGTGATAGTACAGGAACTTTGGTCCGGGGTAGCCCGATCTGAAGATAGCACCGGTGCGGGTTGTAGATCACCATGGTAGTATTGCCTGCTAGCTGGAGGTCAAGGCCTTGTCGCCGTGGTATTCTAAGCAAAGTGTTCCAAAGGATTCTTGGTCGCATGATGAATTTGTCTAATGGCAAGGTGTTGAAGAAGAGGCGCCATTCATCCCGTGTTTTCTTGTCCGTCGTCTTGCATTCAACATGAGAAGAAAATCCAAAGGCACCTCCAATAAAGAACAAAGGGTGGCTCCCAAAGATCCGGCTAGCAGAAGTTATGTCTTCCTTGGGTTGGAATTTGACTCTCACTCCCATCCAACACTCAAGGAGTATTATGGAACCGAATAGGGGTCCTCCTAGGCAAGCCGAGCTTAGTCCTTCATAGAGATATGAGAAGATCGCTTGAGCGATGGACATTCCCCGCCACAACCCGCTAATGATGCCGAGATTTTGGGTATCTAAGAGGTGGTTGGTAGTGGTGAAAAGGAAGACTCCGCATAAGCAAACCGACACCGCCTTGGCTATTGCTTCATGTCTCTCCCACTTGTTCCTGCAATGAGAGACTATCCATTGTGCCATGGGTATTAAATGAATGTGGCGCGGACTGATCATGGTCCTCACTTCCTTTGGGTTGTGAATGAAATCGCTCAAGATCAAGGACGGGTCAATAGGCTCCACCGTATAGCACACTAGATCTTCATCCCCCGCCTTAGTCTTAGGAAGGGATAGGTAGGTTTCTACCTCCTCTAAAAGGACTGTAGCTTCGAAGGAAGGGAAGATGAAGGTATGTGTTTGAGGATGCCATAACTCTATGAGGGCTGAGATGCTTGGCCAATCTAAAGATAATTTCTGGAAATTCTTGCCTAAGACCAATAGAGGTTTGAGGTGCCACGCTCTAAGGATTGCTAAAACGTCTAAAGGAAGTTTTTTAATCATGGGAGCCACCCACTTCAAATTGGAATAGCATCTTGGACCAGGAAAAGGCTAAGAAGAAGAAGAAGATCATGAGGAGAGATGAAGTGCAGAGAATTAATGAACTTGGCTAAGGTAATAGGAGCTTACCGTCCTTTGAGCGTTGGAGCTCAGATGTTTGGGAATTGAGGTCAGCCTTTGTAGCTCTCCGTGTTCCTTTCTCGCAGCCCTAGGACTGGTGTAGACCTTCTGCTCCATGGCCATCACTTCCAAGCTTCTCTTCATGGTGTTTCTGCCCTTAGGAGAGGTTCTTCAGCCCTTGTAGCAGAAAATTCAGCAAAGCTACGATTTTGGCAGAGCTCCCAGGTTTTAAAGGCTTGTTTTTGGCTCTAGGATGATAAGATTTGGGTTAGAAGGCCTTATCTCAAGTCTGGGAGAGTTTGAGTGGGGGTTTAGATGATTAACCTTCGGGTTTGGCCTCTCACGGCACAATCTGTCTCGGAGTACACCTCGTTCTCTGGCGGTCTATCGTAAGGCCGTCACTTGGCTCTGACGCTCCAATTCTGGGCTGTCACGTTTCCTGTGGGTTCCTTTTGGTCTAATCTCGTTCTGTCAAGCCTAATGGTCTGCCAGTAGACCGTTACGTATTGTGACGCATGGTCCCTAGGCCGTCACATTTTCTGCGTTCGGTATTGACTACTTCTTGTTCAATCATTCCTGACGGTCTGGACTACGGCCGTTACTTCACTTTGACGCTCAAGGTAGAGGCCGTCACATTTTCTGTAACTCACTTCAAATCCGGCATTGTTCTGTCGTCCCTAACGGTCTGGCGCTGGCCGTTACTTCATTCTGACGCTCCCCAGTGGACCGTCGCATTTCTTGCTGATCAGGTTTCAATCTGGTCTCTGCCATTCCTGACGGCCCCACGTTAGTGCGTTAAATAACTCTGACGCGTCTTCTCTAGACCGTCACGTTCTCTGCTGCTAGTTCTGTGCCAATCTCTTCTGCCTGAGGTTAGACCTGCCGGTCTTACACCTTTGCCTATTCGTTCACACATTTCATTCATACACTCAGGTAGTCCATTCATACACACATTGATACATTCATGCATTCCATACATTCATTCATGTTGTCACATCCATTCACATCCACATTCATCCATTCATCCACATAACAAAACAAAACACAAAAAGATTTTCATTCATTTGCATTTTCATTCATTCCCATTTACATAAAGTAAGAAAAGAAAATACAAGCTCACTCGGCCGGCTTATCTCCTGGGCCGCCTTTGTCATCACTGTCCTCGGGTCTCCGCGCGGGTGGCGCTATGGAGGCACTCTCCTCCTACTGTCCCCTCTCTACCCTCTCATTCCTCCGCTGGCCGGAGGAGCTGGCAAGAAAATCTGCTACTGATCCACTCGGGGCGACGCTCCTCCGTGCCCCACTTTGAGAGGTGCTCCGCTCCGGTCCTCGGCCCATCATCCTCACTGTACGCTCCATCGTCCGCAACTCGATCTTCAACTCGAAGATCTGACGCCGTATCTCCTGGGCCTCGGTCCGGTAGAGCTCCAAGTCTGCTGTCCCGGTCCGGAGTCTCTCCACCTCGGCTCGTGCCTGAGCCAGCTCTGTCCTGAGTCACTCTGCCTCCGATCGTCCTCGCTCTGCCTCCGCTCGAGCGCGTTCCGCCTCGACCGCCGCTGCGGTCAGCTCTCTCGCCTACATTTTTTGCATTGCCAGGATATTAAGCATTTGCATGAATCAAAAGCATTTAGGTCTAAAGGAGCATTTAGTTTCTTACCCGCTCCGCGAGGGTGGCCTCCGCCTCCTCGGCCGGAGCAACCGCTCGAGCGAACTCGGCATCCCGCTCAGCTCTGCCCCCGGCAGGCTGTGATGAAGACGACGGGGCATCAGGTCCGGCTCTTTGGGCTCCCTCGGCCCACTGCATTTAGAAGTTACATCATAAGCATAAATCATTTAGGTCCAAGGTTTTGGGAATCTTACCAGAAGCTCTAGAGCGGCCCGGTACTCATCCCGCTGCTGGATGGTGGAGTGGAGTAGCCCTTCGAGCTCGACTATCCGTCACTCAGGGTCTAACTCCATTTTAGAAATCATGAGTCAATGCATATAGAATTTTTGCATTTAGAATAGAATGAAGTTTAGAGTTGCATACCGATCGTCGGGTACCTCGGTACACCTGGTCCCCGTACCGCCGGGCGAAGGCTTTCAAATATGCCTCGTCGCTCTCGGCCCGCTCCTTTACCGCCCGACCCCTCTTGTTCCAATCATGGACGTATTTCACCTTGCGGGCACACCAATCCACATCACCACTAATGCCCTTCGATGACTTGCCCGGGCGCTCGTCGCTTCGGCGCGGGAATGTCACCTCCAGCTGGTGTAATCCACGGGTCCGCAGGATCAGGCGGTAGTGGAGTGGCTCGATGACGTTGATGTAGTGCAACCAAACACCTCGCCCCCGGTATGATAGGGATGCCTGGACCCCCGGCTATCCCTCGGTACCCTCGTCCTGGTACGGGGTCCATCTCACCTGAAAATCATGTTAGTCCATTTGTCAGCATATAGAAGCATTCATAAACATCTAAAAGCATTTAGAAAGCATTTAGAGTTTTGGGCTTATCGCCGTATGCAGGAAGGAATCCAGCTCGTCCTGGATCACCCGGGTCAATCTGGTGATCGACTCGGAGTCCCTCGCAACCACCCATCTCTTGGCGATCGAGATCCGGCCGGGATGGAGTTGCGTTCCCCGCCCTATGCCTGGGAGGTACACAAAGCTCCAGATCTGCATTTAGAAATCAAGTCAGTCAGTTGCATTTGCATAATCATTTGCATAATCATAATAGAAAGCATTTAAAAAGTATTTATCTGTAGAAAAGGCGAGAAGCTGCCCAGCATGGTCTATCGGTCTGTCGTGCTGAGGGACTCGAACAGGAAGGCCAGGACTGCCGCCCCCCATGCGTACTTTCCCACTCTGCCTAGATCTTCGAGCAGTGGCAGCAATCTGCAGCTGATCACATCCGCCTGAGTCGCAAATAGGAGCTTCCCGAACAAGAGCATCAGGAATCACCTCAGTACCCGATCTCCCTCTGGTCCCCTCTGGTCCCGCCTCTACCGCCACATGTGGGCGCACCTGCTCTATCACCCGCCCGATATGCTCCTCTGGCAGTTCACCCACGGCTATCGCAGCTCCTCTCAATCCCAGGCTTTCCTGCAGTTTCGATCTCGACAGCTGGGATGATGTCTGCCCTGGTCTGATCAAATCCAGCCCCAGCAGCTCCTGGGCCATTTCCCGATAGTCCCCGTATGTCCAGCCTGTCACTGCGGCGCCGTGCACTCTCAATCCAGTGATCCTCGCTATATCTTCCAACGTGGGGATCATGTGACCCCACGGGAAGATGAACGCCCTGCTGATCGGATCCCATCTCTCGTGTAGCGCGTATAGCAGTGGCGTGTCCATCATGATCACCTTGATGCTCAGCACCTCGGCAAACCCCATGGCGGTGAGTCTCTCTCTCTCTGGTAATCGGGCAGTGCCTGGTAGACCGCCCGGATCTGAAGCCATGATATCGTTGTCCGTCTCTTTCCCTGCATTCATTTAGTTCATAAGTTAGTCAATTGCATCATAGAATCATTGCATAACATTCATATAATAAAAGCAAACAAAAAATTTGAATAGATGAAAACCCTAAAAATAGTTCTGGTCTCTGGTGACTGTGACGGCCCAGGGGTAGGGCGTCACAGTTCTCTAACGCACCAGGGGTGGTGCGTCAGAGTTGTGACGGTCGCTGGAAGGACCGTCACATCCCCTACAAAGGGGTGGTCTCCCTTTTCATCGCCTTGGCTCTCCCACCTTGGCCAAATGGCCTACATATGATCCTAATGGGTTCATAGACCCATTTCCTACCCCCCATTCATCCATGCATGATCATAAGAACTCATAAAAATTGAAATTTGGGAATTAGGGCAAAATGGCCTACCTCTCGGTCCTTCCCTCTCTTCCTCTTTTTCTCCATTCCAGTGGCTTCTCCTTCATCCTGGGGTGCTTCCCCTTGATCCTCCTCAGCCGTTGGAGCTTCTCCTTCCGCCGCTGGCTCCCTCGTCGTCGTTTCTTCTTCCACGGGCGGTGGAACCACCTCTTGTTCTATCCGACGGTGGAGGCGGCGTATCGCCTTCCTCTTCATCCCCTTTTCCCTTCTCTTTAGTGGCCGTGGGGCCTCGTCGCCGGCCATCTCCAGTGGGTGGTCACCGGTGGTCCTTGGTAGCTCTCGGTTGGGGTTTTTTGAGTGTTAGGGCGAATGAAGCATGAATGATGGTTTGTGACCGTTCGGTTTGTTTTTTTGAACGCTCAGAAAATGTGACGGTCTATCGCCAGACCGTTACATTCTCTGACGCGTCTTTCTTAGACCGTCAGGTTAGTTGAATTGTTTCATTGAAGAATTTGAACCGCTAATATCTAACGGTCCAGTCCTAGACCGTTACGTGGTGTAACACACAATTTCTAAACCGTCACAATTTGAAGATTTCTTGATGAATAAAATGGCTTATTTGATGCTTGAATGATTGCATTTTCTTCCATGGTGTATATTATTAATGTTTTATTGAATGGAGATGCAGCTGGTTTTTTTTAATCTTCAAGGGGTGTTCGGCAAGGTGACCCAATTGCCCCCTCCTTATTTATCATTGCTGAGGAAAGCTTGAGCAGATCCTTAAAGGAAGCCCATTTAAATAGACAGATTGAGTGTTTCCAAGGGCTTCGGAGGTGTCCCCCAATATCCCATCTGTTATTTGCAGATGACACCATGATTTTCAGTAAGGCCAGCCTTGTCTCTGTCAGGAACTTATTGAAAATTCTCAACACTTATGAATTGGGGTCAGGCCAGCTCATTAATGCTAGTAAGAGTGGTTTTTTCTTGCATCCAAAGACTAATGACTCCATTTCCACTCGGATCTCCACTCTTACAGGCTTCACCAGACATAGCTTTCCTCATAAGTATCTTGGCTTTCTTCTGGTTTTATGCCGAAGTAAAAAAGTGCATTTTGTTGGTATAATACACACCATTCAAAAGAGAATCTCTGGTTGGAAATCTAAATTACTCTCTCAAGGTGCAAAGTTGATTTTGATAAAGCATGTGCTCACTTCTATTCCAATATATTCCCTTTCCACTTCACCCCTTCACTCAGGAACACATCTTTTGCTTGAGAAATCATTTGCTAATTTCTTTTGGGGCTCTTCTCCGAATGGGAACAAAAGGCACTGGAGATCATGGGATCAGATTTGTAGACCTAATTCTCAGGGCGGCCTTGGCATTATGTCACTTAGGCAAATGGACATAGCCTTAAGAGTTAAGATGTTATGGCAGGCCTTGCATTCCAACTCCTTGTGGGCCACATATTTCAGAGCCAAGTATATTGGTCAGGGACATTTGAGAGATGTGCATTTCAAAAGTATGACTCAGGAAGATGTTCAGTGGCATCTACCTATCAGGTTCTGTCCGAAAGGGCCTCCAATCAGACAGCCATACATTGGGATAGGCTTTGGTCACAATGGCTCCCAACGAAAATATCTGTGCACCTGTGGAAAATACTTCAAAACTGCCTCCCTGTTGACTCTAATGTTCAGCGTCTGGGTGTGCAAATGTGCTCTATGTGTTCCTGCTGTCAGATTCACCATGGGGAAAACATGACTCATCTGTTCTTACACAGTGAGCTAGCTTCTCACATATAGTCGTATTTCAAATCAGTGGGACTACAATTGGAAGGAAACTCTGTTACATCATTTATTTCGAATGCTGCCAGCCAAATTAAACTGAAATCTGCTCTTGGCCACCTGTTGCTAGTAGTCATAGGATATGGTTTCTGGGATATTTGGAGAGCTCGGAATGCTGTGAGATATGAAGGCAGAACCATTTCAAAAAATAGTGTTCTCCACCAAATCATCAATCAAGTGAAACAGGTTTGTGTTAGTGCCAATTTAAAGGAATCAGAAATCAGCAAACGGAAGATTCTGGAAAAGTTTGGTATTCCTACTCACCTCTCAAATGGTGCTCAGCTAAAAATCATCAAATGGATATGCCCCCCTTGGCCATTTCTTAAATTAAACTCTGATGGTGCTTGTAAACCCAATGGAACATCTGGAGGAGGAGGTGTTATCAGAGATCACAGTGGCAATGTTATTCTTGCCTATTCACACTATTATGGCCAGACCAACAGTCTTGTAGCAAAAGCAAGGGCCTTAATTGATGGCATCAAATACCTCCATACAATATCAAACCATCCAGCACACATTGAATGTGACTCACAAATTCTTGTTCGAGTTATTAAACAGGAATATCAATGCCCTTGGTCTATCCTTTCATATGTCAGAGAGATAAAGAGATCTATTACACAGTATGACAAGATTGATCATATTTACAGAGAAGGCAATAAAGTAGCGGATTCTTTGGCCTCCATAGCTTGCTCATCAAAATGTAATGCCTTTTTCTTTTACAATGAGTTACCCTCAATTATAAAGGGAGAGGCTCGATTGGATAAGCTGGGTTTACCCAGCATCAGATTGATGTAATCTCTATTCTATCTTTTTTAGCAATAAAATTCACCTCCTAGTGGTCTGATGGTGGTCCTCCCATCTATCCCTAGGCAGGGCTTTTTGGAGAAAAAAAGTATATTATTAATGCTTCTCATGCGTACAAACGGTTACGCCTTGTTTCATGCTCATTTTAATTATCATTGGCTAATCTTTTGTTCATGGATGAAGTTATGAACATCATACTTTGCCGTTCGTCAGGCAGGTAAGTCAGGTATTGTATCCCGTTCCCTTATCTCTTAATGCATTACAATATGGTATCTATGATCTATTATCTCGAGAACCGGCTGGTCATTCGTGTGTTCTGGGATCTGATGCTCCCCTTAAACAAAAATGATGATGATCTAAGAGCACATGTTTAATCGTTGGATAGGCCGTTAGGTTGGAAAAGCTTGGGGACGATGGTTCTGTCTTGCACGCCATGGTTGCAGATGGTGTCCTGACCCTGATTTCTCCGGTCTAGCAATATTATTCTCGAGTATCTTGTTATTTTACCTTTCTTTGCATTCGTTTTAATGATTTCTTTGTTTTAGCCCAGCATGCATCATGCACATTCTTTGAGCATTCATGAATCTTCATATGTTCAAGGCATCTCAATGATGGTGAATAGCCGTGTTCTTTATCTCGAATGAGGAGAGTCGATTCCACTTTGAATTAGAAGGTTTCCTTCGGTCTATTCGCTTGATCTGGTTATGCTGAAGACTCTTGTCTGGAGTTTAGTTAATTGTCTCTTTTCCTTTCCGTTGCCTCCGGTGGCTAGCCGTATTTTCCTTTCCTTAGTTGTTAGTTCCTCCAGACATGCGTCCTTTGGTTGTCTATTTCCTTCTGATTAATTCAAAGTTTTCCAGAAAATTCCTATCGCTTGTTGATTGAACGGGTGTCGTTTACCTTAACGTCCGCTTTTCACTCCGCTCCACTTCATTTCCGCTTTATCTCCATGTTGCATTTCGCTTCACCTCCGCTCGCTCCCCTGCAAAGAGGACGTTAAGGAGGGGCATATGTTGACACCCGTTTTATGACCAATAAGTCGGGCCATCTCCTTATTCATTCTATATGATGCTCCAAGTTGTTCACTTTTCATTGAGCCCTCTTGATCAGTTAGAGGTCTTTTTTTATGGGTCTTATCTTCTTGGTTGAGTCTGGTTCCTCGGCATTTTCATTGGTTGAAGCTTAGCAAGCTTTTATCATCTTTTGATCTTTATTGTCTCTAACGGTCCACATCAGGGGTGTTACATCCTTCTGACGCATCATCCCATGACCGTTACATTCTTGAAGAGTCCTAAAGCTTAAGCCTTCTTTCAAGTATTATCCTTTTGTTTATCCGTTGACTCTAACGGTCTGTCGTGCGACCGTTACCTTATTGTGACGCGTCATCCCTTGACCGTTACAATCCTTTCAGAGTCCAGTTGGTTGAAACTTATCTCATTGATCTTATCTCTTTGAAGATAAGGTTAGTGCGGCGGTCTCTCCCTGGAGCGTTACACTCCTGTGGCGGTCTGTCGTGCAGCCGTTACATCAACAGAGAGTCCTGACAGGTCTGGTCTTTTCTATGCTACTCCGTGGTCGAGTTAAGAGTTTGATCTGGTGATTTCTTTTCCAAATCTGATCCTCAGAACCTTCTGTTTGCTTCTATGGACTCTTGGGAGCATTATCTTCAAGAGTTTGCTGAGAATCTTCCTACTTTCTTGCTGGATTATCCTCTGTTCGAACCTAGAACTTTGAGGGCCTATAAATAGAACCCTTGATTTCATGGCTTAAAGGGGAGAAATCTGGAGTTTGCGTCGAAGTGCTGCCGCATTCAGGAGCCATATTCATCCAAGAGGAGCTGTCTTCTACGTCCATCTATCTCACAGTCAAGGGAGTACTTTGGTTTTGAGAGTTCAAGTTCATAGTTTGCACACTTGTGTTCTTCCCTTTTCTCCTTTCATCATAACATTGTCCCACTTCTTGTTCCACGTTCTTCCACGTTCTTCCCTCTGTTTTGATCATATAAACATCCTTCCTATCTTTTAAAACGCCCAGAGGGGTTAAAAAACCAAACTCCCCCGGTATTCCCCTTTCCTTTTGAATGATATTAAGTTCATTTGAGAATTGATGCTACGTTGTGTGAAAGGCTAATATGGGGTTTTGTTTCTTGTGTTTCTCGTTCTTTGGCAGGGTTTATAGAGTTCATCAGACAAGGCCCAAGCTTTCTAGCCGGCTGGAAGGTTTGGAGTTGACTTTCTAGCCGGCTGGAAGGTTTGGAGTTGAAGGAATTCACAAGTTGGTTCTGCAGACACTCTGACGGTCTTTCTCAGACACGTCAGGTTTCTCTAACGGTTTATCGGGCGGCCGTCACAACCCTGTGACGCGTAGGCATTCGACCGTTACGTTCAGCAGATCCGCATGTTTCATTGGTTTCTTTCTCTCGTGGGCGAGTGCATCATCCACATATTTCTAAGGTATTATTCAGGTCTTTTGGCTTGTTTTCTTACCTTAGTGGCGATCACGTTCCTTTCTTTGGTATTGGGCATAGCTTTCCTCTCTCTCACATCTCTTATTTCCTTTACTTGTTCCACCCCACGTGGTGTGTTTTATTTATCCTCATTGCTCCACGCTCCGGCGTGTGTTTTTGCTTTTCCTTAGTTTAGTTCGATTGAGATAGCATTGCCCATGCTAGAGACAGTTCTGATTGCCTAGGTTCATGGTCTGCATGTTCATAGGTTGATTGAGATCATTGATAATTGTTGTTCATCTGTTATTTGCACATCATATCTATACATCGCTTCCTCTTTGCAAAACACCACACACAAAAACAAATCAACACAGGGTTCCAACAAGTTTGTCATTTACTTTGAAGGATTATGTATGGAAACTAGTTGGAGTGATTTGATGATATTAATGAAATAAAGGATTTGGTTTATCATCTCTACTTTTACGCACTCTATCTATGTGTCGAATTCCTTATACTTTGATTGACATGATCGATATAAACTCGTCACGCGTACTGGGTTCCTTCCACGCTCAGGGTGCGACACAGTCGCTGGCTGAGCAATTGGCTCAAGCCCGGTATACGGCTGAGCTTTAGAGCAAACTCCTAGAAGAGGAGTGTCAAGCTCAAGTGGTGCGCTTAGAGCGGTGGATGGCCGAGCGAGAGGAGCTCGGGGGCCTGGTCCAGGAGGCCGAGCTGGCCAAGGGGGAAGCCGAAGTTGCCCAGGCTGAGGCTGAGGCGAAGCTGGCCAAGGTAGAAGCGAGGGTGGCCGAGCTTGAGGCGGAGGCCGCAAGAGTCGGGGCGAAGGCGGTCGCGCGATATCGGGACTCGGAAGAGTACCGAGAAACCTTAAAGCAGGCCGCCTTAGCTTGTTATGAGCCGGCCTATCGATGGGGGCTGCGGAAGGGCTTCGCTCAAGGCTTTAGGCGAGCAGTCGGGCTGGCCCAAGCGCAGGTCCCCAACGAGCTTGTCTTCGACCCTGGGCAACGCTATGACTCGAATGAGGAAAGTTCGGATTCTCCTTCATCAGCGTTGAGCGATGGAGGGGGGAGCAAGGATGCCTCCGCTTCCGTGGACGGGTGGTCACCAACTCCGGCAGTCTCAGAAGAGCACACGGTCAAGGCAGTTCCCACACGAGTGGGGTCAGTGCCTGGGCCAGCCGTCACCGAAGGAACCAGGGGTGAATCGCCAATCGTCGAGAGTCCTCCACCTATCGAGCTTCAAGGGGGGCCACGAACTTCCTAATCTTCCCCTATCTCCATAGATTTAGCTTGGCTGGCCCTTGTTTTGCTGGCCTTTCATTTTTGGGGGGGCTGTCTAGAAACTTTCTATGTACTTTCTCTTTTTGCTTAGATATATATATTGACAATAGTGTTCAGAGCGCATTTAAATGCTCCTTACCATGTTTGACTGGGTCTGGTTCATCGTATCTGCGGACGTCAGCGTATCGGATATCTTGTGCGAATTTTCAGCCGAACAGTGAGGTCGCGTGCCGATCGGTTGAATCGTCAGTGCTGATCTGACGCCTTTCTATCTTCTCAAGTGTTAAATGCATTGCCTTTTTGCATTTTCCCGTAGAAGGAAATTGGTGATGGAGAGGCATGGTTGCACCACGAGGAGGGTGTCTACTTTCTAATTAAAGTCCCTTCACATCTTTTCGAGGGGAGGATCAATTAAGGCAAAATCTCCCCCTTCGGCCTATAAAAGGTCTCGATGGGTGCCTCCACCTCTTCATGCTGTGTAGGGGGCCTCGTTGTATTCTCCATCTCTGGTGAAGTGACCGTCTTCTTCTCTATTGTCGTCCACCTGGTGAAGCATGGAGGCCGACGTTGAAGACAAAGGCTATAGTGGTTGCTGGGGCGTCCGCGCTACTTCAGCGTAGAAGATTGGTTGACGACGAGGTGGGCGGCGTAGAAGAATGGTCGGCGCATAACAAGGCACTATTCCGTTACTTCTGGACCTTCGCCCCACCCGGAGGGGGAAGAGCTCGGGGGAGGGATAGAGAGAAGAAGGCATTCAACACTATGGCCGTACCTCTCTCCCTCCGTTGCTTTCCTCTCCTCCCCTCCCACTCCCTATCCAAGGGAGTGTTCAAATCTTTCTCCCCTCTTTAGTTCTTCTACCATCCTGCTTCTGCTTGCCTGCCCCTCCTTTCTAGTCGGCGCCACCTCCTTTTTTTTGGGGGGGGGGGGGGGGTCTTCTCTCCTTTGCCCCTCTATAATTCTTGATGGCTTCATTTTCTTGTTTTCTACCAAGTTGGTAGCCAGGTGTACAACTCTTTTTCCTTATTATTTTTTGATATCATCTCTTCCAAGCTACCAGAGCAAATCAAGTCAGCCGCCTACCTACCTGAGCCAGTTTACACACGGGGTGGCATTAGTGGCTCGGTTCAAAGCTGCTGACTTTGTCTGCACCAAGCTATCAGCCTTTGTTGTATCAAAAACTTTGTTTGTTATGCACACTATACTAGCTACAGCCTATCTAATGTACAAGACTTTTGATTCAATAAAAAGGGGAGTTGCTTTCTAAATTACATTCTTACATGTATGGGAGGGGCTCAGAAATAGAATTTTCGCAACGTTGCAGCATTCCACGTCCGAGGGATGAACGTTCCTTCCATGGCAGACAATCGGTACGCTCCTTTTTCGAGTGTCTCGACCACTCGGTAGGGGCCCTCCCAGTTAGGGGCCAGCTTCCCCGCCGCCTCCAGTGGTCGAGATGCTTTGGCTTTTCTCAGAATGAAATCTCTCGGTTGAAACTAGCTATCTCGGACCCGAGCATTGTAATACTGAACCATGCGGCACTGGCATTCCATTGCCTGGATTCGCGTAGTCTCACATAGCTCGTCCGCCAGGTCTAAATTTACTAGTAACTTCTGCTCGTTCGGCTCGGGTGAGAAGTTAATAACTCGCAGGGATGGGCTGCCAATCTCCAGTGGAGTCACAACCTCGGTACAATATACCAATTGGAATGGAGTTTCGCTAGTGGCAGTTCTGGGAGTGGTTCGGTATGACCATAGTATGCTAGGCAATTCCTCGAGCCAGTTACCCTTAGCTTTTTCGAGCCTGGTTTTGATGCCTTTGAGGATAATTTTGTTGGCATTCTCAACCAGTCCATTAGCTTGAGGGTGGGCTACCGAAGTAAAGTGATTACGAATGTGTAGGTCTATGTACTTATTCTTAAAATAAGCGCAATTAAATTACCGACCGTTATCGCTCACAATTACTTGGGGGATGCCAAAGCGACAAACGATCGACCTCCAAACAAAACTCCAGATTACCGTCTCGATTATCTTGGCAGTGGCTTCAACTTTAATCCACTTGGAGAAATAGCCGATAGCGATGATGATAAACATCTTCTGAGCCTGGGCCACCGGGAATGGGCCGAGGATGTCGATTCCCCACTGAGCGAAGGGATAAGGCTCGGTCAGGGTCACGAGCTCCGAGGCCGGTTGGTGGACTAAATGATTGAACCGCTGGCATCGGTCGCACTCTTCTACGTATATCTAGCAACCGCGCTGGAGTGTGGGCCACCAGTAACCTATTCGTAACAAGATCCTTGCAATCGACCCCCCCCCCCTTGGTGTGCGCCACAGATGCCTTCGTGCACTTCTTCAATTGCCCGGCGAGCCTCAGGAGCATCGAGGCACTTGAGGAGGGGGCCAACAAACGATCTTCTATAAAGGGTTTCGTCTAAGAGGACGAAACGTCGAGCTTGATACTTCAGTCTTCTGGCTTCCCGTGGGTCGGTGGGCTCTTGGGAGTCACGTAGCCATGACACATATGGAGCCCTCCAGTCTTCAGGCGAAATTTACACAACGGCTACATGCTCTATTTCTACGGTCGGTCGTTCTAATTCCTTAAGGAGGATCGACCAGGTCCCTTCTAGGCTGATAGAGGAGGCCAAGCGAGAGAGGGCGTCCGCTCGGGAATTTTCTTCTCGAGCAATTCAGATCACCTAAAAACTCTCGAACAGTCGGGCTATCTCCTTTACCAGCTGAAGGTACTTGATCATCTGCGGCTCCCGAGCCTCGTATCCCCCGTTGATCTGACCGGCGGCTAGTTGAGAATCAATGTGTATTCTGACTCGCTCGGCTCCCAGGTGCCGTGCCATCCTGGCCCAGAGATCAGGGCCTCGTACTCGGAGACGTTGTTGGATGTCGGGAAGCTAAATTTCAGAGCATACTGTAGTTTCACTCCTTCTGGGGACCTGAGGAGAATACCGGCGCCGCATCCGTTCGAATTTGAGGATCCATCCACAAACAAGTCCCAGGTGGGGCCGAATGTTGGCTGGGATGTTTCCTCGGGTGGGACAACACTCTCTGCGATAAAATCCGCGAGCGCTTGCCCCTTGATGGCTGTGCGGGGTCGGTAAAAGATGTCGTAGGCCTCGAGCAGTATTGCCCATTTGACAAGATGACCAGAAGCTTCGGGGTGAGCCAAAATCTTCTTCAGGGGCTCACCGATCAACACCACGATGGTGTGCCCTTGGAAATAGGGCCAGAGGCGCTTAGCTGAGGTCACCAGCACTAGCACGAGTTTGTCGGTTGCGGGGTACCTTCTTTCAGCCTCGAGGAGCACCTTGCTGACATAATACACGTGCTTCTGCACTCCTTGGTCGTCTCGAATTAAGACCGAGCTTACTATAGATGAAGTTGCTGAGAGATAAATATATAGTGTCTCTCCGGTCATAAGCTTCGATAATACTGGCAGCAAGGCCATAAACTCTTTTAGCTCGGAAAAATGCCTTCTGGCACTCACCGTCCCAGGCGAAGGTAGTTGATGCCAACTTGGGCCCTTTTAGAAATTTGAAGAGGGGAAGGCAACGTTTCGCCGCTCGGGACATGAAATGGTTGAGTGCAGCAATTCTTCCCGTAAGGCGTTGAACATCCTTGACACAGGTGGGCGGCCGCATGTCTAGGATGGCCTGGATCTTGTCGGGGTTGGCCTCGATCCCTCGTTGGGTCACCAAGAACCCCAGAAACTTTTCAGATCTAACTCCAAAGGTGCACTTGGCTGGATTAACCTTCATCTTGTACCTATGGAGGGTGCTGAAGGTCTCGGCCAGATCGGCAAAATGGCCCTCGGCCATGGGTGTCTTGATGAGCATGTCGTCAACATAGGCCTCAACGTTCCGCCCAATCTGGTCTTCGAAGATATGGTTGACCAACCACTAATAAGTGGCTCCGGCGTTCTTTAGCCCGAAGGGCATTTGGGTGTAGTAGTACACGTCAAAGTTGGTGACGAAGGCGGTCTTCTCGGTATCGTCGGAGTTCATCCGGATCTGATGGTACCTGGAGTAAGCGTCCAGAAATTGAGGAGCTCATTACCCGAGGTTGAATCGACTAGTTGGTTGATGCTTGGTAATGGATAGCAGTCCTTCGGAGTAGCTTTATTGAGGTCGGTGAAGTCCACGCACATCCGCCATTTGCCCGAAACTTTTGGTACGAGGATGACATTAGCGAGCCACGTCGGGTAAAGGACCAAGCAAAACAGCCCAATTTTCTTCCCCTTATTAATCTGCTCTTTAATGACCGCCTATTTTTCTGGGGCATGCTTCCTTCTTCGCTGTTAGACTGGTTTCACCGACGGTCGAGGTTGAGCTCATGTACCACTATCTCCCCAAAAATTTCGGGAAGATCATCATCAGACCATGCGAAGACTTGAATATACTTAGAAAGGAAGTCCTTATATTGCTGTTGTACATCGGGCGATAGATCTACCCCAATTTTCACCTCGAGAGTTGGGTCATCTTTGAGGAAGATTGACAGCAGCTCCCCACCGGGTTTCCCTGCCATAGCTTTGTCCTCGATTACCTCAAACTCTTTATTTTTTTCTTCAGGCCCCACGGCTTTGACCGAGATCACATAGCACCTTCTAGCTGTTACCTGGTTACCTCGAACTTCCCTAGTACCGTATTTGGTGGGAAACTTTATTTTCTAGTGATAGGTGGAGGGCACTGCCTTTATCCAGCTAATAATACGTCGGCCGAAGATGGCATTATAGGTCGACATCCCCTTAATCAGCACAAAGTTTGCCATGAATGTGACGATTTTGGGAGGGGTACCAAGGGTGACAGGCAGGCTTAGGGCTCCCTCGAGAAACATTGCCTGGCCATTGAACCCACAGAGGGGGGGTTCATATCAGGCGGAGCTTCGCTGGGTTCTCACCCATCTTTAAGAAACATTCATACTCCAGAACATCAGGGGCGCTACCATTGTCCACTAGAATCATTTCTACGTTACAATGGTTTATAGTAGTCGAGATTACAAGGGCATCATCGTGCGGGGTGGTAACTCCTTCCAGGTCTTGGTTGGAGAAAATCAGGATCTGCTGGTCGCTCGCCGGTGGAGCCTTGGGGGGCTCGGAGGCTCGACTGGCTCGCTCGGCGTGACGCTTTCTCCCTCGGCTGTTGTCCCATCCTGAGGCTGATCCCCCCGAGATAATGTTGGTGTGGACCCCTCGGGGGCGATTGTCAATCTCTTCTAGGGGGACTCCGCGATCCTCCCGCTGCTCATACACATATTGAGAGAGGTGTCCTTGACGAATGAGACTTTCGATCTCATCCTTGAGCTGCTGACAGTCACCAGTGTAATGACCGTGGTCGTTGTGGAACTGGCAATGATTTCTAGGACTGTGGCATCTGGGGTCAGATTTCATTGGCTCGGGTCGGTGAAGTAGGCCCGAGTCCTTAATTTCTTGATATATCTCGTAGATGAGGGTGGACAAAGGTGTGTACCACTCGAACTTGCGCAGAGGCTCCTTTCGGTCACCTTCTCGGTTCCTCCACTTCCCCTGGCCTGAGCCTTGCTCGGATGGCCGCTTCTTTTCTCCTTCTTGACCTCCTGAGCTTGCCAGGTCTCGGCAAGCATTAAGTACCTCTTCGCACTCAGCGTAGCGCAGAGCCAGGGTCACTAAGTCGACGAGGGAGGAGGGAGGGTGAAGTACCAATTCTAGCCGGAGGTTTTCGTCGCGGGTGCCTCCAGTCAGCGCAGTAATGGCTGAGGCCACGCCCAGGTGGGGGATGTGTAGGGCTTCCTGTGGATGACGTCACGACAAAGGAGACACGAGGAACGCGGGGTCGCGCCGAGACGCGGGGAGATGGTGTAATACCCCGGCTTTAAAAATCTGAAATTTAATTAAAATAAGTGAATTTTTAATTTAGATAAATGAATTTTTGAAATTTAATATTTAATTCCTTAGTAATTAGACTAGTGAAATTTTGGCTACCTTATAAAAATCTAGAAAAATGCTAATTTGGTAAAGGACCATTTATTTAACAAGTTTATCTTCTGTGGTCGACCCATTAAAAATCCGTGGTTAGATCTAATTAGTGATTAAGCCCAAAAGTGCAAACTTTTTGACCCTTACCTAACCTTAGATTAAACCACGAAATTAGAGCTTAATACTCAACCAAATGAGCTCAAATCGGTGGCAAATGGAAGGCCACGATCTAAGGATCAATAGCCCTCTATCAATCGAACCCAAACCTAACCCTAGCACATGGTGGCGGCCGAGTTTTGGCTTGGTCAACCTTGGCGGCGCCGTTTTCCAACACCACCTTGCGTGGTCGATTTCTCCCAGCTCCGAAGTCTCCAGAAGATGTGTGAGCTATAGATAGAAAGATCTACATGTCTATTTTCTTTTGGTAGCTGTGGTGTTCGCAGAGGTTTCATATCTAGAGAGATCTCAAGAGCTTAGTGGTGACGTGTCGGCGTTTGTTCTTCCTCCTTTCTTCTTCCTTTCTTCTCTGATTGAGGTAGGTTCTCTTGGGCTCAAACTGCAAATAATATATCAAAATGTTCAGCATCCAGTCCTCTTTCTTTTGGTATATGAAGCCCGAAATTCTATTAGGTATTCTGTTCGAATTTAATGGTTTAGTAGAAGCATGTCAGAATTAGGGCAGAACCTGTTCCCCTTTGATTTCAGTAGTGATTTCAGGCTGTGAATCTTCAATTGATCCATGCATCTTGTAGAGTTTTTCGTGCTCTTTCCATTGATTATAAAAGCCCTAAATTCTATTGAGCATGTTTAGAGAATTTTTGTTCGGAGTAACAGCATGTCTAGACCTAGCTTTCAATGTGTTCTTTTGAGTTAAGTTTTGATTTCGAGTTACTAATCCTGATCCCCATATAACATACCATATATGGTTGGAATCAGCATCGTAGTAGCTTTCTTTTGATATAAGAAGCCCCAAATTTCGTTGTATATATTGAGAGAATTTTACGATTTAGTAACAGCATGTTAAAATTAGGGTTTCCCGTGTTCTTGCTTTGATAAATCATGATTTCAGAAAGATATTATGAAATTGATCCTACTATTAGTTAGTATTCTGCATAAGCTTTCCAACAGTACCAAAAGCCCCTTATTTGGAGTCCGTTTCCATGAGTTATTAGCATTTTAGTTCAACCCTAGCAAACCCCCAACTTCCCGACGTTCATCGGACGTGGCAGGGATGACCGGAGACGACCCAGAGATGGACGGTCTTATGATAGACCGCACAACTCAAGCCTAGACTTTGACCAATTTTGACTCTGGTATAGCCTTAGTTAAACGGTTTCTCAGGAACCACACATCTCAGGATGAACAGTTCCAATCTGACCACATATCTAGATATAAGGTCCAGAACGAACCACATAACTTGGACGGCCCAGAACTGACCACACATCCCAGGGGATGGGCTGTAACGACCCAGAGTTCAGGATATCGATATACCGATAACATCGATACACCGATACCAAGAACTGGGGAAGCCACTCAAGAGGCTGATGAGGCCCCTGAAGGGTTAGTAGGGTTATGTCGAGGGAATGCACAACGAACTGGAATTTGGAACGCGTAGATTACAATTAAGTAATAAAATTAACACAAGTGCGGAAGCAATTCAAAATAATCAGAGTGATATATATATATTAGTCCATATAAACAAGAGTACTAGTCCACTAGAGTACAACTACACGGGGCATACCCCGGCAAAAGTACAACAAAAGCCTCAAAAGGCGGCTCGACTAAAGCTGGCAACTAGACGCGGTCTCCGAAACAGCTCACGAAGCACCGGGAGACGACGGGCGCGGCTCACCTGAAAGGAGAAGGGTGAGTCACAGCCAGACTCAGTAGGGGTCACGCGGATCCCTACCTCGCACTAAACAAGCATACATGCATAAATAACGGCAATTAGAGCATGCATTTAAATAAAATGACAAGCAATGGCATGATTAACTAATCACAAGAAAGCTGTAAACTCTATCTAAACAGGTATAACAGCTAACACATGCCAATAATGAATAAATGCACGCGACTAAAACTAAATCTACCAAAATAGAATAAGCCTTAACTAATCCAAACAATAAGGAAGGACAACCACTGGAGCAGAAACCAGATGCGTCCACTGACGACTTACACCGCGTCTCAAGCACTCGCAGTCGGTAAACGACAAGCTGAGCGCGTAAACAGTACCAAACCAAGTGACCAGTCGGAGTGGCACCCGTCGGTGTCAGTCCACAGTCTCCGACCACGTGTGCACACACTGACTCTAGCCTGAGTCAGGCCCTCTAGCTAGTTTTCTCCCTTGGTAGGACGCTACCATTGGCTGGGAGCCCACGGAACTAGCTTACAAACCGTGTATGGGAAACACCCCTCCGCTATCCCCAAGCGGGTCGGTACTCAACAGACCTAGGGCAACAACAGTGGCTCCATTGCATGGAGAGAAAAGCTACTCTATTGGTATGAGAAACATGCCATCGTACGACAAAACAATATAAATATGGCATATATATGGAATGGCACGCATAACGAAAAGGCTGGTAACAGCTAGAACCCAACAGGCAAGCGGCGGTCGGATGCCCACGCGCTACATGAAAGTAACGGTCGGGGACTGGCGCGTTACACCAAAAATGACGCGTCTGTCTCCATCCGTTACTTCCACCAGAGTTCCAGCCCAAAGGACCCAAAAGGGAATGTAACGGTAGGGGCCCAGCGCGTTACATCGATGCAACGCGTTGGATCACCGCCGTTACATCCACCCGAGGCCTAAAACCAACGTGCCGCGGTCAAAAACCCACAGCAGGCGAAACGACGCGCTCGCCCAGGCGCGTCGGACGGAAGCGACGGCCGGCCGACAGGCCGCCGGGCGCACCGCCTCACCTGGTCAACGCACAAAGCAAGCCGAGTAACGGATGGGAACCCCACCGTTACTCTCCAAATAACGCACCCTCAACGGGCCGTTGTTTGGAAACGACGCGTCCTCTAAGGACCGTCAGGCGTGTGACGGTTCCTGGCAGGACCGTCACACCACCTGGAACACGGGCGGGTACGGTTTGAAAATCGGAGCCCTCCCGGACGATAGAAATCGTCGGGTAACAATGTGAAAACCTGTATCCTGTCAATCCATGCAACTCAAGCAACAATTTAACACCTAGATACATCACATGCAAAGCCCATAAAGCATTAAACTCAAGAATTTAGCCAAAACCCCACAAATAGGAAAATAACCATTATGCATGCTACGGGGCTCTAATCGAAAGAACGAGCTATAGGAAATGATCCTAGCGAGATCAGAATTCCATCCCCCTACCTTTTGCGAGCCGAAACCGACGAAATGGCCGCATGCAAGGAGGTAGGCTCACTGGGCCTTCAAGCTCCACCTCGCTCCCACGATCATCGAACCACGCCGAGATGGGTACCCACGCGTTCCACTCGACGCAAGGAATCGAACGGCGCCAACCACGCTCCGAACCGACGTCGTCTCGCCCGAATCCCAAGAGAGAGGGGGAGAGGCGATCGGCCTAGAGAGAGAGAGCGTGAGGGTGAGTGAGATCGACGAGAGGGAGAGAGGGGGTGAGGGTGAGAGATTAAAAGAAAAAAATAAAATAAAATATATATAATATAATTATTATATATATTAAAACCTTATTAATTTCTAATAACCCTCAAAGCTCCAAATAAATCCGAAAAAATACCAGATAAATTCTGAAAAATCCATGAAAATAGCCAGAAATTCCAGAACAAATACTAGAACAAAACCACTAAGGATCCATTAAGGCACAGGCCTTACAGTCCCTCCCTCCTAATAAAAATTTCACCCTCGAAATTTACAACAACGGAAAAAGGAGGAAACTGAAAAAGGACATATACCTTACTGGAATAAAAAGGGAAAAAGCTGACGCATCTCATCTTCGCGTTCCCAAGTGGACTCATTACCAGAGTGATGCTGCCAAGCTACTCTTACCAGAGGAATAACCTTATTTCTCAACCGCTGCTCACGACGGTCTTCAATTCTAATAGGGAACTCTGGCGCAGACAAATCAGCAGTCACCTCAGGCCAAACTGAATCATCGAGAACATGAGAAGCATCCTGCACATATTTCCTCAACTGAGATACGTGGAACACATCATGAATAGCTTGCATGGCCGCAGGTAGTTGCAGGCGATAAGCTACCTGACCAATAGCTTCAATGATCGGAAAAGGGCCAACATACCGCGGACTAAGCTTTCCACGCTTCCCAAACCTGGAAACAGCTTTCATCGGAGATATTTTAACAAACACCATATCTCCTGGCTCAAATTGTAGTGGACGCCTGCGCTGATCTGCAAAACTCTTCTGTCGACTCTGAGCCGTCAACAATCTCTGCCTGATCAGACGAACCACATCAGAACACTGCTGCACCATGTCAGGTCCGGTCAACAATCTGTCCCCAACATCAAACCAGTTCAAGGGAGTACGACAAGGATGACCATACAGTGCTTCATAAGGAGCCATTCCAATACTGGAGTGAAAACTGTTATTATAGGCAAATTCAACAAGTGGCAAATGCTGACTCCACGAACCCTGCCAATCAAGGCAACACAATCTCAGCATGTCCTCTAAAGTCTGAATAGTCCTCTCTGACTGTCCATCTGACTGAGGGTGATACGCTGAACTGAATGCTAACTCAGTGCCCAAAGCTTTCTGGAAACTGCGCCAGAAGCCGAAGGTAAAACGTGGGACACGATCTGACACAAGTGAAACAGGAACTCCATGCAGTGGCACGATCTTATGCACATACAGCTCGGCCAATCTCTGCACACTCCAAGTAATTTTAATCGGCAATAACTTGGCAGTTTTAGTCAATCTGTCGACAAGCAACCAGATACCATCAAAACCCTAAGAAGTCCGAGGCAAACCCACCACAAAATCTGTAGTAACATGGTCCCATTTCCACATCGGAATCTCTAATGGCTGAAGTAAACCACCTAGCTTTTGATGTTCAGCTTTAACCTGCTGACAAGTCAAGCACTTAGAAACAAATATAGCCACGTCTTTCTTCATACCTGGCCACCAGAACTGCCTTTTCAAATTCTGATACATCTTGGTGACACCTGGATGAATAGCAAAATGGGAACCATGGGCTTCACTCAGAATCTCATGCCTCAAATCATCATCAGCGGGAACATACCATCTGCCCTGGAAACTGACAACTAGCTCGTCATCAAATTCCACATTATATCTTGATATGACTCGGGCCAAATCAAAATCCGCTTGCTGAGCTTCTTTAATCTGCTGATATAGAGCTGAACCCAAAATCAAACTAGCACACACTGCCATCTTCGGATCAGCAGGAAACTCTGCACTGAATGCCTCACTCGGAAGCCGTTCCCACAATTTCCATTCATGAAGCAACAAATGACAGACCTGCACTTTCCTGCTCAGAGCATCAGCCACAACATTCATTTTACCTGGCTGATAGGAGAGTGTAAAGTCAAAGTCTTTCATGAATTCCATCCATCGGCGCTGCCTGAGATTCAGATCTTTCTGGGAGAATATATATTGTAAACTTTGGTGGTCAGTAAAAATCTGAAATTTCTCACCATACAGATAATGTCTCCAGATCTTTAAGGCAAAAATAACTGCAGCTAGCTCCAGATCATGAGTGGGATAATTCTCTTCATGTCGTTTCAATTGCCGAGATGCATATGCGATAACTTTACCATGTTGCATCAGCACTGCACCCAAACCTACTCGAGAAGCATCAGTACAAACAAGAAAACCACCCGAGTCGGAAGGCAAAGTCAACACAGGAGAAGAAGTCAATAGCCTTTTTAATTCAACAAAGCTAGCCTCACACTGATCCGACCAGACAAAAGGTACATCCTTACGAGTCAGTCTAGTCATCGGTGCTGCAATCTTCGCAAAATCTTGGATGAATCTACGGTAGTACCCAGCCAAACCTAGGAAGCTTCGTATTTCTGTCACAGTTCTAGGCCTCTGCCAGCTCAACACAGCATCAATCTTTGCAGGGTCAACTGCCACTCCGTCACCAGAAATCACGTGACCCAGAAAATGAATCTCCCGAAGCCAGAATTCACACTTACTGAACTTCGCATAAAGCTCGTGATCCCTTAGAGTCTGCAGAACGATCCTCAAATGTTGCACATGATCTTCATCAGAGGCGGAATAGATCAAAATATCATCAACAAAGATCACCACAAACTGATCAAGAAATGGACGAAAGATACGCTGCATTAGGTCCATAAAAGCTGCTGGAGCATTAGTCAAACCAAACGGCATCACCAGAAATTCAAAGTGACCATATCGAGTGCTGAAGGCCGTTTTCTCCACATCAGATTCCCGGATTCGCAATTGGAAGTAGCCAGACCGGAGATCAATCCGTGAAAAGACAGTAGCAGACTGTAACTGGTCAAACAAATCATCAATCCTGGGAAGCGGATATTTATTCTTGATAGTCACCTGATTCAATTGCCTGTAATCAATACAAAGCCTCAGGCTTCCATCTTTCTTTTTCACAAACAACACTGGAGCACTCCACGGAGAAAAGCTGGGGCGAATATAACCTTTTTCCAGTAATTCAAGTAGCTGTGCTCGCAATACTTTCAATTCAGCTGGAGCCATTCGGTACGGTACCTTTGCTAAAGGAGTTGTACCTGGAATCAGTTCAATCACCATCTCTATCTCTCGCTCTGGGGGCAAGCCTGGCAACTCGTCAGGAAACACATCAGGGAACTCACAAACAACAGGAATATCACTGACTTCCTGTCGTGGTTTTTCAACAGCAACCACAGAAGCAAGAAACCCCTGGCAACCTGCACTAAGCAACCTATAGGCTCGAATAGCAGAAATAATCATACGAGAAGAACGGGATCGAATACCTTGGAAATAAAAAGCTGATTTCCCCTGTGGCTGAAAATAGACTTTCTTCAATCTGCAGTCAACCACAGCTCCATAATGCTCCAACCAATCCATTCCTAGAATAACATCATAATCTGCCAGCTGCAATGCATACAATCTCGCCGGCAACTGGTGATTATCGATCATAACAGGAGACTCTTCCAAACACAGAGGTGTAATCATGAAATCTCCCGAAGGCATCTCAACATACATCTCACAAGTTATCTCTGAAGTCGGTTCCTCAATACATGCCATAAAATCCTCAGAAATAAAAGAGTGAGAAGCACCAGAATCAAATAAGACACGAGCTGAATGACCATAAAGCATAATCGTACCTTCCACAAGATGGGACGCAACAGCATCAGCTCTAGTCATATGAGTAACCTTGCATTTCTGCTTCTTTGATCCGGCCGAGGATTGTTGAGAAGACGCCGACGCTTGAGAAAAGAACTGTTGAGCTTGCGGTGCAGGAGGAGGTCTGAATTGCGGCTGCTGAGGTTGAGAAAACTGAGGAACTTGCAATTGTTTCGGCCTCAGCGGGCAATCCCGAACCACATGACCCGGCTGGTCACATCGAAAGCAAACAACGGGAAGAGAACACGGCTGGCCCTTGTGATGACCACCGCATCTCCGACACGTCCATGGCTGACTGACAGCTGAGCTCTGACGAGTCTGAGTAGAAGGTGTTGTCGGCTGCTGAACTGCATCTGTACCGGACGGCTGCTGGAAAAACTTCTTCTTCTTCTTGAACCTCTTGAACTTGGTCTTGGAAGGAGAGGAAGCACTGCTAACCTCTGACTGGACTGAGGGAACACCTGGCACTGGCGGTCGGTACACCTGCTGAGATTGTACTGCGGGCTGAACTGACCCTGCCTGAGGATATCCACCCGGTCTCGTCATCTCCAGCTCAAGTGCCACAGCTGTATGGCACGCACTATCAAGATCTGCAACACGACTTGCAATGAGGGGCATCTTCAATTCTGGCCTCAAACCTCGCAAGAATTGCTGTGTCTTCAAAGCTTCACTAGCCAGCACATGGGGCGCATACTGACCCAATTCCATAAACTTATTCCGATACTGAAGCACAGTCATACTGCCTTGAGTCAGCTCCATGAATTGATACATCTTTGCCATTTGCAAACAGGCAGGAGTGTAGGCACGCTCGAAAGCAGCTGCGAACTCTGCCCATGTGATCTGCCGAAGAGGTCTTGAATGAAAAGCGATCTGCCACTCGGCTTTCCACCACGTAATGGCTGTACCCTGGAGTTGAAAAGCGGCAAGCATAACTTTCTCATCTTCAGCACATTCCATCGAAACAAATACACGCTCAATAGCATCCAGCCATTGCTTCGCAACCTCTGGATCAGCTTGACCATCGAAAGGAGGCGGATTGAACATAAGAAATTCTTTCAAAGCCTTGCCTCGACTTCCAGGCACTTCAACCTGAGGAGCAACAATCGACGCTGGAGGAGGAACAACTGGTACAATAGGAACAGCAGGAACTGTAGGAGGAGGTGCAGAACCACTATCTTCCCTGGGCACATCTCAAGGAGCACGAGGAACTCGAGGAGGTCTTCCTCGACGAGGCGGCATAATTACACTGTCGAGATCATAAAACAACAATAAAATCCATTAATCATACAAAAAATCACCCTAAGCCATCAATAGACGACACAGGACTAGCTCTGGACAAACACAAATTTCAATTCCTTATACAATTCCTCAAACAACTGCTCTGATACCAACTGTAACGACCCAGAGTTCAGGATACCGATATACCGATAACATCGATACACCGATACCAAGAACTGGGGAAGCCACCCAAGAGGCTGATGAGGCCCTTGAAGGGTTAGTAGGGTTATGTCGAGGGAATGCACAACGAACTGGAATTTGGAACGCGTAGATTACAATTAAGTAATAAAATTAACACAAGTGCGGAAGCAATTCAAAATAATCAGAGTGATATATATATATTAGTCCAGATAAACAAGAGTACTAGTCCACCAGAGTACAACTACACGGGGCATACCCCGGCAAAAGTACAACAAAAGCCTCAAAAGGCGGCTCGACTAAAGCTGGCAACTAGACGCGGTCTCCGAAACAGCTCACGAAGCACCGGGAGACGACGGGCGCGGCTCACCTGAAAGGAGAAGGGTGAGTCACAGCCAGACTCAGTAGGGGTCACGCGGATCCCTACCTCGCACTAAACAAGCATACATGCATAAATAACGGCAATTAGAGCATGCATTTAAATAAAATGACAAGCAATGGCATGATTAACTAATCACAAGAAAGCTGTAAACCCTATCTAAACAGGTATAACAGCTAACACATGCCAATAATGAATATATGCACGCGACTAAAACTAAGACTACCAAAATAGAATAAGCCTTAACTAATCCAAACAATAAGGAAAGACAACCACTGGAGCAGAAACCAGATGCGTCCACTGACGACTTACACCGCGTCTCAAGCACTCGCAGTCGGTAAACGACAAGCTGAGCGCGTAAACAGTACCAAACCAAGTGACCAGTCAGAGTGGCACCCGTCGGTGTCAGTCCACAGTCTCCGACCACGTGTGCACACACTGACTCTAGCCTGAGTCAGGCCCTCTAGCTAGTTTTTTCCCTTGGTAGGACGCTACCATTGGCTGGGAGCCCACGGAACTAGCTTACAAACCGTGTATGGGAAACACCCCTCCGCTATCCCCAAGCGGGTTGGTACTCAACAGACCTAGGGCAACAACAGTGGCTCCATTGCATGGAGAGAAAAGCTACTCTATTGGTATGAGAAACATGCCATCGTACGACAAAACAATATAAACATGGCATATATATGGAATGGCACGCATAACGAAAAGGCTGGTAACAGCTAGAACCCAACAGGCAAGCGGCGGTCGGATGCCCACGCGCTACATGAAAGTAACGGTCGGGGACTGGCGCGTTACACCAAAAATGACGCGTATGTCTCCATCCGTTACTTCCACCAGAGTTCCAGCCCAAAGGACCCAAAAGGGAATGTAACGGTAGGGGCCCAGCGCGTTACATCGATGCAACGCGTTGGATCACCGCCGTTACATCCACCCGAGGCCTAAAACCAACGTGCCGCGGTCAAAAACCCACAGCAGGCGAAACGACGTGCTCACCCAGGCGCGTCGGACGGAAGCGACGGTCGACCGACAGGCCACCGGGCGCACCGCCTCACCTGGTCAACGCACTAAGCAAGCCGAGTAACGGATGGGAACCCCACCGTTACTCTCCAAATAACGCACCCTCAACGGGCCGTTGTTTGGAAATGACGTGTCCTCTAAGGACTGTCAGGCGTGTGACGGTTCCTGGCAGGACCATCACACCACCTGGAACACGGGCGGGTACGGTTTGAAAACCGGAGCCCTCCCAGACGATAGAAATCATCGGGTAACAACGTGAAAACCTGTATCCTGTCAATCCATGCAACTCAAGCAACAATTTAACACCTAGATACATCACATGCAAAGCCCATAAAGCATTAAACTCAAGAATTTAGCTAAAACCCCACAAATAGGAAAATAACCATTATGCATGCTACGGGGCTCTAATCGAAAGAACGAGCTATAGGAAATGATCCTAGCGAGATCAGAATTCCATCCCCCTACCTTTTGCGAGCCGAAACCGACGAAATGGCCGCATGCAAGGAGGTAGGCTCACTGGGCCTTCAAGCTCCACCTCGCTCCCACGATCACCGAACCACGCCGAGATGGGTACCCACGCGCTCCACTCGACGCAAGGAATCCAACGGCGCCAACCACGCTTCGAACCGACGTCGTCTCGCCCGAATCCCAAGAGAGAGGGGGAGAGGCGATCGGCCTAGAGAGAGAGAGCGTGAGGGTGCGTGAGATCAACGAGAGGGAGAGAGGGTGAGGGTGAGAGATTAAAAGAAAAAAAATACAATTAAAATATATATAATATAATTATTATATATATTAAAACCTTATTAATTTCTAATAACCCTCAAAGCTCCAAATAAATCCGAAAAAATACCAGATAAATTCCGGAAAATCCAGGAAAATAGCCGAAAATTCCAGAACAAATACTAGAACAAAACCACTAAGGATCCATTAAGGCACGGGCCTTACATGGGCGGCCATCCCAGGACCGCCCAACCCCTTGGGCGACCCTCAATGAACCGCCCATCAGATGGGCGGCCCTCAGGCAGCTGCCCAACTCCTAGTGATGCCCCCTTCAGCCCTTTCAGCCCCCGTTAAGTCTAGGTGATGTAAGGTCATCCCAGAGCCGCCCAACACCCTTGTGCGGCCCACACAGAGCCGCCCAACCCTTGGACGGCCCAGTGAGAGCCGCCCAACTCCCAGGGTTCCAGCAGCACCCTGTTCAGCCCCTGTTAAGCCCAGTAGATATAAGGTCTGTTACCAACCGTTCATCTATGCTGTAAATGACTTAATACATGTTCTAATTGATTCATTTTCATATCATAAATGGTAATTAATAAATTAGTAACCCACATAATTAGTGGTTAATTATGCAACTAAATTTTCTGTTAATTGCATGTTGTTCATCCTACGCGATCTTGTTCATTAGCTTATCATCTTGAATCATTCTTTTTGGCAATTTGACTTAATGTAAAACTTAATCCTTGATAAGTTGACATGGAACTAGGATTAATGTGATTATTATCTTGCTAGTTAGCTGCTGTACTACAGTAAACATCGTGACAAACTTACCAACTTTTAATAAGTCGTTAGCCGATTAGTGTGCTAGTCTTGGTTTTACCCCCGGAAACTCTATCCGGCGGTTTTACCATCACCTTGGAACCTTGTTATATCCCTGTTATGAACCTAATGAACTACCAAAAACATCGTTTTACGTGTTTAACCGCTGGTTTAAGTCTTGGATCGAATCGGACTGCGAGAGGCATGCGCGGCTAGTAGTTGACCGCATATCCTCTTCGGCGGCCCGATAATGACCGCATATCTGTAATACGGCCCAGTATGGTCCATATATCTTATCATGGGTCTTAATGTCTTCTGGACATGAGCGGCCCATAATGCACCGTTCATACCTTAGAGCGGTCTGCTGTCAGCCGTTCTTTCTTGACCTCGCTGGCTGAGTTTCAGTCCAGTTTCTGTATGCACGGCCCTGTGTTAGCCGTACATACCCATTGCGCGGCTTATGTACGACCGCACATCTCTCGGAGATGAGTTTCATCGTGTTTATGTGCTCTTGAATCCAAGGACGGGTTAGTCCTTTAAATCTTAAACTTCTGGCAGTAATTCCTCTGATTAAATTGGCCATTAAACTTGACTGAATGTCTAGACAATCGTGGGATCTTGGGTCCAATAAATCAATGCCAACGCATCGTAGGGGCCCGGTCTGGTCCTGGGGAGAGCGCCCGAAAAATTAGTGAGCCCATGGGATGTTATAATGACATGGTGAGGCATTGCACCGAAATGCATGACTTGTGTAACGTCTATGACATAAAATCTCTTGTTACTTGTTACTTGATCGTGCTTGAATGACGTTTAAAATACTTGCTTGTTGGCCAATTCTTTATTACTATCTCCTGTTGTAAATTCTTGTACTTGTTATCTTGTTAATTCTTGGCATCATATATTTCTTGACCTTGCAAGATCTTTTATCATGTTGTTTCATTATATCGTTATCGTCATTTATTCTTTTATTAGCACGGCATATGGAAACTGTAATTAACTTGTTAATCACTTAAACTATGCCTGATGATAGAGTATAATTCCTACTGAGCTTCTTGCTCACCCCTACTTCCAATCCTTTTCAGGTAACGCGGTATACGGTACGTTGCAATTGGGATCGGATCAGTGTGATCGAGTGAACCTAGAATCTAGAGTTTGGAGTCTGTCTTTTTATCTTCTTGAGTCTAGCTAGTGTCGTGAGTCTGGTTATTTCTTGTTGTTCTTTCCTCCTTTAATTTGAATCTTATATTGTAAGAGTGGGTCAAAATTATACTTTTGAATATTAATAAGAGCTCGTATTTTTCAATATGTGTGTATGGCCTCCATGTTTTTTTTTATTGTGGTTGTTTATCTTCCGCTCTTGCTACCATGACTGTTAACTGTCACGTTCCGAACATCGCTTCCCGCTGCTATCGGTTCGGGGCGTGATAGATGGACCCTGGAGAGGGTTGGGCCTCCACTAGAGTTATAGACGATGGGGAAAGGCGCGAAATGGAAATGGCATAATAACAGACCGTAGCGGGATGTTACTCACTGTGAGTTTAACTGAAATTAAAATGGGGAGAGGGAAGTGCTGACATGAAATAGGAAGGGGAATGCCAGAAATGGAAAAGGCATAAATGAAATCGTCGCGAGAGGTTACTCTCCGTGGGATTTAACAAAAATTGACATGATAGAATGAAACCTCTGCGAGAAGTTGTTCTCCGTGAGATTTAATAGAAATTGAAATGACAGAATGAAACCTCCGCGAGAAGTTATTCTCCGCGGGATTTTACAGAAATTGAAATGACAGAATAAAAATTGCGTGAATGAAACCTTCGCGAGAAGTTGTTCTCCGCGGGATTTAGCATAAATGAAATGACAGGAATAGAAATTACGTGAATGAAACCTCCGCGAGAAGAAGTTTTTCTCTGTGAGATTTAGCAAAAATGAAATGATAGGAATAGAAATTGCATGAATGAAACCTCTGCGAGAAGTTGTTCTCCGCGGGATTTAGCAGAAATGAAACAAAGAAAATGCACGCGTGAGGACGTGTGTGTGGTTATGTGATCGCCAAGGGTCAAGGACCCAAAAATAAAGAAAGAAGTGATCGTGAGATGCCTTAAAGATGGAAGATCATATAGACTCCTTCTTCCTCCTCCTTCGGCCGGCCGACGAGGAGGGTTTTTTGTAAGACCCCAAAATTTTTATAAATTATTTTCGGAATATTTAGTTATTTTTTAGAATTTATAAAGGCCTAAATAAATTATTAAATAGAATATTAGATCAATAAGTCGTTATAAGGCCCAATTATGCTAAATAACTAACCTAGCCTATTTAAATAGAATCCAAAAGGTTAATGGACCAAGCCCATTAAGTTTGGCCCATATTCTATAAGGTTAATTGACTTATTCACGTATTTTAAAGATAAATACTATTTTTATAGATAATTATAAGGATAAACGAACAAGAGAGTTTTATTTAATTGAAACTCTATATACGTTTGGTGTAATGGTCTATCGGGCGACCGCTACAAGCATGTAACGCATCTAGGCTGATGCGTTACACTCTTATAATTCCGTGAAAGAAAGAATGAGCAAAAAGACTAGAACTTTGGGATCTTATCTACAAGAGATCGACTTGGGAGAGTTTATAACATTACTAAGGACTCTTAGGGATCAGGTTCTGACAAATTAAGGACTCTAGAATCAATCTAATCTTCAAAACCCTATAAATAGGACCTAGTTCTGAACTGGGCGACCCTTACTTTTGGCTCGTGAAGAATCAAGGTAAGGAGATATAATTTCGGGTAAGTTCTTTAGAAGATTTTGTTTAGTATACTTTAGACTAATAGTTCTCCAAATTTCATGCTAGGAGATCAAGCAACCAAGGAGATTGAAGCTTCCAAAGTTGTTGGTTCGACCATAGTAACCTAGGAATCAGAGCTAAGGGCCACTGAAGATCAGAGAATTATGACATCTAAACAAGGTAATTAGAGTTCGGTTATTTAGAACTTTTTGTTCACCGTAGTTTCATCTTCTTACTCTCAAAATTTCACGTCCTTAGCTCAAGTGGCTGAGGAGCTAGGGCAGCGAGAAGTTGCTGAAAAGTCACAAAAAGATAGGAACTAGGGTGGTCTTTGAAAGCTCAAATTAGAAGTTTTAAAGCCTAGTTAAGCGGTAGGTTATCTCATGATTGGTAAAAACATCTTGTTAGGGATAAAAGCCCTCTGATTGTATTTGATTTCATACATTATAGACTATAAATTTCATGTTTTAGTGGGTTCATGCATACATACATATTCTTAGCCCTAATCTAAGATCAAAGATATTATCTTGTTAATTCACTGCAACCTATGCATGTAGATGACCTTTACTTCATTTGTCATGATTGGGATAGTTAAATCTTTTCAAAGCATAACATGGTTTCAAATCATAGTCTTTCTATTTCATTATACTGTTAGCAGGGACTCTGACGCATCATACTAGGACTGTCAGACGACTGTAACGGTCTTACGATAAACCGTCACAGCCATGTGACGCACCCATACTCGACCGTTAGAGTAAACGTAAATAGGATTGAAAATCAGTCAAGTTAACTTATAAATAAGCCTAGTTATTTAAGTTTTGACCTGATTTTCATGTCTTTAAGATTATCTACTGATTCATAATAGGAATTGCATGGTTGAGGTATTTTAAGTCATTTTAAGTTATGTTAATTTCATGTGACAAAATTCTATAGTTTTGTATCTAAATCATGGTTTTCCAAAGATGTATTGACGAAATTTTATCATGATTTCCTATTGTTACACATTCTTTTCTATCAATAGACTCATTTCTTTAAGTACATGGCATATATTCAGGTATATGTCCATTAGTTCACTTTGCACTATAGGAACATTATTCTTGGACATGATGACAACTTTATTGGATATTCCTTCCAATGGACTAGGGAATCTTGTTTCAAGGCCTCCGTAATTCTCCGCGAGCCTAGGATTCCCACTAGGACGCCGAGTTGGTTGTACCATTAAAACCCAAGTGATTAGAATACACTATTGAGATTTCTGGTTATCAGTAGTGTAATGGACCTATATTGGACCGTCAGGCATATGTAACGGTCCAATATACAACCGTCACATTTAACTGAGTCCAATTACTATTTTTAGATTTAGTCGTTCTAACACATCAACTCTAGACCGTCACATCAATGTAACGGCCCAATACTGGAGCGTCACATCATGTAACGGCCCAGTACACGACCGTCACACTGCTTGAGTATTTTAACCCAAGGTTGATATTCCAAAGGTTTTTAGATAGACTCTTGATGATCTAGAACTTATCATATTGATCAAGAAACCTAATATAAAGGAATGGAAGATAAAGAATGTACCGTTATGCTGCCGATTTATTTCCATAAACATAACATATTATAAGTCATTCTTGATTTCTCATGATTCTTATTGAAGCATTCATTCATTGAATTATTGTTATCAAGAGCTTGTTGGAATTGTACATTCTTGGCCATACTTTATTGTTACATGCGTGAAAAAAGCTTCATTTATACTTGAAGATGCGATCGAGCACTGATTGTGTTCCAGGGCTCTATGCTAGTCCCCTCGGTTGATTGTCGGAAACATACTATTATAAACCATGGGGTATGATGCTACTGGCGTCGCATTGCGCTGGGAGTACTTTCTCTATAAATAAGTGAAGATCCACGATACGGCATGACATGACATTCTTGTACATGACTTTTTTGATATTCCACAGAAATTCACGAAGTACTTGCTCATAAGCAAAAGATACTGGAGTGATGATTATGTGGCTTGCTAGTGCATTCTCGTTACATTCTTGTTCATGAAAGGCCATAATCATGTTCTTATAACATTTTTGCTAGTTCATACTTGCTCTCATTTTATCTTACATACTTTGATTTAATCGCATGATTGATCGCATTCACATGATTTTACCTTATTCCTCTAGAGCAAAAATGTTAATTACTTTAATGATGCCTTCATGTTGATGCGAAGATACCTACTGGGCAAGTGTGCTCATTACCTATTTTCATTCTTTTTCAGGAAATGAAAGTGAGTCGGGTTCGGATTCGGAATGTTCAAGTAGCGGATCCGAGAGTGATTAAAGAATGAGCGAAGACGTAGGAAGTTTACATTGTTTAGATCGAGTCAATGTAATTTCTTATTTCTTGAGTCTAGCATGATGGAAGTTGAATTAGTAGTTGTATTTGAATATTGGATTTGATTATTAATAAAAATCAGGGTTAAGTAACTATTGTGCGATTGCATTCTTATGTGTGATTGTCTTGCCCTCTGATCATTCTTGCTTGCAAGAGGTTTACCATGCCGGCTGTTCGCGTTCCTCGAGCGAGTCTTCCGCTGTAATAAAGGCTCGGGGCGTGATAGTTAAGTTGGTATCAGAGCCTAAGTCTCAGGACTTAGGAAGAAGAGTCATGTCATAGGAAAAGTCCAAGGTTTAAGGACCCTTACCTATGAACTAAGGAAGAAATTTCATACCCATGTGAGAATTGGATAGAACCCGGGATAAGATAGTTAATTAGTTTTAAGGTTGATTTTCCTTCCAATTCCATGAGAAATAACAAGTTGTTATTTTTTCTCTCAGGTACCCTGGAGAGGGGGATTTCTGTAGCCCACCCAAAGAGCAGCCCAACTAGACCCAACAGGGTCCAACGAGGCAGGCCCACCCGGGTGACAGCCCACAGGGCCCACTCAGGGGAGAAAAGCCCAATAAACAAACACTCGAGGAATCAACTCTCCCCGGTGGCCTCTAGGCTCGGAGGGCCCGAGTGATGGTCAGGTCATAAGGAAGGTCCGGCCCAAGCCGTTTCCCCACCCGGGAGAGACAGGCATTAGCCGACCTATCCGACCCCTCTTCCACCGAGCTATGCTCATCGCCCGGACAGGGCTGGCGTTTCAGGAGCTCGGCCAGACCAAATATCATCCGTTCAAGAGTCCCCAACGGATAGGGGAGTCAAGAAACCGCCGGACTTCAAGGCGATAACGTCCCCACGATAAGGCCATGAAAGCCCACGTCAGGACGTAACTCCCGCCGGAGACCCCTCAGCTTGCAGGACTCCTGAAGGCGGCACACTATTTAAACCAGGGCTACCCTCCGACGGAAGAAGAGAGCCATCCAGGTACTCATATACCCAAACTCCTGAGCAATCCGCTTCACCCTCTGGTGGAGAGGAATCTCGCGCGCTAGCTTTTCTCCTCCCCATTATTGCTTCCACCACAGCTCTACTGACTTAGCCATCGGAGGGTTTTACCCCAGGGAAGCCCCCTGGGCCCTCTGATACGTTTCCCTGTCTTGCAGTTCATCTTCAGGTGATCCACAGCCCGCTCAGGATACAAGCGCGAGATTTCGCCTCTTCATCTGGCGCCGTCTGTGGGAAACGCACGAAGAGCCGAGATGGTGAGAAGAAGCTCAGGGAGGAGATCCGCCGTCGAGAAGGGCAAGGCCGTGGTGGCGGCAGGAGATGGCCCCTCTAGGGCCTCACAGAACCCTCCCTCCAACGCCAGCGTCCCCACCAACGGACCGCCGCCCCCTCCGACGGCGACGGGGGTACCCCCCAACGGTGGCGACGAGGTCTTCCAGGCCCTCAATAAGAAGCTTGACGTCCTCGTGGAGCTCATGAGGGCCCAGGCGGCAAGGGATGCCAGGTCCCGCGCCCCGTCCGGGAGCCCCCCCCCCCCGAAGTGCGTCCCAGCATACCGCTGGGGGCCGCTTCACCCTCCGCGGTCAGCAGCTCATCCGCAACAACGTGGGAGGACCCTCGCAAGCTCCGCCCCCGGAGCAAGAGGCTTCCTCCACGCCCAGAAAAGGGAAACAGGGGGCGAGGCCTCCACGCCCGAGCGCCGGCGGTCCTGAGGATCGCCACGACGCTCCCCCCAGTCCCACGGCACGACCGCAGCCGGAACTATCCCTCCGGCTGAGGGATTTCGAAAGACGTTTTGCAGAGCAAGAGCGCGCCCTCCGCGCCCTGCAGAAAACCTCTTTCCCGGAGGATGAGGAGAAATCCCCTTTCTCCGAATACATCTTGAAGGCAGAGGTGTCTCCCAGAACCTCCATTCCGACCTTCAAGCTCTATGATGGCCAGGGCGACCCAGCCGACCACTACGACAGCTTCGACGCCCTGGTGACTCTGCATGGAACACCGGATCCTATTAAATGCCGAGCCTTTGCGGCCACCCTGGTCCAAGGCGCTCAGGCATGGTTCCGGGCCCTCGCCCCTGGGTCCATCCGGGACTTCAGGCAATTCGGGCGAGTCTTCAAGGAGAGCTTCGCCGGAAGCGCCCCCCCAAGGTCAGTAGCGGGGCTCCTGGCCCTCAAACAGGCGCAAGGGGAAAGGCTCCGGGCTTATGTCCACCGATTTAAATCGGAAGCCCTCAGAATTCCCCGCCTGGATGTGGCCTCGGCCACGACCGCTCTGACCGGGGGCACCCGGGACGAGAACCTCCGCCGCGAACTTGTCCTCCACCCTCCCTCGACCCTTGCCGAGCTAGTGACTCTGGCACTGCGCCACGCCGAGTGCGAAGAAGTACTCAGCGCCTGCCGAGACACAACCGGCTCGGGTCGGGAGGGGGACAAGAAGCGAGCCTCCGAGCCAAACCCTGGCTCGGGCAAGAAGCGCGATCGGGAAGGAGAGCGCAAGAGGAAGTATGAGCGGTACACCCCGCTGACCGCACCAGTCTACGAGATCTATGAAGACATCAAAGACTCGGGACTCCTCCGCCGGCCCGAACCGATGAGATCGAAGAACCGCAAGCGCGACAGGCATTGCCTGTTCCACGGCGACCACGGGCACCATACCGGCGACTGCCACCAGCTCCAGGACGAGATCGAGCGTCTCATCCGTCAGGGGCACCTGGCCCGGTTTGCAGCCGGGCGCAAAGAAGACCGGGACGCCGCCGAGGAGATCGACAACGCCCCCCGAGGGGTCCACATCAACGTCATCTCCGGAGGAACGGCGTCGGGCGGCGACACCAGCCGAGGAAGGAAGCGTCATGCCGAGCGGGCCAGCCAGGTCTTAGAACCCTCCAGCGGCCCGCCGAGGGAGCCCCAGGTCATAGTCTTCTCCGACCAAGACCTGGAAGGGCTGAAGACCCCGCATGATGATGCCCTCGTTATCTCGGCCACAATAAACCATTGTAACGTAGATAGAATTCTGGTTGACAATGGGAGCGCCCCCGATGTATTATCTTACGACTGTTTCCTTAAGATGGGGGAAGACCCATCCAAGCTCCGCCCGATCCGAACACCCCTTTGCGGGTTTAACGGCCTAGCCACCTACCCCGAGGGAGCCCTAAGCCTGCCGGTCACCATCGGCACCCCACCCAAAACCGTTACGGTCATGGTGGACTTCATAGTGATTAAGGGTATGATAGCGTACAACGCCATTTTCGGCCGAAAATCCTCAGCCGGATAAAGGCCGTACCATCTACCTATCACCAGAAAATGAAGTTTCCCACCAAAAATGGGTTGGGGGAAGTCCGAGGTAACCAGGCCACGGCTAGAAGGTGCTACAACATCTCGGTGGAAGCCTCAAGGCCGGACGGGGGAGATAAGGGCCCCAAGGGAATCGAAGGGAAGACCGTAACCGCCGAGCCCGGTGGCGAATTGCTAACGGTATTCCTAAACGATGACCCGGCCCTCGGAGTAAGGATCGGAGCCGACCTACCACCCATGGAACAGCAGCAATACAAAAAATTCCTTTCTGAGTACGTTCAGGTCTTTGCTTGGTCCGATGATCAACTCCCTGGCATACCAGAGAAGACCGTGATGCACAAGCTCAGCCTCGACCCCACCGTGAGGCCCGTACAGCAACGGAGAAGGAAGCATGCGCCCGAGAAACAGGCGATCATCAAGGCGCAGGTCACCAAGGGACAAGAGACAGGCCTCTTCAGACCAGTCCTGTACCCTACGTGGCTAGCCAATGTCGTCCTGGTGCCAAAAACTACAGGCAAATGGCGAATGTGCGTGGACTTCACCGATCTGAATAAGGCTACCCCCAAGGACTGCTATCCGCTACCGAGCATCGACCAATTGGTTGATTCAACCTCGGGCAACGAGATACTCAGTTTCCTGGATGCCTATTCAGGTTATCACCAGATCAGAATGAATCCAGAAGATGTCGAGAAGACCGCCTTCATCACTGACTGCGGCGTGTACTGCTACACCCGGATGCCTTTCGGGTTGAAGAACGCCGGAGCCACATATCAGCGACTGGTAAATCACATGTTCGAGGGACAGCTGGGTCGGAACGTCGAGGCTTACATTGACGACATGCTCGTCAAGACCCCCAAGGCCCAAGACCACTTCACCGACCTTGCCGAAACCTTCGGCACCCTCCTGAAGTACAACATGAAGCTCAACCCCGCCAAGTGCGCCTTTGGAGTAAAATCCGGGAAGTTCCTGGGTTTCCTGGTCACTCAGCGCGGGATCGAAGCCAACCCCGACAAAGTCCAGGCCATCCTGGACATGCGCCCGCCCACATGCATTAAAGACGTTCAGCGTCTGGCAGGGCGTGTGGCCGCTCTCAGCCGCTTCCTGTCCCGTGCGGCCGAACGATGCTTGCCCTTCTTCAAACTGATGAGGGGACCCAAGCTAGCGTCTGCTACGTTCGCATGGGATGAGGAGTGCCAGACAGCGTTCGCCGAGCTTAAAAAGTTCCTGGCTTCGCCACCAGTGCTCTCCAAGCCCGCCCCAGGCGAAGTCTTGCTGCTCTACCTCTCGGCGACGCCATCCACGGTCAGCTCGGTCCTAGTCAGAAATGACTCGGGAATCGAAAGACCAGTCTACTACACCAGCAAGGTGCTCAATGAGGCCGAACGGAGGTACCCCGCAACCGAGAAACTCGTGCTAGCGTTGGTTACCTCCGCAAGGCGCCTCCGCCCCTACTTCCAGGGGCACCCCATCACCGTGCTAACCGGCGAGCCGTTGAAGAAGATTCTGGCCCACCCCGAGGCCTCAGGGCGACTCGTCAAATGGGCCATTATGCTCGGGGCCTACGACATCTCGTACCGGCCGCGATCAGCAATCAAAGGCCAAGCGCTCGCCGACTTCATTGCCGAAAGCACCATCCCCGCCGAGGACAGGCCTCCGACCACGACCGGGCCAACCTGGGAACTGTTCGTCGATGGATCGTCCAATTCGGCAGGCAGCGGTGCGGGGATACTCCTGAGGTCCCCCGAAGGGATAGAGCTACAGTACGCCTTGAAATTCAACTTTCAGGCATCCAACAACGCTTCTGAGTACGAGGCCCTTATCTCGGGAGCGCGCATGGCCCGACGGCTGGGGGTCGAGCGAGTCAGGATCCACACCGACTCTCAACTAGTCGCAGGTCAGGTCAACGGTGAGTATGAAGCTCGGGAGGCACCCATGATCAAATACCTTCAGTTGGTCCGGAGCCTGGCCCAACAGTTCGAGGAATTTGGGGTAGTCCGGATAGCTCGGGAGCAAAACTCTCGGGCGGACGCCCTCTCTCGATTGGCCTCCTCCCTAGACCCGGAAGGTACACGATCGGTCCTCCTAGAAGAGCTAGAGCGCCCGAGCATTGACACGGAGCTCCTCGCTGTTGACTCGGCCACTCCAAGTGACTGGCGCTCCCCCTACCTGTCCTGGCTACAAGACTCCCAAGGGCCCTCCGACCCTCAAGAAGCCCGCCGAATGAAGTATCAAGCTCGGCGCTTCGTCGTCTTCGACAACACTCTCTACCGAAGATCGTTCTCCGGTCCCCTCCTGAAGTGCCTCGGTCCCGACGAGGCAAGCCGAGCCATCCAAGAGATTCATGAAGGCCTGTGCGGAGCGCACTCAGGGGCAAGGTCGCTGGCCAGAATCCTGTTACGACAGGGGTACTGGTGGCCCACCCTGCAGCGCGACTGCTCGGCCTATGTTCAACAGTGCGACCGATGCCAGCGGTTCGACCACTTGGTCCATCAGCCGGCTACGGAACTTGTCACCCTAGCCGAGCCTTACCCTTTCGCTCGGTGGGGAATCGATATCCTTGGGCCATTCCCAACGGCCCAGTCCCAGAAGAAGTTCATCATCGTCGCCATCGACTACTTCACCAAGTGGATCGAGGCCGAGGCTACGGCGAGGATCACCGAGACAGTCGTTTGGGGCTTTGTTTGGAAATCGATCATTTGTCGCTTTGGCATCCCCCGAGTGATAGTAAGCGATAACGGTCGGCAATTCGACTCTCGGTACTTCCGAGATAGATGCGCCGACCTAAATATCCGCAACCACTTCACTTCGGTCGCCCACCCTCAGGCCAACGGGCTGGTTGAAAATGCCAACAAGACTATCTTGAAAGGCATAAAAACCAGACTCGGCAAGGCTAAGGGTAGCTGGCTCGAGGAATTGCCTAGCGTATTATGGTCGCACCGAACAACCCCCAGGACGGCAACCGGTGAAAGCCCTTTTCAGTTGGTATATGGCACCGAAGCCGTCGTTCCATTGGAGATCGCCAATCCGTCTCTCCGAGTGATCAGCTTCTCACTCGAGGCAAACGGCAAAAATTGCTCGAGAACCTCGACCTAGCAGACGAACTCCGAGAGATCGCGAACGTCCGGGCAACGGAGTACCAGCGCCGCCTCACTCGATACTACAACGCCAAGGTCCGAGACAGACGTTTCCAACCGGGGGACTTCGTCCTCAGGAAGGCCGAAGCCTCTCGACCACTAGAGGCGGCGGGCAAGCTATCCCCCAACTGGGAAGGCCCCTACCGAGTGGTCGAGACGCTCGGAAAAGGTGCGTACAGGTTAGCGACAATGGAAGGGGAACCTATTCCTCGGACATGGAACGCAGCCGCACTACGCAAATTCTATTTTTGAAATTGTACAGCAAGATGGACGGAATAAATCCCTTTTCTTTTCATTCCAAACCATTGGTACATCAGATAGGCAAATGCCAGTACATCACATAGCAAAAAGCAAAAATCCGTCTAACACCGCCTCAAGGGGTCATCGCTCGGCTGACTCGGTCTTGATCTCCTCGCGTCCAGCCACTGACTCTGCCTCGTGCGGAAACTGGCTCGGACAAGAGGTGGTCAAGCCAGTTGCCTCGGGTGGCCCGTGACAAAGGTGACAGAGGGATTGCAGGAGGAGGCCACCTTTAAACGTTGAGGAAGGCTACCTCCCAAGTTGGCAACAACCAGAAAAAGGAGCGCCGTGAAGGCCTCCCCTCTTCCAAACTGCCAACTCCTTGGAAGGAAGGAGAGAGCAAGCAGCCCCCGAAGAGTGAAAGAAATGAAGAGCAGAAGAGGGAGAAAGAGGCTGCAGACGGAGGAAGGCTTCGGTGAGGAGGGAGCTTGATACGCCTCCTCCCCTCACACGGAGGGAAGTAACGGCGGGCTCCCCTGATGCCCCCATCCGTCCTCCGCCTCGGCGTCCACCCGGAAGCCACGCTGGAACTGAGAAAGGGCAAGAACCGTGCCTTCACACGTCGAAGCCCTCTCTAGATCTGCGCGGCGACCGTCGGACCCGTCTCGTGCACGCGCGGCGACCGTGGGATCCGTTCAACATTACAGGGCAGCGGGAGCTCGCTGCTCCCCGTCGCCGGCGGCGTCACCCTCCGAAGGATCCTCCATGCTCCGAATACAAGGGCACAACGCACAGTGAAGAGGAAGGAGCGAGGAAAGACTGTTAGAGAAAATCCCAAGCAGTGAAGAGGAAAGGGCGCCTTTCGGTCCTTCTTATAGGCCAAAGGAGGCTACACGCCTTAAATGACCCCCCCCCCCTCCTCGGAAACACGCCAAAGGATTTCTCCCCTAAACAGTCACCTCCAACTCCTCGTCCCCCGCCCTAGCGGGATTCACGAAGCGGCCTGACATTCAAAGCATGAGGAAACGGAAAGACGCCCCGTCAAAAGCCTACCAAAACTGCATGCGAAAACCACGCAGGACATATCGGCACCTCCCAACCACTCAAGATCCGCCAACCAAATCACGGCAAGGATGGTACTCAAACAGAGCAAGTCATTTATTATCACACCAAAAGGAAACCCTCTACTAAGAGGGAAGAAAGACAAAAAGAGAAGGAGGCAAAGTACATCAGGTCTCGGGCCCACTTTGACATTCGGGAATGGCGGAAGGAGACGCGTCACCCTCGGCGCCTTCCGTGACGGCCGGCTCGGACACTGACCTCGCCTGTGCGAGAACTGTCCCGGTTGTGAGCCCTCCCAAAACGCCCGAAAGTCGGTGACCACGATGGAGGCGACCCCTCCGAATCTCCCCCGACCGACGAGGAAGAGCTGGAAACTGACTCATCCGAGTCATAACACTGGCCGAAGGGGAACTCAATCACGGAGTTTTGCTCATCGGCGTAGTCCACCGCCCGGCGATAGCCTTGCTTGAACCCCTTTCGAGCACCCCGGCGTAATGCTACCTCGTAGTAGGGTAGGGCGGCTTTCATCAGGTCGGCCGAGTAAGCATCCGAGCTCCTGTAACGCTCGATTGCCTCCGCCTCGACCTGCCCCACCCTTCCGGCAAGCTCGACCCGAGCCCGCTCCGCCTCGGCCGCGCGCTCCTCTGCCAGGGCCCGGTCCGCCTCAGCCTCAGCTCGGAGACGCTCCGCCACCTCCGCCCGATCTAGCAGCTCGGCGCGTTCGAGCTCCCAACGGTTGTCTAGCTCGAGGCGACGCAGACGCTCCTCCTCAAGGAATCGGCTTGTCCTCTCGAGAGACTCTCGGGTCTTGGCGAGCTGTTCGGCCAGCACCCCGGCTTCCAGTCGGCTCGCCCGCGCCACCTCCCGGAACGCGGAGAACTCCTGCCAGAGCCCCTCATGCTCCCCCTTGAGTCGGGCCAGTTTCCTCTCGCAGCCCCCAAGGGTCCAGGCAAGTTCCGACCGCTCCACCTCCATCCGGGCGTGCGCCTCCGCCATCAAAGCCGCCGACCGAGCTATGACCAGGCCGCCCTCCATCAAGACATCAAGGATCCCGGGGGGGTATTGCGCCTTTCTCCCCCCTTCGTCCTTGCGGCAATCGACCGGCAGACCCGATACAGGTCGCCCGTAATGCCGAGCCTTTCCAAGGGCTCCGACAGAGGGGACCGCTCCGCCCGGGGCACCCCACCAGAAGACTCCGCTCGAGTGACGAAACCAACCGCCTCTCGAGCCACGGTCGGTTGGGGTTGCGACGCCTCCCCAGGCGAACCCCCAACCTCGACCGGCGCCGTGGGACCGACCGCACCGGGAGCTCCAAACACCTGGGGCTGTAACGCCCTAGCGGGCGAACCCCCAGCCCTGCCTGTCTCGGCCCGCACCTCGCCGACCGAGACATCCCTGCCTTCGGCCAATCCCCCAGCCTCGGCGCTAGCTACTTCGACATCGGCCCCCTCTGCCTCCGTGGGGGGGAGAGCCGACCCATCGCCGCCCTCTGATGGGCCCCCGGTCTCCTCGGCCCCCTCTCGCCTGGCAGGTGGGGGAGCTGGCCCCAAGGGGTCGGCCCCATCTTGCCCCCGAGAGGGGAGCGCCGCCGAGCCGGAGTCGCCCCCGACGGTAGGAGGAAGACCGGCCTTCTTGGCCCGTTTCTTGGCCTTCACGGCCTCCCGCAACTTTCCCGCCATGGGATCCTTGCGCTTCGTACCAGTCGGCCGTGAAGACCCCGCGGGAGCCACCCCCTTGCCCTTATCTCGGGCTTGGGCGCAACTCGCAGAAGCATCTGGTTCATCGGCCGCCGAGTCATCTCCCAGATCAATGACCTCAGCAGTTTCCTCCAGAGGTTCCCGCCTAACGTCTGCCACAAAGGGAGAAGACCCGGTCAGGAGAAATCGTAACTACCATCCCGGGAGAAGAACCTCGAGAGCGGTACCTTTCGACGTCAACCGCGTAAGCAGGCACCGTTCGATGTTCTCCGGCGTCACCAGCTCCTCGGTCGACTGACGGTTACCCAGCAGACGAGCGGCATGCCGCTCCACGTGGGGAGGGAACTCCTCTGGGCGAGGGGGGAGATTCGGATGAAAATTGGGCGAGATCGGACATCTCCAAAACTCGTCCGTCGCCTCTGCCTTCACCCAAAAGAATTGGGTCTTCCACCCCTTGTGCGAGGAGTCCTTCGCAGCGAGGGAGATGCAACTACTGTTCCTCCTTGCCTGGATGAAGTAAAAGCCCTTCCCCGCCGACGGGTGCGCTTTCAACTCGAAAAAATAATGAAAGAGATCCAAGGAAGGAAAAATGTCGTGCTGACGACAGAGAATCTGAAAGGCGGAAAGAAGGAGATATGAGTTGGCCACCAACTGAATAGGCGCCAACTGGAAAAACTCGAGAAGCTGGAGTACAAGAGGCTCAAAGGGAAGGCGGAACCCACTCTTCCAGGCCAGAAGGAAAGTGCAAATGTGCCCCGTACAGCTGTCCAGGCTCGTCTCATACGGGGCGGCGGCAGCAAAGCTGTACCTGAGAGGCAAGCGAAAGCGATGCTCCAGTTTCCTCACCTCGGCCTCCCCCAACTCACTACAGTTGGAGACGGGCTCCCGCCTCACCTGCCCGATTTCCAGAGGCAGACCAGCCATCAAGCCGGAAGATGATCCCTCGTGCGAGCTCGAAGACTCCGGAGGGGAAGGAAGTTGCCGGACCGCCTCTGCGGTTATCCTCGCCAACTCCTCAAACGCCGCCGCAAGGCTCTGCGCCTCCACTGTGCCCTCACGGCGCATCAAGGAGCCCCAGAAACAAAGAAACTAAGGAAAGCCCAAAACCCTGAGAAGCCTAGAACGACGAACAGCGCCCAACGCCTATAAAACCCTGGAGGGAGGCGGCGCGTCGTTCGTGCTCCGAGAAAAGGGGGGCCCCTTCAGTTCAAATCCGTCAGGATCATCATTACGGGCCCAGGCGACCACTATACGTGGCTCCATCACGCCAACAAAATTTCGCCCACCTGAGCCACGCCGGTCCAAAGCCTCAAAAACTACTCGACCGAGCCTCCATGGCTCGGGAGTAGGAGGGGGACAAGTGGAGAGGGGGATTTCTGTAGCCCACCCAAAGAGCAGCCCAACTAGACCCAACAGGGTCCAACGAGGCAAGGCCCACCCGGGTGACAGCCCACAGGGCCCACTCAGGGAGAAAAGCCCAATAAGAAAACACTCGAGGAATCAACTCTCCCCGGCGGCCTCTAGGCTCGGAGGGCCCGAGTGATGGTCAGGTCATAAGGAAGGTCCGGCCCAAGCCGTTTCCCCACCCGGGAGAGACAGGCATTAGCCGACCTATCCGACCCCTCTTCCACCGAGCTATGCTCATCACCCGGACAGGGCGGGCGTTTCAGGAGCTCGGCCAGACCAAACATCATCCGTTCAAGAGTCCCCAACGGATAGGGGTGCCAGGAAACCGCCGGACTTCAAGGCGATAACGTCCCCACGATAAGGCCATGAAAGCCCACTTCAAGGACGTAACTCCCGCCGGAGACCCCTCAGCTTGCTGGACTCCTGAAGGCGGCACACTATTTAAACCAGGGCTACCCTCCGACAGAAGAAGAGAGCCATCCAGGTACTCATAGACCCAAACTCCTGAGCAATCCGCTTCACCCTCTGGTGGAGAGGAATCTCGCGCGCTAGCTTTTCTCCTCCCCATTATTGCTTCCACCATAGCTCTACTGACTTAGCCATCGGAGGGTTTTACCCCAGGGAAGCCCCCTGGGCCCTCTGATACGTTTCCCTATCTTGCAGTTCATCTTCAGGTGATCCACAGCCCGCTCAGGATACAAGCGCGAGATTTCACCTCTTCATACCCTATTATTATCATGGCTCATCGCGTAGATTGGAATGGTATGCAACAAACTGTTGCTGGCCTTACATAGGCATTACAAACTATGGCACAAGTTGGCGCAGGAGCAAGGGCTGGTGATTTGTATCGTAACTTTCGGAGCTTAAACCCTTTGCATTTCTACGGTTCTTCTAATCCTGACGAGGCAGAGAACTGGATAGACGAAATGAATCGTATCTTTGATGTTATCCAATGCACCGATCAAGAGAAGGTGCGTTTCACAACCTTTTAACTCAACAAAGATGCCCGTACATGGTGGAAGTCGGTTCCGGCACCTCCGGCCGATGCACCTCATACATGGGATGGTTTTCTTACCCTATTCCGTGCCAAGTACTTTTCTAAGCATGTAAAGGAACGAAAGGCTATGGAGTTCGCCGCTCTTCGGCAAGGAATGATGACGCTTGCCGAATATGAACTACAATTCTTAAGACTTGCACCTTACACACCGCATCTTATCAGCACTGATTTATTGAAGGCTAATCGGTTCATGGACGGGTTACGACCCGGTTTCATTCAGTAGCTCGGGACCCAAAACATCCGTACTTATGCGGAAATGGTTCAACGACCTTTTTTGTGTGAAAGGACCTTGGAAAAGGTCGAAAAATTAAAAGGGAAAGGAGAGAAGTCTAGCCGATGCTCAGATCGACGTTATAAGAAAGAAAAGTTCAGCATCACGGAGCCCTACAAGAGCCGTGATAGTAAGACGAGATCCACGAATGGGAATGGTGGAAGTTCCCATAAGTAAAAGAAAGTCAAGGAGGAGAAGGAGCAGGTCGCCACGGCTTGCACATTTTGTGAAAAAATCAGCCATTCGGTTGAGGAGTGTTAGAAGCGCCTTGGCGCTTGTTTACGTTGTGGAAGCAGGGAGCATCGCATGCCAGATTGCCCCCTTATGAAAGACCAATCGTCTAGCGGAGGACGTAGGAGGCAGGCTCGCCTCAATGCCGTCTTAGAAGAAGAAGAAGCGCCCAGGGATGGTGGGCTTATGAAAGGTACTCTTCAAATATGTTCTCATCCTGCATTTGTGCTATTTGACACTGGTGCCTCGCATTCTTTTATCTCCACTACTTTTGTAAAAATATTATCAATTGCATCAGTCCCCTTACCTTCAGATCTCGCTATTTTCACACCCTTAGGTTTTGGAACAAAGCTTACCGACTATTATCCTGATAGCGAAGTGATAGTAGAAGGTCATAATCTCCCCGCAAACTTAGTATGCCTTGACATGAAATGATATGATGCCATTTTAGGGGTAGATTGGCTTGTAGATCATGATGCTTATATCAACTGCCGAAATAGGATTACATCCTTTCAAAAAATCGGTCTTCCAAGATTCTCTTTTCTTGGCATCAAGTACAAGAAGCATCCTATTATCATATCTTCTCTACACGCTTGCAAACTTATCTCGCAAGGATGTGAAGCTTTTCTTGCTCCTGTCATTATTACCGAAACCAAGGAGATTATCTTAGCAGATATTCCTATCGTAAGTGAGTTCCCCGATGTGTTCCCGTCCGAATTACCCAGTTTACCACCCGAGAGGGAAGTGAACTTCACTATTGAACTCATCCCAGGAGCAGCACCTGTTTCTATAGCCCCTTACAGGATGTCCCCCATAGAACTCAAGGAATTAAAAAGGCAGTTCCATGAATTACTAGACAAAGGCTTCATCAGACCTAGCACATCCCCTTGGGGTGCGCCGGTTCTATTTGTCAAGAAAAAGGATGGTTCTCTCAGGCTATGCATCGATTACCGGCGACTGAATCAACTCACAATTAAAAATAAGTATCCGTTGCCGCGTATTGATGAGCTCTTCGATCAGCTTTCAGGAGCAGAATATTTCTCTAAGATTGACCTCAGATCAGGTTATCATCAGCTTAGAATTAAAGAAGAGGATATTTATAAATCGGCTTTTCGAAGTCGTTATGGCCACTATGAATTCGTGGTAATACCATTCGGATTAACTAATACCCCAGTAGCATTTATGCAACTTATGAACAGTGTTTTCCAGTCATATCTGGACCAGTTTATCGTCGTCTTCATTGATGATATCTTGATATACTCCAAGACAAAGGAGGAACATGAAGAACATCTAAAGATAGCTTTGCAAACACTTAGCGAACATAAACTTTATGCCAAGCTTAATAAATGCGAATTCTGGCTCAAAGAAGTTTCATTCCTTGGCCACATTATTTCAAAAGAAGGTATCGCTGTGGATCCTTCTAAGGTAGAAGCTGTAAAGAATCGGAGCCGGCCAACGATCGTATCAGAAGTACGAAGTTTTCTGGGTCTAGTTGGTTATTATAGAAGATTCATTAATGACTTTTCAAAGATTGCAGTTCCTTTAACTAGACTCACGAGAAAAGAAAATCCTTTTGTTTGGTCAGAGGAATGTGAGAAGAGTTTTCAAACTCTTAAGAATCATCTTACCATAGCTCCTATTCTATCACTACCAATGGAAGGTGGTGGATTCAAAGTATATACGGATGCATCAAGTATTGGCTTAGGGTGTGTCCTCATGCAAAATGGAAAAGTAATATGTTATTCCTCAAGACAATTGAAACGTCACGAGGAAAATTATCCTGTGCATGATTTGGAATTAGTAAATGTCATTTTCGCCTTGAAAATTTGGTGTCATTATCTCTATGGAGAAAAGTTTACGGTCTACTCAGACCACAAGAGCTTGAAATATTTATTCTCTCAAAAAGAGCTAAATATGAGGCAGAGAAGATGGTTGGAATATCTCAAGAATTTTGATTTTTCTATTCAATATCATCCTGGCAAGGCTAATGCTGTTGCGGATGCACTCAGTAGAAAACCAATGGGTATGCTATCAAGTCTTATGATTAGTATGACTAATCTTATTTCTCAATTTGCTCAGTTGAACTTAGATATTGACAGGAAGGAAGAGAATTGCTTCATGGCTAATATCCGAGCTCAACCTACCTTAATAGAGGATCTAGTCAAGTTGCAAAATGATGATCTCGTGTTACTAGAAATTAAGGCTAATATTGAACAACGGCCGGATTTCTCTATTACGGAGAATGGAAGATTGCTATTCAAGGGCCGAGTGTGTGTACCGGATCATGAGGATACGAAGAAATTGATCCTAGAAGAAGCACATAATTCTAAGTACACCATTCATCCAAGTGGTACAAAAATGTATCAAGATCTTAAAAGAAATTTCTGGTGGCTCAACATGAAGAGAGAAATAGCTGATTTTGTGTCTCGCTGTCTCACTTGTCAATAAGTAAAGGTAGAGCATTTTAGACACGCAGGTAAACTGCATCCCTTGAATATTTCTGAATGGTAGTGGGAGAGTATAGGGATGGATTTCATTATGGGGTTACCTAAGACAAGAGGTGGACACGATGGTATATGGGTAATCATAGACCGATTAACTAATCTGCATATTTCATACCAATCAAAAGTCGATGGTTTGTGGATATCCTGGAAGTATTATACATAAGAGAAATTGTTAAATTACATGGTGTCCCAGTCACTATAATATCAGATAGAGATCCTCGATTCACATCATAATTTTGGAAAGGTCTACAACAGTCACTAGGGACTATATTGAATTTCAGCACAACCTTTCATCCACAAACTGATGGTCAGACAGAAAGAACAAATCAAGTGGTAGAAGATATGCTCAGGGCTTGCGTAATTGATTTTGGAGGTAGTTGGCATGATCACTTGCCTCTAGTAGAATTTACTTATAACAACAGTTATCAGGCCAGCATACAAATGGCACCTTTTGAAGCTCTATATGGAAAAAGTTGTCGATCACCAATATGTTGGAGTGAAATAGGGGAAAGACAATTCCTAGGCCCCGATATTATCAGAGATTCTACAGAGAAAATCAAGCTCATTCAAGAGAAAATGAAGATGGCCCAAGATAGGCAAAAATCTTATGCTGTATAATCGAAGGCGCGACTTGGAATTTCAAGTAGGAGACCATATGTATCTCAAGGTTTCTCCAGGTCGTGGTATTCGAAGATTTGGCATTAAAGGTAAACTAACTCCAAGATTCATTGGTCCGTTCGAAATTCTCGAAAGGGTCGGTGAGTGGCTTATAAGCTGGCTTTACCTCCACAACTAGCAGGAGTTCATGACGTATTTCACGTCTCTATGCTGAAGAAGTATGTATATGATCATGACCATATTATCACTTATGATAATCTGGAGATTCAGAAGGATATGACGTACGAGCAAACGCCAATAAAGATTCTGGAACGAGAAATGTGTCAACTAAGAAATAAAGTTAATTCTATGGTCAAGATTCAATGGAAGAAAATATGACCATATGAAGCAACATGGGAAACCGAAGCAGCCATGCGGAAAAGATTTCCAGAATTATTTAACTGTAAGTATATTTTTCAAAATCCATGAATTAAATTTGGGGACCAAATTCTCTTAAGTGGGGGAGGGTGTAAGACCCCAGAATTTTTATAAATTATTTTTGAAACATTTAGTTATTTTCTGGAATTTATAAAGGCCTAAATAAATTAATAAATAGAATATTAGATCAATAAGTCATTATAAGGCCCAATTATGCTAAATAACTAACCTAGCCTATTTAAATAGAATCCAAAAGGTTAATGGACCAAGCTCATTAAGTTTGGCCCATATTCTATAAGGTTAATTGACTTATTCACGTATTTTAAAGATAAATACTATTTTTATAGATAATTATAAGGATAAACGAACAAGAGAGTTTTATTTAATTGAAACTCTGTATACGTTTGGTGTAACGGTCTATCGGGCGACCGCTACAATCATGTAACGCACCTAGGCTGATGCGTTACACTCTTATAATTCTGTAAAAGAAAGAACGAGCAAAAAGACTATAACTTTGGGATCTTATCTACAAGAGATCGACTTGGGAGAGCTTATAACATTACTAAGGACTCTTAGGGATCAGGTTCTGGCAAATTAAGGACTCTAGAATCAATCTAATCTTCAAAACCCTATAAATAGGACCTAGTTCTGAACTGGGCGACCCTTAGTTTTGGCTCGTGAAGAATCAAGGTAAGGAGATATAATTTCGGGTAAGTTCTTTAGAAGATTTTATTTAGTATACTTTAGACTAACAGTTCTCCAAATTTCGTGCTAGGAGATCAAGCAACCAAGGAGATTGAAGCTTCCAAAGTTGCTGGTTCGACCATAGTAACCCAGGAATCAGAGCTAAGGGCCACTGAAGATCAGGGAATTAGGACATCTAAACAAGGTAATTAGAGTTCCATTATTTAGAACTTTTTGTTCACCTTAGTTTCATCTTTTTACCCTCAAAATTTCACATCCTTAGGTCAAGAGGCTGAGGAGCTAGGGCAGCGAGAAGTTGCTGAAAAGTCACAAAAAGAGAGGAACTAGGGCGGTCTTTGAAAGCTCAAATTAGAAGTTTTAAAGCCTAGTTAAGCGGTAGGTTATCTCATGATTGGTAAAAATATCTTGTTAGAGATAAAATCCCTCTGATTGTGTTTGATTTCATGCATTATAGACTATGAATTTCATGTTTTAGTGGGTTCAGGCATACATACATATTCTTAGCCCTAATCTAAGATCAAAGATATTATCTTGTTAATTCACTACAACCTATGCATCTAGATGACATTTACTTCATTTGTCATGATTGGGGTAGTTAAATCTTTTCAAAGCATAACATGGTTTCAAATCATAGTCTTTCTATTTCATTATACTGTTAGCAGGGACTCTGATGCATCATACTAGGACCGTCAGACGACTGTAACGGTCTTACGATAAACCGTCACAGCCATGTGACGCGCCCATACTCGACCGTCAGAGTAAACGTAGATAGGATTGAAAATCAGTCAAGTTAACTTATAAATAAGCCTAGTTATTTAAGTTTTGACCTGATTTTCATGTCTTTAAGATTATCTACTGATTCATAATAGGAATTGCATGGTTGGGGTATTTTAAGTCATTTTAAGTTATGTTAATTTCATGTGACAAAATTCTATAGTTTTGTATCTAAATCATGGTTTTCCAAAGATGTATTGACGGAATTTTATCATGATTTCCTATTGTTACACATTCTTTTCTATCAATAGACTCATTTCTTTAAGTACATGGCATATATTCAGGTATATGTCCATTAGTTCACTTTGCACTATAGGAACATTATTCTTGGACATGAGGACCTCTCTATTGGATATTCCTTCCAATGGACTAGGGAATCTTGTTTCAAGGCCTTCGTAATTCTCCGCGAGCCTGGGATTCCCACTAGGATACCGAGTTGGTTGTACCATTATAACCAAAGTGATTAGAATACACTATTGAGGTTTCTGGTTATCAGTAGTGTAACGGACCTATATTGGACCGTCAGGCATATGTAACAGCCCAATATACAACCGCCACATTTAACTGAGTCCAATTACTATTTTTGGATTTAGTCGTTCTAACGCATCAACTCTAGACCGTCACATCAATGTAACGGCCCAATATTGGAGCGTCACATCATGTAACGGCCCAGTACACAACCGTCACACTACTTGAGTATTTTAACCCAAGGTTTGACCAAGGGTTGATATTCCAAAGGTTTTTAGATAGACTCTTGATGATCTAGAACTTATCATATTGATCAAGAAACCTAATATAAAGGAATGGAAGATAAAGAATGTACCGTTATGCTGCCGATTTATTTCCATAAGCATAACATAGTATAAGTCATTCTTGATTTCTCATGATTCTTATTGAATCATCCATTCATTGAATTATTGTTATCAAGAGCTTGTTGGAATTGTACATTCTTGGCCATACTTTATTGTTACATGCGTGAAAAAAGCTTGATTTATACTTGAAGATGCGATCGAGCACTGATTGTGTTCCAGGGCTCTATGCTAGTCCCCTCGACTGATTATCGGAAACATACTATTATAAACCATGGGGTATGATGCTACTGACGTCGCATTGTGCTGGGAGTACTTTCTCTATAAATAAGTGAAGATCCACGATACGGCATGACATGACATTCTTGTACATGACTTTTTTGATATTCCACAGAAATTCACGAAGTACTTGCTCATAAGCAAAAGATACTGGAGTGATGATTATGTGACTTGCTAGTGCATTCTCGTTACATTCTTGTTCATGAAAGGCCATAATCATGTTTTTATAACATTCTTGCTAGATCATACTGTTGATTTGTTTTGCTTCTCTTCTTCTTTTTGTTTTGATGTGTAATAAAGATGATAAGTAAACATCAAAGATCTCAATCAACCCAAGAACATGTGAAACATGAACCTAGGCAGCCAGAACAAGCTCTAGCATGGGCAGGCTATCTCGATCATCAAACTAAACTAAGGGAATAAAAAAACACACGTCGGGGCGTGGAGCAAGAGCAAATAAAAACACACCGCAAGGGTGGAGCAAGCAAAGAGAATAAGAGATATGAGATGGAGGAAAAGTTAATGCCCAATACTAAGAAGGAACGTGATCGCCACCAAAGTAAACACAAGCCAAAGACTTGAAAATACCTTGGAAATAGGTGGATGAACCACCCGCCCACGGGAGAGAGAAAATCAATGAAATCTACAGATCAACTGAATGTAACGGCCGAAAACCCACGCGTCACAGGAATGTGACGGTCTCCAGATGAGCCGTTAGAGAAGCCTGACGCGCTTGCACAAGGCCGTCAGAGAACCTGCAGTAATAGCTTGTGGATTCTTTTAACTCCAATTCTTCCAGCCGGCCAGAAGATTTGGGCCTCGTGTAGTGAACCTGTAAACCTGCCAAAGAACGTGAAAACACAAGAAAACAAACCCCGGTTAGCCCTTTAAATAAGCATAGTATCAATCCTTAAGGAAATTAAGATCATACAAAGGAAAGGGAAGTACCGGGAAAGTTTTGGTTTTTTAACCCCTCTGGGTGTTTCAAAAGATAGGACGGATGTTTATATGATGAAAACCAGATGCAGAACGTGGAAACAAGGAGAGGGACAATGCTTATGATGAGAAGGATGAGGAAGAACACAATATGCAATGATGAAACTTTGAAACTCAATAGAACGAATACTCCCTTCACCGTGAAGCAGATGGACGTGATGAACAATTCTCCTTGGTTGGACGTGGCTCCAGAACGCGGCAGCACTTCGACGCGAACTCCAGATCTTCCTCCCTCGGGCCATGAAGTTAAGGGTGCTATTTATAGGCCCTCAAACTCTCCGGTCGAGCAGAGGATAATCCAGCAAGAAAAGAGGATAACTCATAGCAAATCCTTGAAGATAATATCACCAAGAGTCCATAGAAATAAACAGAAGGTTCTGAAGATCAGATTTGGAAGAGAAATCATCAATTCAAATCCTTATCTCGACCACGGAGTAGCAGAGAAAAGGCCTGAACTACCAGGACTCTTTGTTGGATGTAACGGCTACACGACAAACCGCCACATGACAATAACGCGCCAGTGAACGTCCGTTACTATCAACCTTATCTCAAAAGAGATAAGATCAACGGGAAGAAGATCAAACTAGTTGGACTCTGCAAGATATGTAACGGCCATGAGTGGGCGCGTTGGAAAAAAGTAACGGTTGCACGACAGACCGTTATATTCAACGAATAGGCAAAAGGATAAGTTTTGGAACAAAGGCCTCAAACTCTAAGACTCTTCAAGATATAACGGCTATGGGAGCATGCGTTAAAGGGAAGATAACGCGCCTGGTGCAGACCGTTAGTAACAATGAGGATTGAATAATTATGAACGGGAAATAAGCCTTGAGCGAGGACTCCTTAAGATATAACGGCCAATGAGTGATGCGTTATAGGAATGTAACGCCCCTTCAAGGGACCGTTATAGACAATAAAGATTGAAAAAGGAGTTTGCTAAGCTTCATCCAAATGAAAAGCCACAATGAACCATACCCAATCCAAGGAGAAGACCCATGAAATGAGCTTCAAACTGATGAAGGAGACTCAATGAAGAGTGAACAACTTGGAGCATCACATAGAATGAACAAGGAGATAACCTGACTTATTGGTCATAAAACGGGTGTCAACAGATGCCCCTCCTTAACGTCCTCTTTGCAGGGGAGCGAGCGGAGGTGAAGCGAAAGGGAAATGGAACATGGAGATGAAGCGGAAGTGGAGCGGAGTGAATCAAAAAGTGGGCGTTAAGGTAAACGACACCCGTTCTTTACCAACAAGCGATAAGAATTTTTCTGGAAAACTTCGAACTAATCACAAAGAAATAGCCAACCAAAGGATGCAAGTCTGGAGGAATTAACAACTAAGGAAAGGAAACACGGCTAGCCGCTGGAGGCAACGGAAAGGAAAGAGAACTGACTAAACTCCAGACAAGAATCTTCAGCCAACTAATTCAAGCGACAGATCGAAGGAAACCTTGCAATTCAGAATGGAATGATTCTCCTTATTCGAGATCAAGAAACATAGCTATTCACCCGCATCGAGATGCCTTGAACAGATGAAGCACATGAATGCTCAAAAGATGCGTATGATGCATGCTGGGCTAAAGAGAAAGAAATCATTAAAACGAATGCAAAGAAAGATAAAATACCAAGATACTCGAGAATAGTATTGCTAGACCGGAGAAATCAGGGTCAGGTTATCGTCTGCAACCACGGCGTGCAAGACAGAACCATCATTCCCAAACCTTTCCAACCTAACGGCCTATCCAACGATTACTCATGTGAACTTAGATCATCATCATTTTTGTTTAAGGGGAACATCAGATCCCAGAGCACATGAATGACCAGCCGGTTCTCGAGATAATATATCATAGATAACATATAGTAATGCATTAAGGGAATGAGGGAACAAAATACAATACCTGACTTACCTGCCCGACGATTGGCAAAGCGTGCTGTTGTTCATAACTTCATTAAGGAGAAAGAGGTTAGCCAAAATAATAATATGAGCATGCAACAGGGCATAACCATTTGTATGTGTGAGAAGCATCAATAATGAACATCATGGCAGAAAATGCAACCATTTAAGCAGTAAATAGACCATTTCATTCATCAAAAAACTTGCAAGCTGTAACGGTCTTCTGAGAGGGCGTTACATAAAATAACGGACCATGTCTGGGCCGTTAGAAACTAGGCGGTTCACATTCTCCAATAAAACAGTTCAAATTAATGTAACGGTCAGAAGAGTACGCGTCAGAGGATGTAACGGTCGGACGACAGACCGTCACATTTCCTGAGCGTTCAAAAAAACAAACCGAACCGTCACGGCCTCATTCATTCAACACTCAATCGCCCAAGCGACCCAAAAAACCCCAATTGAGAGCCACCGGCGACCACCGTCTTCCACCCAAGAAAGATGGCCGGCGACGAGGCCCCACAGCCACCGAAGAAGAGGGAGAGAGGGAAGAAGAAGGTGATCCAGCGTTTCCATCGTCGGATAGAACGCGAAGTGGCACGACGGCCGGAGGAAGAAGAAACGAGGAGGAGAGCTTCAAGGGTGGAAGAAGAAGCTCCAATGGCCGAGGAGGACCAAGGGGAAGCTCCTCTAGACGAGGGAGAACCCAAGGAACAGGAGAAGAAGAGGAAGAGGGGCCAAGACCATGAGGTAGGCCTCCGCCCTAATTTTCAATTTTTAATTTTTTTGTGTTTTTGTATGTATGCATGTGGGAATGGGGGGTAGAAAATGGGTCTATGCACCCATTAGGATCATTTGTAGGCCTTTTGGCCAAAGTGGGAGAGCCATGGAATGCAAAGGGAAAAACGCCCTCTAGCAGAGAATGTGACGGTCCTTTCAGTGACCGTCACACGCCTAACGCGCCACCCTTGGTGCGTTAGAGACAAGTGACGCCCATTACCAGGGCCGTTACATCCACCAGAGGCCAGAACTATTTTTTTAGGTTTTCAATTATTCAATTTTTTTTTATTTTATAAATGCTATGCAATGATTTTATGATGCATTTGACTGACTTATGATTTAAATGAATGCAGGGAAAAAGACGGACGGGGATCTCCTGGCTCCAGATCCGGGCGGTGTACCAGGCACTGCCTGATTACCAGAGAGAGAGATTGGCCGGGATGGGATTCGCCGAGGTGTTGAGCATCGAGGTGACCATGATGGACACGCCTCTGCTGTACGCGCTGCACGAGAGATGGGATCCGATTAGCAGGACGTTCATCTTCCCGTGGGGTCACATGATCCCCACGCTAGAAGACATGGCGAGGATTGCCGGATTACGGGTGCACGGTGCCGCAATGACAGGATGGACTTACAGGAACTACCGAGAGATGGCCCAGGAGCTGCTGGGGCTAGACTTGATCAGACCGGGGCAGACATCATCTCAGCTCTCGAGATCAGTACTGCATGAGAGCCTAGGACTGAGGGGAGCAGCCATAGCTGTGGGAGAGCTACCAGAGGAGCATCTAGGTAGAGTGATTGACCAGGTGCGCCCACGAGTGCCGGCAGAGGCGAGACCAGAGGGAGATCGCACCCTGAGACGCTTCCTCATGCTATTGTTCGGGAAACTTCTGTTCGCGACCCGGGCAGATGTGATCAGCTGCAGGCTGCTGCCGATGCTCGAGGATTTGGGCAGAGTTGGAAAGTACGCCCGGGGAGCGTCAGTTTTGGCCTTCCTGTTCGAGTCCCTCAGCACGACGGACCGACAGACGATGCTGGGCGGCTTCTCGCCTTTTCTACAGGTAAATGCAATTTAAATACTTTCTATATGATTTATGCAAATGTTTATGCAATGATTTACTGACTTGACTTCTAAATGCAGTTCTGGAGCTACATGTACCTCCCAAGCATAGGACGGGGCACACTACTCCACACCGGCCGCATCCCGATCGCCAGACGATGGGTGGTTGCGAGGGACCCGGGGTCGATCATCAGATTGACCCGGGCGATCCAGGACGACTTGGATTCCTTTCCGCATACAGCGGTAAGCCCGAACTCAAAAAAATGCTTTCTAAATGATTTTGAATGCTTCTATATGATTAACTTATATGCTGATGAATGGATTAACATGCTTTCTAGGTGAGGTGGACCCCGTACAGAGGCAAGAGTTACGAGGGACAGCCATGGGTGGAGGCAGCCCTTTCGTATCGGGGACGGGACATATGGTTGCACTGCATCCATATCATCGAGCCTCTTCATTACCGGCTGATCTTGAGGACTCGGGGACTACATCAGCCTGAGGTGACCTTCCCACGCCGCAGTGATGACCACCCAGGGAAGTCAGCGAAGGGAATTAGCGGCGACATAGACTGGTGCGCCCGGAAGGCGAAATACGTCCATGACTGGAACAAGCGGGGCAGAGCAGTGAAAGAGCAGGACGAGAGCGATGAGGCGTACTTGAAAGCCTTCGCTCGTCTGTACGGGGATCGGGTGTACCGAGGTACCCGACGACCGGTATGCAATCTAAACCCTAAACTCTGAATGCTTTTATATGAAAATTTTATTCCATATGCACTGACTCATATGCTTTCTAAATGCAGCTAGACCCCGAGGGAAGGATAGCCGAGCTCGAGGGGCTACTCCACGCCACCGTCCAGCAGCGGGACGAGTACCGGGCCGCTTTGGAGCTCCTAGTAAGATTCCCAAAACCTTGGACTTAAAATGATTATACTTGATGATGCAAAAAATGCTATTAACCATGATTTGATCAAATGCAGCGGGCTGAGGGAGCCCAAAGAGCCGGACCGGACGCTCCGTCGTCTTCCTCACAGCCTGCGGGAAGCAGAGCTGAACGAGATACCGACTTCGCTCGAGTGGTTGCCCGGGCTGAGGAGGCAGAGGCCACCCTCGCGGAGCGGGTAAGATGCTAAATGCTTATGTTAATTAAATGCTTATGCTTTATGTTTATGTGACTAACCATATGCAATGCAAACTATAGGCAAGAGAGCTAGCTGCAGCAGCGGCTGAGGTGAAGCTGGCTCGAACGGAGGTAGAGCGTCTCCAGGCAGAGATGGAGCGAAGACGATCGGAGGCGGAGCAACTCCGGGCAGATCTAGCTTAGTCACAAGCTGAGGTGGAGAGACTCCGAGCCGGGTCGGCGGACTTGGATCGTTACCGGACCGAGGCACGGGACATGCGGCGTCAGATCTTCGAGTTGAAGATCGAGCTGCGGATGATGGAGCGGACGGTGAGAATGATGGGCCGGGGACCGGAGCGGAGTGCCTCCCAGAGTGGGGCACGGAGGAGCGCTGCCCTGAGCGGCTCGATAGGGGACTTCCTTGCCAACTCCTCTGGCCAGCGGAGGAACGAGAGGGCAGAGAGAGGACAGCAGGAGGAGAGCGCCTCCATAGCGCCACCTACGAGGAGACCCGAGGGCGGAGATGATGATGGTGGCCCGGCGGATAAGCCGGCCGAGTGATGCATGTTTTTCTTTTTGTTTTTACTTGTACATGACTCATATGGGAGATGAATGAATGAAAATTTTTCTTTATGCTCTTTTGCTTGTTTTTGTTGTTTTATGTGAATGAATGGATGTGTGAATGAAATGCAAACAGGTGGGTATGCGAATGCAGATACGAATGTGAGAATGCGTGATTGGTAATGCAGGAAACGCATGTGGATGTGTGAAAGAATTGATGAGAATGAATGCATGTAAAGGAATGGATGATTTGTGTGGATGAGAAATGTGCATGATGTGGATGAGGTGTGGATGGGCAGGATGAACAGAAATGAAAAGCTTGTAAGACCGCCAGGTCTAAACAGAGGCAGATAGGAATAGCTCGAATCACAGCAGCAGACAATGTAACGATCTAGGTCCAGATCGTCAAGATCAAGTAACGCGTCATGTGAAGGCCGTTAAGGAGGACAGAGCCCAGTGTTACAGAACTGAGTAGCAGGAAGAGTAACGGCTCAGAGCTGGCGCGTTATAATAAGATAACGGCCTGATGCTAGACCGTTAAGATTGACAGAACCAGGTTGGGCTAAATTAAACCCACAGGAAATGTGACGGTCACGACCTGGCGCGTCAGAGCCAAGTGACGGTCCGACGACAGACCGTTATAGCATGAATCGTACTCCAAGACGGATTGAGACGTAAGGGGCAAAACCCGAGATAAGAAGCCTTCAATCCATTCTAGACTTCTCCCAAACTTAAGATAAAGCCTTCCAATCCGAATCTTATCTCTCTAAAGCCAGAATCAAGCCTTTAAAACTTGAAAACTTAGCCAAAATCGTATCTTTCTGAATTCTCTACTAGAAGGGCTAAAAAACCCCTCTTAAGGGTAGGAAACAAGATGAAGAGGAGCTTCGAGGTGATGGCTATGGAGGGGAAGATCTATACTAGACCCAAAGCTACAAGAAAGGAGTATGGAGAGCTACAGAGGCTGACCTCCATTCCCAAGCACCTAAGCTCCAATGCTCAAAGAGTGGTAAGCTTCCACGACTTAACAAAGTTCAGAAATTTCTGCACTTCAATCCCTTCTCATGATTTTCTTCTTTTCCTCTTCTCTTCAAGCCTCTTCCTGGTCCAAGATGCTATTCTAATCTGAAGTGGGTGGCTCCCATGGTAAAGGCACTCCCTTTGGAGGTTACATCAATTCTTAAAGCATGGCATCTTCAACCTCTCTTGGTCTTAGGAAGAAATTTCTAGAAATTGACATTAGATTGGCCTAGTATTTCAGCCCTCATAGAGTTGTGGCATCCACAAACACACACCTTCATCTTCCCTTACTTTGAAGTAACAGTCCTATTAGAGGAGGTAGAGACCTACCTAGCCCTTCCTAAGACTAAGGTGGGAAATGAAGACCGGGTTTGCTACACGATTGAGCCTATTGACCCATCCTTGATTTTGAGTGATTTCATCCATAATCCAAAGGACGTGAGGACCATGATCAGCCCACACCACATTCATTTGATACCCTTGGCACAATGGATAGTCTCTCATTGTAAAAATAAGTGGGAGAGACACGAAGCAATAGCCAAGGCGGCGGCGGTTTGCTTATGTGGAGTTTTCCTTTTCACTACAACCGACCACCTCTTATATACCCATAATCTCTGCATTATTAGTGGGTTGTGGCGGGGAATGTCCATCTCTCAAGCGATCCTCTCATACCTCTATGAAGGACTAAGTTCGGCTTGCCTAGGAGGACCTTTGTTCGGTTCCATGATACTCCTTGAGTGTTGGATGGGAGTGAGAATTAAATTCCAACCAAAGGAGGATATTACTTCATCTAGCCGGATCTTTGGGAGCCACCCTCTTTTCTTCATCGGAGGGGCATCTGGATTTTCTTCACAGGTTGAATGCAAGACGGCGGACAAGAAAACACGAGATGAATGGCGCCTCTTCTTCAACACTTTGCCAATAGATAAGTTCATCATGCGACCAAGAATCCTTCGGAGCACTCTTCTTAGAATACCGCGGCGTCCAGGCTTGGACCTCCAACTAGTGGGAAATACTACGATGGCGATCTACAACCCGCACCGGTGCCATCTTCAGATCGGACTTCCTCGAACCGAAGCTCCTGCATTATCACACTACCCTCCCCTTCTACCTAGGAAGATGGGGATTGAAGAAGATGAAAGAGCAGTACGGAACGCTTTAACCATGTGGGAGATCAGCAAGGTGAGTTTGTGGCAAGCAGAAGTGGAAGAGAACGACGAAGCACGCCGTAACTACGTGAAAGAATTGAGGAAGGTCCGCCCTCTTGCGGATAAGAAGCTGAATGTAATTTGATTTTCTTTCATGAATGAAGTAATTTGACAATCAGAGTTAGAATTTTATTAACCTTATGTTTCATTAAGTTCACTTGAATAAGATGGGATTGCCTTAGTTGAATGGACATGAATTTTGTGACTTGACTTAGCTAGCAATATTAGCAGATCAGGGCTTCTGGAGAATGTAACGGATCCGATCAGGGCCGTTATAAAGATATAACGGTGAGGAGATAAGCCATCACAATGATAAACTGAGAATCCTATTCTCTGGAGGATGTAACGGTTCAGCGACAACCCGTTAGAAGGTGATAACGGTCGTGATCCAGACCGTTAGATAGAGAGCCGCTGAGAGAATCAAAGCCAACGTTCTGAAGGAAAGTAACGGTCAAGAACAGACCGTTATATGAATGCGACGGCTTACTGATGGCGCATTACAGTCCTTGACCTGCAAATATTTTGAGTTTTAGCCCTGAGCTTGAACCTGCGTTCTGCACACACTCAGATAAGAGACAAGTTAGATCTGTTCTTAGACTCAACCCCTTGCCTTGAAGCAAGTTAGATAATGACCATTTCTTGATATTTGGTCAAGGGGTGGAGCCTTATCAAATAGGCGGAAAAATAGAAATAATGCGATGCATGCAATGCATGTGATGGTATTTTAGGAGTTTTGGAAAATATCTGGATTTTGTGAGTTTTGGAAATATTTGATGTTTTTGATTTTGAAATATGTGTTGTTTTTGGATTTTAAAATATATGTTGTTTTCGGATTTTGAAATATATGTTGTTTTTGGATTTTTTTTGAAATATATGTTGTTTTTTCTTGGATTTTTTGAAATATATGTTATTTTCAGATTTTGAAATATATGTTGTTTTTGGATTTTTGAAATATATGTTGTTTTTGGATTTTTGAAATATATGTTGTTTTTGGATTTTGAAATATATGTTGTTTTCGGATTTTGAAATATATGTTATTTTTGGATTTTTGAAATATATGTTGTTTTTGGATTTTGAAAACCAGTGCTTTCCCTAGCAACGTGAGCCCTCCGTTTTGTATTGAGAGTCCCGAGGTTGGCGTGCAATGAGGTGACAATCCCTAGCCAGGGCCCAGATTTTCGTGACGGTGTTTCTACTAGGGCCATACCCGGGGTACTATCTTCAATCCTGGAAAAGGAAAATAGAACACGGGGGTAAGCTTAGGCCAGACTTAGAAGCTTTTAGGACTTGAGTTCCTTTTCAGACAACCCATTAGAGATTTGGTCTGTTGCGCCGGGGCTTTATGTCTGTCATCGAACCTTTGTCCACTCTAGACATGCATGCGATCGGGCTCATTCGTCCCGCGGGGAACTATACTGCCACTCTTGTCATGCCTAGCTCTTCTTTTCTTTTGGAGCTTTTGGAATTTATAATTGATAGACCTTTGAGATGATGCTTTTGATTTTGTCATAGAGATTACTCCTTTGCTGTGGCGTCAGGTCATAACGGACTGCCCTATTTGAGACCTCTTCTTGTTAGGGTGCCTGGATTGGTTGCCGCCTCCTTATTCACCTCTTGCCCCTAGATTCAGCCGAAGGAAGAAACGGACAGGGATTTAGACTTTCCCCCAAAGCATGGCCAAGGAGAAACGGTGTCTTCTAAAGCGGAAAACCTGACCAGGGACGTCCTGTGGTGTGTGATTGCCTTACTCGGGACCCCCTTTTTTTTGTGAAAAGGAGGAACATCTCGCTGTCGGGGTGGCACTGATTTGACTCTAAGGAAAGAAACGCTTAAGATACAACCCATTCCACGGGTGAGAGAGCTCCTCACCTTCCGCGTTTACTAAGCGATAAGCGTTCCCTGGATAAGCCTCTTTTACAACGAACGGCCCTTCCCAGTTAGGTTGCAACTTAGATCTAGGACCTGCAGACCGAATGAATTTACGTTTCAAAACCATATCACCCTTTTGAAATTTGCGTTCAATTACCTTCTTTTGAAAATAATGCGAAACTCTCTTTTGATAAACAGACACGTGATCGGCCGCGTTCATCCTCTTCTCATCTAAGAGTTCCAACTGAACCAGTAACGCCTCTCGACGCTCATCGAAATTAAGTTCCTTATCGAGCTGCACTCTAAGGGAAGGGATCAAGATCTCATATGGGAGCACCGCCTTCATCCCGTAGGTAAGAGCATAGGGAGTTTGTCCCGTAGGAGTACGGATGGAGGTGCGGTAAGTCTATAGAGCTTCCACTAATCGCTATTGCCAATCCGAAAACTTATGAGATTTGCACGTTTTCTTGATGATTTTAAGAAGGGTTTTATTGGTGGCCTCGGCTTGACCGTTGCCCTGAGGATAATATGGAGATGAATGATGCAATGCAATATTGAACTTCTTACATAGGTCCTTGAGGTCTTGAGATACGAACTAAGGTCCGTTGTCGGTGATGATACTGCTTGGAACTCCGAACCGCGAGATGATATTCTTCATGATGAAGCGGCACACCGTTGAAGCTTTGATATCTGCGTACGCTTCGGCTTCGGCCCATTTGGTGAAGTACTCAGTGGCGGTAAGGATAAAGGATTTCTGTATGATCTGAGAGTTAGGATCATCGAGTGGGCCGACAACGTCGAAAGCCCACATAGAGAATGGCCAAGGAGCGGAGAGAAGATGGAGAGATGAAGCTGGAGCATGGATTTTATCAGCGTGGAGTTGGCATTTAAGACACCTCCGGACATAGAGGGAGCAATCTTCCTCTAGAGTCGGCCAATAGTAGCCCTGCCTAAGGATCTTCTTCGCTAGAGCCTGGCCATTGACATGACCCCCACACTCACTAGAATGGGCTGCTTCAGCCACCTTCCAAGCCTCATCGTCATCTAAGCATCTCATGAGTATTCCATTGGTAGCGCGCTTGTACAGTTCTCTTGCAACAATGGTGTACCTTGAGGCGGCTCTTCTTATTGACTTGCATTGCTCGGCATTTGCCCCTTCTGGGAATGATCATTCTTTGCAAAATAATTCGATTTCGTGATACCAAGGCAATTCTTCTTCGTCCAGAATCTCTTCTAGCTCCATTAAAGATACTTCCTTTAGATCTTCCTTCTCAGCCCTCGCCTCTACAACTTTCCTAAGGTTGATGAACCAAGGATCTTGAAGAGAGGGTGCGTCCAATCTCTGAACGACGATAGTCTCAGTGCTCCGACTGAGAGGGAAAGATAGAGAAGAAGCAAGAGATGCTAAAGCATTAGCTAGAATGTTCTGAGAACGAGGAGTATGGATATAGATCAGCTTACGGAATTACCTTGCAAGAAGCGTGACCAAATCTTGATATGGCTTGAGCTTGGGGTCACGAGTGCGGTAAGTGGACAGAACTTGCCGCAGGACGAGCTGAGAATCTCCTATGATGTTTAAATAACGCGCACCTAGGAGATAGGCGTGCTTCAGTCCAGCTAGGAGAGCTTCATACTCAGCGATGTTGTCGGTAGCAGGAAACCGAAGTTGATAAGCAAAGGGAATGGTCACTCCTTCTGGAGTGATCAAAATAGCGCCGATCCCCCGGCCTTGAGAATTGAGTGCAGCATCGAAGTGCAGAGACCAGAAAGGGTGATGGGAGATAGCAGAGAGATGCTCATCAGGGAAATCGTCCTGAATAGAGTCGGTGTGAAGGATGGGGAGATGGGTAAGATGCTCAGCGATGGCGTATCCTTTGACCGTCTTCTGAACGAAAAACGTGATATCGAATTGAGAGAGGAAGCTCTGCCAGCGAGCTAACCTACTAGAAAGGACATGCTTTTCTAAGAGATAGCGAATCGGGTCCATTCTAGAGATCAACCTAACTGGGTGGGCAAGGAAGTAATGTTTAAGTTTCTGAGCTACCCACACCAAGGCAGCACAAGTCTTCTCCATAGCGGTGTATCTAGACTCAGCTGGGTTAAACAACCGAGAAAGGTAATAAGCAGCCCGCTCTTTCCCTTCATCGTCTACTTGTGCTAATACCGCCCCTAGGGAGTCCTCAATAACGAGATGTATAGGATCAAGGGTTTCCCAGGGACAGGAGGTTACAAAATCGGGGGATTGGATAGATATTCCTTTAAGTCCTCGTAGGCCTTCTGAAAGTCTTCATTCCATTCAAACTTGACCCCTGCCTTAAGCAATTCATAAAACGGACGGCACCTTTGAGAATGTTGGGATATGAATCTTCTAATGAATTGCAATCGACCAATCAGTCCTCGAAGTTCCGTGATGTTCTTGGGCGGAGGCATGTCCATGACGGCCTGTGCTTTGTTAGGATCAATCTGGATCCCCCGTTTGCTCACTATGAAACCTAACAGCTTCCCTGAAGAGACTCCAAATACGCACTTCTTCGGATTCATCTTAAGCTTGTACTCCCTGGCTCTTTGCAGCACCTTAGCCAAAATAGAAGGGTGTTCTTATTTGGTCCTTGACTTCACCAGAATGTCATCCACTTAGGCCTCCATATAGATATGCATCATGTCGTGGAAGATGGCCATCATCGCCCTTTGATAGGTGGCACCCGCGTTCTTCAAACCAAACGGCATAACCACATAACAGTATGTGCCCCAGGACGTGGTGAAGGAGGTTTTCTCTTGATCTTCCGGAGCGAGACGTATTTGATTATAGCCTGAGTAACCATCCATGAATGACAATGATTCGTACCCGGCGGTGCTATCGACCAGGACGTCGATGTGAGGCAGCGGGAAATCATCTTTAGGACATGCTTTATTGAGATCCCTGAAATCAATGCAAATATGCACCTTTCCATCCTTCTAGATGACAGGGACTATGTTCGCCACCCACTGAGGATATAGAACAACTCTAATGAATCTGGCCTTATACAGTTTGTCGACCTCTTCCTTAATCCTTAAGGCCATGTGGGGGTGAAATCTTCTTGACCGTTGTTTCACAGGTGTTGCCCCTGGTTTAAGCACGAGTTGATGTTCCACTAAAGAGGGGTCAAGACCTGGCATGTCCTCATAAGACCAAGCGAAAGAATCGCTATACTCCCTTAGAACCTTGATCAGATCTTCTTCTACTTGTGGAGGGAGATTAGCAGCAATAATGATGGGCCTTGGGTCTTCTTCAGTTCCCAGATTGATTTCCTTCATTGGTTCATCCACTGTTGACGACGGCTCGTCGAATCTCTTAAGTCCTTGCGCGTACAGATCGGTAGTGTCATCTACGTCGCTGTCCTCACTGATCGGAACTTTTTCATCCAGGATTTCATAGACGCCGAGTCCGTCATTTCTCCACACCCCTTCTATTTCCTCTTCATCTCCAATCACGATTGCCGTAGCAACAAATTCTGGACACTGCAAAAGAGCATGACAACGCTGAGCTAGATCTTGCAAGAATCTATCAGGAACAGATTTGGGAGGACGTGCAAGCGGGCGCGGCTCAGAGGAGGAAGGGTTGGACGACCTAGAACAAGACCCTACTTCTCTAGACCTGACTAACTCTACTTCCCTATACTCGATAAACCCTAATCCTAACCTAGGGGAGAGGAGGCCTAGTGGAAGGGAAGGAGCAAGGGACTCGTGCCCCTGGGATGAGGATGGAGACAGGTAGCATAATCTTCCACTGAAATCTCCGTTTTGAATTTGACGTTTTTTTTTGGAGATCAGCAGAGACTACACAGCAAGATGGAGGAGGCGGGAGCTGCGTGGGGAATAGCTCGGGGAAGATGCAATCGAAGAAAGGATCGGAAGATGAGAACCACATCTCGTGGAGTTGGGCGTTGGGGGGAAGAGGAGTGAACAGAGTGGATAGATCAATGGGCGGGCAATGCCCGCAAGCACAAGGAACAAATAGAATTTTGGATGGATCAATGAAGGACGGATTTACCATGATAGGAGGAAGACGGGGTAAGAAATCCCATTGCTGGAGGAGAGATTGAAGGCGGGAAGGAGACCAAGAGAAGACAATCGGCGAGCTCCCCTTCTCCCGTGGATCATCAACTGGCCGCTTCTTCGGCCTCCATTGGACGAGCCGAACCTCTGGATGTTTCTGGCAATCTTCTTCATGAAATAGCCCATGAAGGGCTTGACCATAGTCAATCACATCATCAACTGGCCCTCATAGCACTGGGGGCGGACTGGCAATCGGACAGACCGTATCTTTCCTTGGCGGAACTGGCTGCGGAGCTAATGTGTCGGGCTGGAGAGGCCCTCGGACAAAGTGTTGACGGTAGTCCCAGGTGAGTGGCCCAGAATCACCCATCATAGATAATGCGGTTTCTCGATAGCCAAGACCTCTCCTGCCCATCTTCCTTCCCTTGGGTATGGGCTTGGTCATTCCTTGTAATTGTGCACCGAGGCCTCTCCCCGGTTGATAGCCCAATTTGAGTATAATGTTCCAGCCCTTGGAGTCTCGGATGTGGGGCTTCACCTTGATGTTAACTGGAGTAGTGACGGGCCTAGGAGATGTATAAGCCCAAGGGAAGTTCAAATCCAGTACTGATATGACGGGTCAGCTGCTTGGCCATAGTGTAGGAAGAATCTATTCCGAAATGGCCTTGACTGATTGGACCATGGATAAGCTCTTGACTTTGACGACCCTCCCTTGGAAAGGAAACTTGACGCACTGATGTGCGGTGGAGGGTACGGCACCGAGTGTATCAATCCATGGACGACCCAAGATCACCTTGAACATAGGGTCAATGTCCAGTACATAGAATTCCACGGGCATAGTAAGGGGCCCGAGCTCTGCTTGAATAGTGACCACCCCGTGACATGCTCTCCTCGAGTTGTCATATGCTGCTATGGTGGTGGGGGTAGGTTGTAGTAGTGCTTCAGATATATTGCAAGCCCGGAGGGTACTGAGTGGGCATACATTGATTGAAGCCCCTGTGTCGACCAGTGCTGCTTCAATGCTGACTTTATTTAGAATGATTGTAATGCAGAGCGGCATTTGCCGAGCTTCTGGAGGTGCTAGCTCGGTTTCTGAGAATGTAATTGTCGGCCCTTTAGAAATGGTCGCCAATGCTGTTGGTAAGCTGTCAACTACCATGTCCTCGCTAACCATCACCTTCTATAAGAAATCCTTGAGAGCATCTTGGTGAAGGGTGGACCTTTTGATAAGCTCCAGAACTGATATCTTGGCGGGCACTCGGTCCAGATGATGTAGCAAGTCATACTGAGTACCCGACAGAGGTTCGGCTTCTTCTTGCTCGGCCGTTGGCTGGGAGGATTGGGGATTGGAGGCAGTAGGGTAGTTCTGATGGAACAACTTCCCGCTTCTTAGGGCGCAATTGGCCGCGGCGTTAGGAGATGATATTATTGGCCCGGTAGGGTGGATGAGTGGGATAGACTGCATGGGAGAGGTGATTTGATGAGGGGTGGTGTTAGTGTTAACAAGAGATGATGGACGAATGAGTAGCGTAGGATGAGCGGAAGGCGGGGTGATGATGATGGATGGTGCGGATGGTGGGAGGACAAGCGTCGGCGGGATAATGGGTGGAGGATTAGATGAGGGGATGGTTATGACAGTAGCGGGGGTAACCAATGGTGGGTATGATGGCATTGTGGGTGGTGGTGGATTCGCAGGAGTGGGTATGAATGGAAGGACGAGCGGAGAGGGTGTTGGGTGTGTAGGGAGGATGAAGGAAGGAGTGGGATTACGGTGGTTGTGGTGGAGGGCCATTACTTGCGGTGCAGTGCTATCATCATCAAAAGACCACCCGACGTTAGGGGCCGGGGGTTGAACTACGTTGACTTGCGCCGGCGTCGGCGGCTGAGGTTGCGGAGCGGGCGGATGGTTCGGCATCGAATTTTGATGGATCCCCGGATCCTGAACCTGCTGTGGTTGCTGCTGCTGTGGTGGTAGCTGATGCGGCTGCGGTGCTTGATGCTGCTGCACTTGTTGCCTCGGTGGATGCCTTCTCTTTTCTTTAATTTCTGCGACGGCCCTGTGCATTTCGGCCCAATCTATCCTCTGCCCTTCATGAAGATCATATACTAGGTCCCGGAATTGAAAACATCCTTCAATAGTATGCCCCGACTGCCGGTGGAACATACAATACTTGGTTTGATCGACGGCCGGGTTCCAGTTGGGCCGTTCCGGAGGAAGTTGTATAGCGTTCACTGACATAAGAGCTGAGAAAAGATCCGTGAGGGTTTCTGGCAGTGGAGGATATTGTGCCCTCTTGGGAGCCGGGCGCTTGTTGTTTGGGTTGTTGTTATAGCCGTTGGGTGGAGGGACGTTGTGGTATTGCGGAGGTGGTGGTGGTTGCTGTGGTGCGACGAAGGTGTTTTGTGGAATGGTGAAGGTGGGCGGAGGGTTTTGCGGAGTGACTTGGAAGTTCTGTGGAGCGGGATTTTGTGGAGTGCGGGGGTTTTGAGGGAAGCGAAAAGGTGCGGCCTGGAATGGGAAGGCAACGGCTTGAACCTGCTCATTTGTTTGGACCCCCTCGGTAACCGGCCCTTGAGGTTTCTTGTGATACTTGGGCTTTTGGTTTTCAAATAGGGAGTGTATGGGGGAATCCTTGAATTGAGTCTGAATGAAGCGCGCTCGGCTATATAGTTGGTGCATATTGGCTATGTCGTTCATTGCCAGAATGTTTTGGAAGGTCGGGGTAGCATTGGAAATAAGTAACTTGACCTTCTCTTCCTCTGGAATGTGGCCGGGCACTCTAGCGGCCATCTGCCTCCACCTATCTGCATAAGTGGCAAACTCCTCATCTGTTTTCATCTTTTCGGCCACCAAATCTGTGAACGAATATTCCGGGCCGACCCTGTCTTGAAACCGCTGAATGAACTTATCTTTCACTACCTTAAAGCTCTCGGCTTCTTCCAACGGCAGAGAATAGAACCATTCTAGTGCAACACTGTCCAATGATCGGCGAAATAAATACGCCATAAGGCGATCATCATATTGGAATTGGGCCGATTCATATAAGAAATCCCTCACGTGAATAAAGGGATTGCCGTTCCCGTCATATTTTCTATAATTGGGGAGCTCGGACTACGGAGGGAACCGGATATTCTGAAAGCTGGGAACTGGAACATCTGCCAAGGATTGTGGGCCAACCCGCTTCTGGAGAAAATCGAGTTGCTGTTGCATGGTGGCCCATTTATCGAGTAATTCCTGCTCTCTGGACGGAGCAGGGGTAGTGAGAGATGATACTTGAAGTTGAGGAGCAGAGGGGTGAATTGCGGCAGAAGGTGGAAGCCCATAAGAAGGAGCGGAAGGATAGACGACCGCAGTAGGGGGCCCATAAGAAGGATATTGGGCCTGAGATTGACCCAGATTGGAGTGGGTGTGGACAACCCCTGGCTGAGGGCGCAAGAAATCCGAGGGACCCATAAGGACTTGCGAAACCATTGGGTTAGACAAGTGATGATCTGCCTGAACGAAAGAAGGGACAGGAGACTTCCCCTTGTCAAAAGATTGTTGGGCCGAAGTAGAAGATTGGCCCATCTCCATACCAGCGAATGTGATGGTCCGGGGTTGGACCGGAGTAAGATTAATTGGAGTGAGCTGGACGGGAGGATTGGATTGACCCTGCATAATCGTGGGAGGGGAGATATTGGATCCTTGCATGGCCTGATAGACAGCTTGGAGTTGGGCCGGATCCAATTGGGCCATCATTTGGAGAATGGAGCCCGCAGAAGGAGTAGAGAAGGAAGGGGTAGCTTGACCACCTTCCATGGAGGTAGAGGACGGAAGAGGGGCCGTCCCCTCTCCAGAGGTAACCCTAGCAGGGTTTTCAAGGAGCCCTTGAGGAAGGAATCCTCTTGGGAACGGGGAGGATTGAAGGAAGCCATGGTGGATTCGAAGAGCGGATTTGAGTAGAACTTGGAGAAGGAATTGACCCTAGGAGGTGACTCCAATGGACGAAAATAACTCCACATGCAACGAACAACCTTAACAAGATGCAAACAACACAACACCAACACACAATGAGCAGCCAAACTTAGATAATTTATAACAAAGATGTAAGTGGCAAGAGATGAAGACACTCAATGTCAACCAAGTTGTTTAATATGATGCTTCAAGATTCTTATGATTTCTCCTTTGGAACTTTAGTGGATTGATTAATATGAGCTCTCAACAATAGGTTCCTGATAAGAGATGGATGTGAAGCTTGGTTTGACCCTAAATGTGATCACTCCTTCACTTATGCAACCCTAGACACGGGGTGGAAAAGGTACAACCGGCCCGGCGTCCGTGTGGGAATCCACGGCTCGCGGGGACTTATGGAGGTCCCTGGTGTGATTTCCTAGTCGGCCCCAAGGAATATGGAGGCGAGAGGTCCACACACCAAGGTAGGAAAATGCAATTTAATGTATGAAAGTATGAATGATCCTATGTGCACCGGAGCGCATGCAAAATCTAGCCTAGAATTTAGCAAACAACTATGCACACAATGATGTAAGTGCGTAGAACAACCAAGGAGGAAGTCAGATATCACCCAAGCAAGAAAATCACAGCAGAAACTGCGGAAAGAAATGCACCTCGGGATGCGTACCTATCTGGAGTATAACGGTCTATAGACCCTGCGTCAGAAGATAGTAACGGTCGAAGACCAGACCGCCAGAAGTAATATAACGCAGAGCACCAGGACCGTCGGATGAGCCAGAGGACCAAAACAACCAGAAATAGAAGGGAAATCCGTGAAAAAACCACACAACAGGATCAGGCGTATAACGGTCTAAAGCCCCTGCGTCAGAGTGGAGTAACGCATGGACAGAGGGCCGTCAGAATACCCAGAGAACCAGAAACAAGATGGAGTAAGAGGGAAGTCCGAGGAAATCAAACAAGGAAATGATGGCAGGTTTAAACAGAGATCAAGACACGATTGGCACAAGTTGTCCCACCGTGATCGCCAAAAAATTATCTGTTGATTTGTTTTGCTTCTCTTCTTCTTTTTGTTTTGATGTGTAATAAAGATGATAAGCAAAAATCAAAGATCTCAATCAACCCAAGAACATGTGCAACATGAACCTAGGCAACTAGAACAAGCTCTAGCATGGGCAGGCTATCTCGATCATCAAACTAAACTAAGGGAATAAAAAAACACACGCCGGGGCATGGAGCAAGAGCAAATAAAAACACACCGCAAGGGTGGAGCAAGCAAAGAGAATAAGAGTGGTCTCTCATTTGGGGAACACATCACTTAACCAACTACTCTAAAAAGTCACCTTATCAAGTGAATAATCTTTACGTATGATGACTTCAATGGTGGTAAAGTTATATAATGGCCCTCATTGGTGTTATAACTTCTTATTTAACCTTCCTATAGAAATTTTTTTTGTTTATTTGGGGGAAAAGTATATATATTATTTTATAGGGAACACATACAGCAACGCTTCAGATCTGGTTCCCCATTGAGGATATTCCCCTATAAATAACCCTTAATTTCCATCCTACGTAGTAGACCTTATTAATAACCTACCACCCCTCTGCCCTTCCTGCCACAGAAGAGAAGGTTATCGTGCCTTTCTCTCTTCTCCACCTACAGAAGAGAGAGAGAGAGTTTAACATTTCTCTTCATGTGTAGGTTACGTACAACATCCTAAGGTTGGAGATTTGGCTGCAGAGGACTTGGAGGGATAAGATTTCACGGTTTAACTAGTCAACCACCTCTATAGGTAGGTGTTCTCAAGATCTGACTTAATTAGTAGTTAAATAGGGTGACATACATGAATAGGGTAGTTACGTATCACCTGGTGTCCATGTGTTCTTCTATTTTAATTCCTATAAATTACCTCATGTTTAAAAATTCATATCTATGAAATTAAATATTAAATGGCATATATATATATATATATATTTAGTTGGCATACATGTGGCGTTAATCCTTTGGGCCCTCCATATATTTATTTTGCACAAAAGAAAATGGCAGTTGCAAGAATTAAACTGTGGTCTCTCATTTGGGGAACACATCACTTAACCAACTACTCTAAGAAGTCACCTTATGAAGTGAATAATCTTTATGTGTGATGACTTCAATGGTGGTAAAGTTATATAATGGCCCTCATTGGTGTTATAACTTATTATTTAACCTTCCTATAGAAGTTTTTTTTATTTATTTGGGGAAAAACTATATATATTATTTTATACGGGGTGCTATACCCCCTCTCTCGAACCCCCACGCAGACACCACCGTGTGCCCCTCCCCTCCCGTTTGCCACTGACCCCCCTCCCCTCCCTTACCCTCCCCAACCGACCCCCCGTCCCCTAGCCGCCGGCCGCCGCGGGAACCCCCCTCCCCTTCCCAAACGACGCCCCTCCCCTCCCCTCCCTTGCCCTCCCCAACCGACCCCCTGTCCCCTCGCTGCCGGCCGCCTTTGGAACCCCCCTCCCCTCCCCCATCGACACCCCTCCCACCCCCTAGCAACAACAAACAAAGGTTAAAAAAAAAAGACAGTGGGTGAGGGGGGACATACCGGCGGTGATCGGCTGAGCTCCAGCGACGACGACTCCGGCGGGGATGGCGGGGACGGCTGAGCTACCACGAATGGCGGTGGGTGGCTGTCGAGGGGACGGCGACGACGAGCACGACTCCGGCGGCTCTCGTCGGCAGGGAGAGAGTGGAAAGAGAGAGTGAGCAGAGAGTGTGACTGAGTGGAAGGGAGAGGGTTCAGTCGTCGTGGGGAAGCCGAAGAACTTCCGACGGATTTCCAACGGAACTTATTTCCGTTGAAAAATTAGTCAGAATTTCTAATTTGTGGTGTCAATTTTCAAGAATGTTTCGACGGATTATTTTCCGTCCAAATATTCGTCAAAAATTTCGACAGATATTTATCCGTTGAAAATATTGATGAAATTTCTGACGTAATATAATCCATCATAATTTTTGACAGATATTCCGATGAAAAATAATCCGTCGAAAAATTTCATCGCTAATACTGCATTTTCTTGTAGTGCTATTGGCTGGGGGTGTCGGCATCGTGCAAGTTGAGAACCGAGTGCCAGGTCCCCCACCCAAGGGGTTCCTGATGGAGAGAGAGAGAGAGAGGGGGAGGGGAGACTTTATTATTGAACTTTGAAATAAAATACATAGATTATGAAAACCTTTTTTTGAAATTACGAAATATTGTAGGAGGTTTTTCCTAAAAATCTCTCCCAAAGCAATATGGGATTCGCACAAGGCCAACCACGTGCTATAATTCTCTACATTTTTTTTCAGTTTTGAAAGCGTGGTTTGTCCAAATATATTTTCGTTTTTATCTTTAAAAGAAAATGATCATCTACTGTTAGAATTTAGGTCACGTAATATGAGAATATTAAGCTAAAATAAAATCCATGAAATAATTTGAAGATGCATTATGATTAAGTAGAAGTTAATGAACCTAAATTCAAAATACTCGAATAAATCCACTGGTACTCTAATTACGAAAAGTACCACATAAAAAATTATGATAAATTTATTTCGTGAATTTTTGAAATTATAACATGAGAATTCTTTCAAAGTAAAACAAATAGCATAACTATTCCTTCTGGAAAGTATATAGTATGAGAAGGGAAAGTATTCTTGATGTAAAAGGGGGCAATCAAAACACTTCTCTAAGTTCTTTTTATTTTGTGGGGCTGGGGGGATGATGACAAAGTATTTATGAAAGTATGGCTTTTAAAAGGTATTCTGTGCAAAACAAAAGCTATTCGTATAAGGAAGGGGGAAAAAATAATAAATTTTGCCCACTTCCTCGTCCACTTCCTTTGTCGACGGGGTCAAACTCCACATAGGTGGGTGGCCCTCACGGTCGCCGACAGCCCCCCCCCCCGTCCCCACTTCCCACTCGAGATGTAATCGCAGCCGTCGGAAATCCCCATGTTTATTTGTCACATCTTACCTGTACTTCGTTATAAAAGCCCCCGTCTCGCTCCGAAACCGAGTTCTTCCCCGCCTCTTACCGTTCCGCGCCAGCGCCGCCCAGCTCCCTGCTGCGCATCCCGCCTCCCACCTCTCTTCTCCCTGGTTCCATGCGGTGCGCCCCCTCGCTGCAGCTGTCGCGCCCGGAGCTACGCCGGACCTGGAAAATGGTATTGTTCCTTCGCTTCTTTTTCTCTAATTCGGTGAGTGTATCGTTTGATATCCTTCTCTTTAGGACTGGTGGAAGCGGTCTAGGGTTCGGGCATTGGTTGATTCTGGCTTCCGCAGCGGTTTTTGATATCTCTTTTGTAGATGTGAAGTTTCTTTTTTCATACCCATTCCATATTTGCTTTTAATCTGGACTGCTACCGCATCTGTTCACATTTTTTTCTCCGTTCTGTTTTGGGTCTGTTTTTCTAGGGTTTCTGTGATGAGCACACTATGATGTCAAGAGCGTTGACAGTTCTTGATTTCTCCTTTTCACTTCTCAACACCCCCCCGGTTCAGGTTCTGTTTTGCCGGTAAATCACTTCGGTTATGGGTTTAATGCTCCCCTCTGGAAAGATCTGATTTTTGTGCAAGTTCAGTGCCAGCTAAAGTAGAGGATTCGAACGCTGGAGCCTGCATTTTGTTGTTGTCCAGACGGGATGTGAAGTTTTAACCGTGTGAAGAGGGAGTAGGCCAGAACATGTGAAGGTAATGCCCTTGGGTGTCTTCAAAGGAAATCAGGAATGATTGTGTAGCTGACTGAGAGCCTGGCAGATTCTATTTCAATTTTAAGTTCGTCGGAGGAAATTTTCAGGTTCTGAATCTGGTGCCCCAGGAACCAAGAGTGTGATTAACGTTATGGGGGAGGTTGAGGACAGTGTGGATTTGGATCTTTGCCCAAACCACTTGTCAAAACCAGTTATTTCAGGTCCTGAGGAACTTTGCTCCTCAAACTTAGATCATGAAATGGCTATGGGACCTGTTACCCCTCTTCCAGATAGAGAAAATCAAGTGGTGTCTTCACCGTCGGGCCATTCCGAGGAGTCTGTTTGTCAAACCCCACCAGGGAGCACTTTTGATCCATTTGCCCCTGGACCTGAAGAGCTTATGTTTGCACCCAAGAAAAAGATGCTAAAAAAGACCTGCCCCCCTATCGGGCGGCAACTAAATTTTGATTCTTGTTGTGATTTGAAGGAACGGTCAGTGGACAACAGTTCAAATGAAACGTTGGAAGAGGAGAGCTTCTTGGAAGCCATTTACAGGTCTTTCCGTGATGTCATTATTCCGCCTAGGCTCTCCATGTCTGAGGAAATTGCAGTTTCAGAGGCTATCGGTCCTGAAGGAAAGTGTGATGTTAGGAATGAGAATGCCGAGAGCAGAGAAGATGTGCATCCTTGTGAGACCTGCTTGTCAAAGGCTGGCATTTCAGGGGTTGATAACATTAGTGTCTCAAAGATGGTTAATGACACAGTCCTGGGACCTCTCACGCCTTTCCCAGAAAGAAAAGATCGACAGGTTTCTTCACCTTCAGGTCAAACTGATGAAGGAGATTTGGGGTCCGCTTGCCAGACACCAAGAGAAGGCAATTTTGATCCTTTTGCCCCTGCGCCAGAAGAACTGATGAAGTTTGCACCTAAGAAAAAGTTGCAGAATGGAATTCATGTCCCAGTCCAGCGGAAGCTAAACTTTGATTCTTGCTGTGATTCAGAGGAAAACTTGGCGGAGAATGTACCGGGAGAAACCTCGGAGGAAGAGATTTTCTTGGTGACTGCTTATAGGTCCCTCCTTGATGACATCATCTCACATCAGGTTGGAGAATGTATTGGTGAAAGGTTGGTAGCAGATTCAGCTCCCATGGATGGATTAAAGACACCCACTTCGTTGCCATTGCTAAAGGGCATCGCAGAGACATGTCCTGGTGCACCCGTGCGGCCCACTTCTAAATCAAGGAAGTTCAGTGTTAACATATGCCGGAAGCTGGAATTTTGAAGTCAATTAAATGCTCTCACTGTAATTTTTTGCAAGACGGAAAGGGAAAAATGGCATGGGAGATTCAAAAGTGCGTGCAGGTTTGATTGTGGTTTTTAGGGTCACAGCAATTCCCCACGGATTTCTTACCCAGTGTATACTATTCCTTCTAATTTGATGTTCCCATTTAGGTCATTCTATCCTGCTGTTCCTCATTGGAGTTCTTTAATACTGAGATTCCGAGGTCATGCTGTAGTGTATTTGATATTGCAACTTGAAGGCCACTTTGTGCATTAAGCGATGAGGGAGATGTGGCGATTCTCACTGTTTAGAACTAGTTGTAACTATGGTAGTCCTTGAGGAGAATTGTTATCTGATCACTGCTAGTTGTGCTGATAACATGTGTCCTTCCGTGAAGAAAGTAATTTCACGGTTAACCTGAAGGGTGAAGGGTTACGTCACTTATTGCTCGCCTGCAATTTTTGGATATATCATGCATGTTATTTATTAACGAAACTATCTTTGATTTCTTGTCACTTTGTCATATTTCCCTGGCCCCTCAAAATGCAACTGTCTACGCTTTCGCTTGGAAATTCTATTGTTGTTGCACCATTTGTTAATGAAGCTGACATCTTCCAATGAGGTCGGCGGTTTAACTTGAGGGGCAGTGAAAGGGACAAAGAGGCCAACATCGTGCCATGCAACTTATGGTGAGGATGCTATATGATGATATTGCAAAGTGCACGTTGTAGCAATCATAACGACTACAAAACATCTGGCTTACAAGCAAGATTGTGGAAAAACCTGATCGACCTCTATAAAACTTAGCTTACAAACAGCTCCGACATTTGGGAACCCCAGCAGGGTCCCTGTAATTGGGGTGTCATCCTATGCGTCCGTTTTGGAGGACCCCGGTGGTAGGAACCGCTCCCACCATCCATATTCATATTTTGGATATGGAGCTGTCCACTTCTCAGGCTTCTCAAACTTCAAGTCAACCGGATTGGAGGCTAAAGCTTCTTGAAGATTGTCGGCCTCGAAGCTTTCCGTCAACACTCTGTCCAGTCTTAGCTTCATGAACCTGAGAATTCCGATTCCGAGATGCAGAACATGAGAGAGAGCTTATTATACATAGGACATAAACGATGTTTACTGGATACAGCTACATTTATGCACATACCAAATGCTAACAGAATACTTCATCAGCTACATTGCCCACTAGACCTAAAACAAGAAAGACATTGTCCAGTGGTGAAGCGTAAGAGAGACAGGAAGAAGCTATCACCGCAGCTGTTTCGCTCATCTTGGAATTGGTCTGGGTGGCGGTGGGGGAGGCCTCTGCTGCTTCTCCTCCTTGCTGGCACAGACTCAAGGGATGAGGAAGAGGGAGAGGGAGAACCTCTGCAGGGTTCGCGGGCACCACCCAAGAATGAGGAGGGGGGAGAAAGGCAAGGGTTTCTTGTTTCTTCGTCATGCCTTCAAAACTCTTGTTCAACTCCTTTGAGGGGTAAACATCACTTCAAAAAAGTTTAACAATTTACCCACACAGATGCACGCACACGAGCGTGCACACACATGGAAGTTACCCATGTCTTGCTTCTTGTGCCAACCTTCACCCCCGCCAACCACCAAGACTCCCCTATAATACCAGCCTTCAATTATGTGATTCTTCTGTAATGCTAATATCACATAATTTACCTAGGGAGATGTAGCGAACTTCTTAGTTGGATGGTTTATCCAAACTGCTTGTGATGCCACTAAACTTACGGGATGGTGAAGAACAAAACAATGTGCTGGGAAGATGAATTTCATCAAGCATAGGCAGAATGACTGGAACTATTTGGAAGCTGAGAGTGTAAACCAAGGAAGCAAGAGATCAAAGCTCTGATTACATTGATTGTTTTAATCTATTTTGTAAACCAAGGAAGCAAGAGATCAAAGCTCTGATTACATTGATTGTTTTGATCTATTTCAGGATCCTTATTTAATTAAAATTATAGGAAGCCACGGCCACTTTTTTAAGGCTAACTAGCAGCTAAAGGATCATTAGACAGTTATCCTTGTCTGAGGATTTAAACTCGTTGTCCAGAGAGGGTGTTCATTACGCATTCAGCAAAAAGTGCACAAAAAGACAAAAAATAATATACTAGCAAGACCAGTTGCGGCCCTATCACTACACGAGATATCGTAACCGACAGTTGAAAATGGTTAATGAAAGCACAGGGAAACAACTAGTGCTATTTGAATGCTAAACCCTGGAATTTGAAACCAGAACCAACTCAACTGTCCGGCCATACAGAGACCAAAAAAGATCACCAAAAGACTCAAATCACGCAGAGTTCCCTCGTCTCCCTCCTGAGAATAGGGAAGCCATCCCTACGAGTTTCTCAGAGATGGTTCACCGGGCAATCTTCTCTATTGCAGGGAAGGAACACCAAGTCTGGATGATTTCTCACTAGTTTTCTTTCAGAAATGTTATGACATTATTAAGGAAGATCTTTTGACAACAGTGAGGGACTTTCTAGAGGGAAAGGCTCGTTTAGGAGGCATCAATAAAGTCCTCCTACTCCTTATCCCTAAGAAACAAGGAGCACAAGATTTTAAGGACTTCCGGCTCATCAGTCTTTTGAATGGTACTTACGAGACCATCCCTAAAGTGCTAGCTAGGAGATTGGACAGAGTGTCGGACAAGTTGATATTCTAGAGTGTTTTTACCATGGGAAGATACATTTAGGAAAACTTCTTGGTAGCCCATGAGTGCCTCTTTAGTATGAAATCTCATAGGAAAAAAGAGGTAATTTTGAAGCTTGACTTTAAAAAGACCGACTTTAAAAAGACTTATGATGTGGTCAATTGACCGTGCCTACTTGATGTGTCAGACAAGATGGGTTTTGAGAAGAGATGGACAGAGTAGGTTTGTGCTTGTATTTCTTCAACCTCTTTTGTTGTGCTCGTCAATGGAAAGCCGACTCCTCCATTCTATAGTGGCAAGGGGCTCTTCTAGAGAGATCCTATATCTCCTCTTCTCTTTGTACTGATAACTCATATCTTGAGCAAGGTCTGGGTGAGAGCAGAGACTTTAGATTTGATCAGGGGCTTCCAAGTTGGGAGAGGTGATCCATCTATGACTCATTTATAATATGCAGATGATACTATTCTATTATTTGTAGAGGATAAGCATCAGTTTTCTGTGGCTAGGCTATTGTTGGAACTATTAGAGGAGGTCATAGATCTTAAGATCAACTTCGATAAAAGTCTTTTTGTAGGGGTGACCATGGAGGATAGGACCCTTCCGAGGGCGGCCCGCATCTTGGAATATAAGATAAGAGCTTTCCCTATATCCTATCTGAGTCTCCTGTTGTCTCTAGGTGCTCTACACTATGCGGATTGACAGTCTTTAGTTCAGAGATATGAGATTAGACTGACAGGTTAGAAGGTCAAATTGTTATTGTTATTCTACGAGGGAAGACTAATATTATGCAAATCATTGTTGGACAGCCTACCCATCTATTTCTTATCCATGTTTTGGATCCCAAAAATAGTGGCGAGGAAGGTGGAATCCATTCAAGTAGCATGGGAGTGGAGGAAAGTGCAGGAGGTGGTATGACATCAAGTGGGGTAAAGTAGCAACTAGCAAGGAAGAGGGAGGTGTGGGGTTAAAGAATATTAGGGACTTTAATTTGGCTCTCTTGTACAAGTAGTTATGGAAGTTGGGGGCGGGTGAGGATGGGCTGTGAGCACAGGTTATCATGCAGAGATACTATGGCAGGAGATGAGTCTGGGACCTGCCATCACTCTCACGGTAACACATTTCTCCCTATTTGGCAAGATATCTTGACTTGCAGGGACATTATCTATTCCAGCATCCGAGTCAGACTAGGAAAAGGTGGCAAATGTCTTTTCTGGAAGGATAGATGGTGCTACGACTTCACTCGGCCTCTTACTCGAGCCTCTTCCCAGCCTCAATAACCCCTCTAGGGTCGGTCTCCCAGACTTTTGACGTTCAGCTGTCAGGAGGTATCTGGGCACCGACTTGAAAAAGAATCCAAGCTTGAGGAGATGGAGTAACTTCATGACCTTCTTTAATTCCTCCTGCCTCCAGTCAGACAGAGAGGACGAGTGAACATGGAGGTGGAGGTTGGAGGGTACCTTCTCAGTCCAATCAACCTACTCATTTATCTCCGATGGCCATAGCCTCGTCCCAGATTTGGATGCCAAGGAGTCTGCTAAAGGTGAAGATTCTCATGTGGAGGATTTTTCAACATTGCCCACTTTGCCCACTTTGGATAACCTGTTTGTAAGATGTACTTGCAAGGTACGTGGGAGGAGCTTGCTAGGAGGACTCAGAGCACTTTTGGCTACCAGAGTGATGTGCATCACCTTATTGGGACTTTAGAGGAGATAGAGTCGCCTGGTGGTTGATTGTCCATGCTACCTTGTGGTCTTTGCGGGAGGAACAAAATAACAGGAATTTCAAAAGGGAAGCAAGGGGCAGGGGAGTGAGTGGTTTTGTTTATTTGTGATAGGGGATCTCCTTTGTAATGTAAACTCCCATAATTAGTCCCTTTTTGCTTTGTTGGGCGCTTAGAGGGGGCTGCACTAGCTTGGTGTGCTCCTTTTGCATGTTCAGGAATTTTTGGGTACTTACTAATTATACTTGTACGGTCTTCTTCTAATACAATAGTGGTACCAACCGATTTCAAAAAAAAAATCACGCAGAGAAGCCGAAGACTCCTTCACAATACACATCCAGCCAATTGTTGCCAGTGCAGTGGCTTATGCTACTCACAATAGTTCTGACCAGGTATGTCTTATTATGTATGACAAGATATTTATCTATTGATTCCTCGAACATGAGAAAAGAGTTCTTTTTCCTAGGAAAGGGCATTAAAGGGACCGTAAACCATTGATTCCTCAAAACATGAGGGAAGGATTGTTTAAGGAAAGGGTACCTTAAAGGGACTGTAAACCATTGATTCCTCAAACACAGGGGAAGGATTGTCCAAGGAAAGGGTACCTTGAAGGGGCAATAACAACGCCAACCACTTCTAAGGTGTGAGTTTGCCTTGACTTATGAAGGCTTAAATTTCTTTCTTGTATTTGCCTGAAAAATCTTTTACACGATGGGATCATTGGATGTGTTGTAAAACAATGTAAACTGTTGGTTTTGAAATCGCCACGTTTAAAACTCATGAAAATAAAATTCCTGGTTTGTAAGTCTCCGGTTTTGATTTTTTGAGTTGCAAACTCAAAACCAAAATCGGTTAAAAACGGTGCCAATGATAAGGAAACACTGTAAAACAATATACACATTCGAAAAAATGTAAAAAAATACAGTTTTATGAAATTTTGCGATATTTTGCAGTATTTTACGGCACACCAAAATGACCCCTGTAGACAATCTACAGGCAAACAACTTCCCCACTGTGAAGAACCCGACACCAAAGGACAGATATAACCCCCAAAAAAACACATTAGGAAAAACCCAAGTTTTGGCGGCCAAGAAAAAGGAAGGCATACGTGATCCAAGTGGCATCTGTGGAGACGAGCGCCACGGCCGGCCTCTTCAGCCGCTTGGTGATGTTGGGGAACTTGTCCAGGAACTTAGGCTCGATGACCAGCCAGAAATCCTGCTCCCGGTTGCGCTCCCCAAAGTTGCGGAGCCTCTCGGACAGCTGCTCCTGGAAGTGCTCCTCCTCGTCCAGCATGAACTTGGCGTTGGCCACAACAAAGTAGTACCGTTTCAGCTTCCCCTGGATTTGTGAAAGGGGAGAGAAGCGTGAGACAAAGGGGAAGTAGCTGCGCATTGGGATCTTCTCAGCAACACCCAAAGCTGCCATGTTTCCCAAAAAGTGGGGAGGGGTAATGGAGCAAATCTACTTACGGCTCGTCTGAATTGTTGTAAAATACCAAGATCTTTGTGGGTTTTGAAATTACCAGCTTCAAAGCGAGTGGAAACAAAAATCTCAAGAGTTTGGTTTATGCACATTTCCTCGGTGAAAAACAAAAACCACAGATCTCAGTTGTTAAGGGGAGTGGGTCTGGGAAAGGAATTCGCACCTCATCGGAGGGCGGGGAGGAGCCCACTTGGTCGGGGTCGACTGCGACGGCCCTTGCGGGAGCAGAGAGGGAAGTGAGCGGCCGCGGCGGCCTGTTGAAGGCCAGCCGGAGGCCGCCGATTGTTCTGGTGAAGCAGCTGGACTGGGGACGGAAAGAAGGCAGCTTTGGGAGGCAGGGCCTGTCGCCATGGATTGGTGCCAAGCCTGCCGGGCCGGCGGCACAAGGAGATCCCAGAGTTAGAGCAGCGGGAGCCACCATGGCCAGGGTGGGAAGGTTGCCGTTTCTGCTGGTGGGGGGAGGAAGCGGAGGAGGGAAGGGAAGGGACCTTATCCGCACTGGCTCATGTTCCTCCGACGTCGTTTACGCTTAAAGTGTTCCTCCGAGGGCATGTCACACAGAAGGATCGCATTGGGGGCTCAACCGCTCAACTATCACGAGCAGCCTTTGCTGCCTGCCCATCACGATGATTGACCGTGTGCAATTATTTTTATATGTTTATTTATATTTTATTTATTTATTATGACAAAATAAATAAAGGAGATTTTTTTTTTTTTTTTGGAGGGGGGAGGGGGGGGGATAGTTAGCGAGAAAATTCACATCTCGCGGCGGAGATGTGAGTCGAATCGGCGTCCTTTTTCAAAAGAAGGAAGAGGTGAACCACCGCGCTGCTACGGAGGTTCCGAATAAATGAGCTATGTGACCATTCACGTCAATTTATCAATGTTTCACGTTGCATTAACAATGATCATATCTGTCTGCTCCGACATCTTTTCATTTTAGAATTGATTATGTGTGAATTTACAAAGTAACTAAGTAAAATTACATACCACGGAGTGTAGCATTTATTATTCAAAGCACGACTTTTTTGGACTATTTCAAAGTTTGTTCCCTCTAAATTGATTAAGCTAGGGGGAAATTCTACAATATATTTATTTAATTTCTCATGGTGGCACTTTTATTTAAAAAAGCCCCTTTGAAGGTATAAATATTTAATGTTTTTACATCTGTGTAACAAATCACTCGTGCTGTTTGGTATCAGGACCAGTGGAAATGTAGCTGAGTTATCTTTTAATCTCTGTTTGGTTTGCTTGAACTTAAAGTTATATAGGGGTAATATGCGAATAAGTTGTCTTCACTTTTGATGTTAAATCTGAGTAGTAACTATTACATTTGAAGCATTTAGGGGTAATTGCATTCTTAAAAAAAAATCTGAAAGAACTGTTATTTTATTAGGAAAGAAATATAACGGAGGGTTAAAAGTCACGTACATGAACAATTTCTTAACTAATTTACACACAATTTGTAAACACAAAAATGATAATTTGAGAAAATATTTCCCAAACTTCCAGAATATTTTCGATTTCCTTGAGAGTTTATTTGCCCACCTAGACTTCCCACTCTCTCTCTCTCTCTCTCTCTCTCTCTCTCTCTCTCTAGAAAGGAGAATCTTAGTCACACTATGTGCAAGTAATATGGGAATACAAACATATGTTTTTTGTTTCTCATAAAATTTGCGAACACGGTGTTTTCCTTCTCGGCAAAATCTTTTTCACGTTTTTCACATTCTTGTGAAATATTTTCCATGAGTCTTGACTTTGTGAAAAATTTATAGAATGTAAATATCCATTAAAAGAAAAAAAAGGTAACAAAAAAATAAGATAAGTTTAGAATAAATTAATGAGTTAAGAAATCATTCCACCTGAGGTTGAATGAGTTATCTCCGTGCTAGACGTAACAAAAATAAATTAATGTTAGACACTTAAAATAACGTATTTATTTATTCACACTTAAATGACATTGATACCGAATATGAATTTAATAACTAAATTTCGAGATATTATATCTCTTTATAACTAGCTAGGTCACTGGTACTTGTTCTAAAAGAAGAATATTTATAAGAGTCGAACATTAAAAAATGTATTTTATTTGAAGAGCGTAATGAATGCAATAACATGTCTTTCGTGTTGGCACTTTGTCAGGAGCAACGTTCGTTGACTCGGTGATCCGTATCGGATCGAGATCGCTCAGATCTGGTATGATATGTCTGAGTCGTACGTGACTCGAGCCGACTCGGTCGTCTCTCACCCTATCTGGTAGATCTTTCTTCTCCCATCCTAGTACCCTCCCAACTCGACAGCGGTTTCTTCTCCCACCCGGTTCAACCACCCCACCCCCGACAGTCGCCCACCGCAGCTGGCAACGTCCCTTCTGACCGGATCATTGTCGCCACCGCCGGATCTCGTCTATCATTGTCGGATCATCGCCGGAGCACGTCTAGAAGGTCTCAAAGAAGGATAGAGAGAGAGGGAGGAGTGACTCTGTCCGAGTCGATTGGATCATGTCTCAGATTTTCTTGGATTCGAGAAGATCCGCTCGAGTCACCGAGACTCGGACCGAGTCAACAAATCATGATCAAGAGTAATAGATCGGAACGAAGCATGGGATGTAGTAAGAAGCCTCCTTTCTTATAAACCAAGTCTATCAATTAAAAAACAAGCCATGAAAATAAATATTTATTTTAGGAAGCTTATTCTGAATTATGCAAGCAATAGATTGAACAATGCACATGAAATTGGAGAAAAGGGCAAGTTTAAGAGTCGCCCAGTTAGGGGTCCAGCGGCGTGTCGATTCCCCCCCCCCCTTTTTTCCGGATGTTGTTCATGGTTTGGTTTGACCGGATTAAATTTGATTTGATTTCATGAAAATTTTTACACAAATAAATTGGACCAAGTAATATTTAAAATTAAATCAGATTAAGTTAGCATTCTGAAAAAAATACTAAGAATATCAAGAAAAACTTTAAAATATCTAAAAAGAGGCACTCTAAATTTAAAATATCTAAAGAGGGCACTCTCTGCAAATTTAATATCTAGAAAGGGAAAAATACATATTTTTTTCCAAATATACTACCAAAAAATTCCAGCAATTGCTTTACAAATGAAACTCTCTAATCGAAAATGAGATGTGTAATTTTTTTGAGATTTTTAATCCCAATAAGCGTAGTTATGTTTTAGTACCTCCTATATAACTCTTATTTTTAAAGTCCCTCAAATCTCTACGTAAAAGGCCATCTGATTTGCAAACGTTAAAAAAGATGAATATATTGGAGAATATTCTATCCGAGAGTAATGGTGGAATGAAAATCTCATAAATGCCCTCTCTCTCTCTCTCTCTCTCTCTAACTCTCTCTGGTCAGACCATCGCCGATCCTCCTCTCCTCTTCCATTCTCCTCTTCTACTGCATTGTTGACAGGTGCACGCCTTCAACAATGCCCCGCGGGCGCAGTCGAACACCTCCTAGAAGGTGCCAGCGTAGGACATCGCATTGCCAGGCTTTGGGGGCATCAACGGCAGGCGCCCGAAGCACAGGCTCATGCCGACAAACTCCCACATCAGGATTGCGGCGAGCTCGGGGGTGAGGCTGAGGAGCCTAATGGTGGTGGGGAGGGCCATGATCCCGACGTTGACGACGGTGGTGGAGAGGTTGAAGACGACGCTGGCAAAGGACACCCCGTCGAGCCCGAGGTTACCGCCATTGAGGAAGGCAGAGGAGGAGGGTTCTTGGGCAGGAAAGGGGTGCAATAGTAGTGGCGACGGCCCTCCTTGGGTGCGTCGTCCACCCAGGTGATGGGCAGCACTGTCATCTTCTCCCTCCTCCGGAGAGGGGCCGCCTCTCCCCCCTCTCTCTCTCTCTCTCTCTCTCTCTCTCTCTCTCTCTCTCTCTATATATATATATATATATATATATATATGTGTGTGTGTGTGTGTGTGTGTGTGTTCAGGAGGATCTATCGTGCTAGGGATCCAGTCGAGGGGATCCCTGTTGGCTCTGGCCTGCGAACCCAAAGCCTCCACCAGCACCTCTCTCTCTCCCCCCTCATCCTCTCTTGACGGATCCGATGCCAGTGCTAGGGATCCAATCGAGGGGATCCCTGTCGGCTCTAGCTTGCGAACCCAAAGTCTCCACTAGCACCTCTCTCTCTCCCCCCTCATCCTCTCTTGACGGATCCGATGCCAGCAAGCCCACCTAGGATCCTTCGGTATGTCTCCACCTTCCTGCTCCTGAGGAGATGTTTGTCTCGCTGGACAATCGCCTGGTGCCGGAGAAGAAGAGCTGCTGCATCACGACAGGGAGACAAGCACGACGACGGAGATGGACGACAACAACAAAGATGCCCAGCCCCGTAGGTGATCGTCGGATGTCACTTGCATGAACAAGGAGAAGATGACGAGCGTGGACGGAGGCACCAAGAGAGAGGGAGAGGTGGGGGGAAGACGTGAAGTCACTCTGTGTAGGAGTGACTTCACGTTCGCACACAGTCGCCTCTCTCTCTCTATCTATCTTTATGTGTGTGTGTGTGCGTCCTGCGCCGAAGGGGGAGACCCCCTCTGGCACCCCCTCCTCGTCACTCTCTCTCTCTCTATCACTCTCACTCCGTGTGTGTGTGTGTGTGTGTGTGTGTGTGTGTGTGTGTGTGTGTGTGTGTGTGTCACAACCCAAGATCTGGATACCGGATCAAACCCGATATCACCCGGATCCTACGCCGCCACCCACGAGCTGAGAAGCTCGAAAGAGTCAAAAGGTGTCACGGGAGTATATAGAAATCTAAAATAAATGTAAGAATTAAAGTGATGAAATTGAAATTTACATGTATAAACAAATTTACACATTTTTATACAATTACCAGTCCAGATATACATAAGTCTTAAATGTACAGGGCAACAAAGAAAAGTACACAGCCTCTAGGGCATACTCCGGCTAACACAAGCTGGCGACGCTAGGACCTCAAACGCTGCTCAAGGCCTCCGAACGACGAGGAGGCATGCCGACCTAAAAAGGAAAGGGGTAAGCCTCATCTCATTGACTCAGTAGGGGTCCCGCAAATCTCCACCATAATAAAATAGAATAAACAGAGCTGCAGATAATAAAATATAAAGACAGTAAAGTAGGTAAAGCAGTAAGAACCGCACTGCACACAAGAAAATCTTCTAAACCACTAACTGCCAAAAACTTGCGCACCGTCGGGACACCTCGAATATCGGACACAACTCACGTCGAAGCGGATTCTCGAACCAGGGTCACATAAAGCTAGACCACGATGTCTCAGAACAACTCTCCTAGGACACACACGCTAGGATCTAGGCTACTCCATAGACCCTCGACCGATCAACCAAGACACACGGCTCCACAGCCGGACAGGACTCATGAAGACAAGGAGGAACCACACCTCGATCATGAGTGACCAGGACTCCGAGCCGCCAAAACACTGGAACTCGTGAAAAAGGGAACCAGAGTCGAAACCTCTCGGGTGACAGGAGCACTACCCACTAGAAGCAAAGTCGGATGCATCCACTGACGTCTTAGTCTGCACCCCTGGTGTCTCTATACTCGCCCCAGGCGGAAACTGAGACACACTAACCACGGAACCATAGAACAAGGAGTAGCTGGGGTCACGGTCGTCATCACGTGTCTGAAGCCCCCAACCACGTGTGGATACACAGACCATGCGCTCTAGGTCAGATCCTCTAGCTGGTTTTCCCCTCAGCCCGAACTCAGGCTGCAAAGACGAGGGGCCCTATAGTAACCAGCTTAAAAATCGTCACATCGGGAAAGCTCTCCACCACTCCCAAGTGAGTCCGCACACATGTGCGCAGGAAAGGTACGACTGGTGGGAAAGGTCACCAAAAAGATGAGAACTCGCTAAAGAAGAGGAAAGCCACCGGAACACCATCGGTCCTTACGTAACTCACCGTACACGTGTAACACAACACGAGGCGGCGGTGGACATGACACAAAACCCTAGAATCTCTGACTGGGTGACTACTCTGTGGACAGTCGGTGAAACCGACAAAGACGGAAACCACCACACGCGAAAATGTGGAAAAGCCGACCTACGACTGATAGGGGCTGAGCGGCCAACTCACTGCCCGCCCATAGCACTAGGTGGCCACACAGGTGGCCGCCACCCTGAGACAGGGGCGGCCAACTCCCTGGCCCCCCACAGGCCTGGGCGGCCAGGAGGCTGGCCGCCCAACATCTGGACAGAGGGGCCTGGGCGGCCCAATCAGTGGCCGCCCAGTAGACTAGGCGGCCAACCCAATGGCCACCCACCCTTGGCCTAGGCGGCCACCTCCCTGGCCTCCCAGACACCTGGGCGGCCAGGCCTTTGGCCGCCCAGAAGGGCATGGGCCTGGGCAGCCACCACCCTGGCCGCCCAGCACCCCTAGCGGCCAGAACCCTCGCCGCCCAACTGGGCACTCCCAGAACAGGGTCCCCTCCGGGGACCACCCCCGGAGGCTCATTCCCTGGCTTGATAGGCCCACATTGGGCTTGGAAACCATCGGCACGCGTAGGGAATCACCCCCGACCACAATGCCACGCACGAAACTCGATTTCGGCGAATCGATTCGATCACACTCCCATAAACATGAAATTTCGCCGAAAAGTGGTAAACCTCGCTCTCTCGCTCAAAACTCGACCGCATGCGAGAGAAAACACGGGGAGAGTAGTGTGGGTCTGTCCCCCTACCTTTCGCAAAAAAAACTGCCAAAAATCGTCTCGTTTACTCGAGACGAACCCCGTTCACGCGAGCCACCACGCCGCGCCATCGCCTCCGGCCCTTCACGATCGTCCCCACCACTCGCTCACAGCGCCATCCCCCAGTCTTGCCCACCGCCGCCGTCCGTCAGCCGCCGGAGAGGTGGTGGGAGAGAAAGGGAGAGAAACGGGAGGGAGAGAGTGAGACGCGAGAGTGAGGGTGATGGAGAGAACGGAGGGGTGGGGGTTAATAGGTTTTAATTTTTTCTTTTAATTTTTTTTAAAAAACTCACATTAGCCCCGAAAATTCTTGAAAAATAAAACTTGATACCGACAAATTCTGGGAAAAAGCAGGGCCGCTTAGCTCGTTGCCACGGACCCGAAATGACCCATAAAAGCACCATATGAGGGTCTAAAAATCTGAAATTAAAGTCTGAAACCCGCTCAGACACGATCCACGACCCACAAAAAAAAGATCCGAAAAACCCGGGTCATGACAGACCTCCCCCTTAAACAAATTTCATCCTCGAAATTAGAACGATGCAAAGAACTCAAGGGGGAGAGCTCATCCAACGAGCACCACCGAAGCGCAACACAACTATCATACTCCACACGACTCCTCCGAGGGACAATGCGAGACTGATACAACCAATAGGGTCCTCTCGCACCCTTGCGCCAATCCAAACCAATCCTCAGACCGCCCGAGGCCCACACAGATGGACGAGTCTAGCAACACCTCAGCTTCTCAAAGCTTCCTAGTGCAATAACAGGAAACACGCCCCACACAAGAGGAAAGTACCTAATACCGGCCACCACTCCACCTAATGCTGGGGAAGACATCACCCAGTAGTCCATTCAGGACAATGGCCTCCTCAACTACCGAACGCCGAAAACTCCTCACAGGGAGCACAATCGCAATTTCGACCATGAGCACAACTCTGATGGCCATCACAGTTGACCGCGACATATCTGACAGCTCCACACGGTCAGCAACTAAAATTTCGAGAGCCGAAACTCACCTAATCCCACCTCACCAATCACACGCTCATAATGGTTCTACATAATCAACGGCTCCCACCTCGGAAGCCGATCACAACGAATGCTCACCGGTCGATGCCGATCCAATTGCCAAGTTCTCGCCAACCTCGACCACTGCTCGTGGGACACCCAGCATTAACTATCCGAGATCTCACCAACCGCTGATCTCATCATATCATGACCAACCCGAGGAGCAACACATCGGGTGAAGGAACCATTCACCAGCAATTGGTCCCCCACCGACCAAGAAATCCTCGAGTCACTCTTCCCTCCCGATTCTCCGCAGAATCGACAATCTAAACTCCGGATGTCCATCCACATCCATCGGCTCATACATCTGCAACCTCCACGCCTGGGCCACACATCGACCGAGTATTATTCTGATCTTCTCTGGCTGGATAGCCAACCCAGCTTCTCATGTGGGAAGAAGAACCACAAGGTCGCTCGCGCGAACCTTGAATTCCACCATCTCACTAGTCCTGGCACAACACCTCGAAAACCCCTTCTCAAGGGCAGGGCCGCTTTCATCATATCAATGTATTTGAATGTTTTTCTTTAGATTTGATCACTACAATCAAATGGTAGATGCCAACATCTGCGAATGGATATTAACTTCAGTGGTAGTTTTGAAACTATGTGGGCCCCTCTGATAATAAGGTAAGGGTAAGGGCGAATGGACGGGTTGCCCAAGCTTATTGGCAGGTTGCACCCCTATCCACCTTTGATAAACTCTGGAGTAAGGGGGTGCAAATATGACATTTATGTTGTTTTGGTAGAATTAGGTGTTCGATCTGCTTGGGTCGAATACGCCATTCACCGTCATCAGAGCGAATGACTTATTCGCCCTTACCCTACCCCCTTATCCAATTGGGCAGAGTAGTAGTGTATGTATGTTTACAGATGAGCAAGTATGGTCTTTTAATAAATAAAAAATAACAATGGCCGAGACAAAAACTTCCCAAAAATGGAATTTAGGGAAACCTAAGGAGCCGATGCCCCATTTTGAAAGAAAAAAAGGCTTATTACTGGTCGAGTATCATCATAATAAAGAACTTCAACATCAAGCTACGCTTCAAGGGAATGGTTATGTCTGCTTCTTATTAAGCTAATCTGCGTCTTATTAAGTTAATTGAACTTGGAGGAGTTCAAGATTTGGAGACTAAAGAAATTCCTTATAACGTCCCCTTCGCTTTGTCTTTTCAGGACAGAGCAAAAAGGGTTATCAAAGAAGAACAAAAATACCCTTTTTCCCAACATGTTTCACACCTACGCAGATCACAATCTCACAGAAGCTGAATCCCATGATCTAAACATCTTTTTTTTTTAAAAAAAAAAGGCACTTGCAACACTTTTGGTTGGCCACGTTTTCACTCGAGATTCGAATGCGCCGATAGTGCGAGAGTGGCGAAGTCCATGGATACTACCAACGGCTGAAGGAGCGTCCCCAAGAATTACAAATCATCCATCTACAGCACAAAAGTGAATTTGTGTAGAGATTATTCGGCGGGGGAGGAAAGAAGCCAGGAACCATAAAGCATTAAACGTCTCATAAAATATGCAGCCTGTTCAGGATGATCATTGCAATTCATCTGGTAGCAAAAAAGGACCGTCGTTTTGTGCATACTTCGGAGCAAAACCACAATAAACAAAATGGAATAAAGAAACAAAGACCTCCAATCCATGGTCGCAGCCGCAGAATGATCACAGACCTAAGAAAAAAAATAACGATAGGAAGTCATGGCAAATTTCAGCTTATCTAGACCGAGTGGAGAAAAAAGGGGAAGCAATTGAAAGAATGTCAGGCACCAACATCAGACATGGTTTCTTTAAACATGGCTTCAAGAACATAGTGAGGATTCCTCACGGGCAATCCCATAAATCAGTGTCACAATAAAAATACAGGGAAAGAAGCCATAATCTTCAAAATGAGGATGGGAAATGAAACACAACAAAATATTGATTACAACGGAATCTGAGTGGCAGCACACAGACAATGTTACCAGCATCACCAGAAAAGATTGTGCCCAAGAAAATGAGAAAGTATCCAAAACATGCTACGACGTCTCTTCTAGGTTGAAAGCTTTGGTAATCTACTTATTTCATCCACATAAGTCAGTTCTGCTCTAATGTCGCAGGGGATTTCAACACATTTTCACTTGCATCCACTGGAATTTCATCATACGTCATCATTGGAAGCTGCTTGAATACAGAAGATTAGTTGCCCTTTATGTCGCATTAAAACAACACTCTTTGTAGAGATATAAAGTAACTGCTACCTAGTCCATGACTCACCAATAATACTTCCCAAATAAGATGCCCTTCACAGTCAGGCAAACAAATTTTGCATATTCAAGCAATGGCAATTATATACAACAGACACATGGGAAGTTCAAGAACTCAGTGGTCGATTGAACTGATCAACCTACATAAGTCAAATGAAAGACACGGAAACAAGACTCACTGTTGTATAGAAGAGGAATCAGCACACCGTAATGTGATTTCGCAGAAAGAACAAGGTTCTAAGTGCTCTACATTCTGTCTCATAATTCAAAACCATCCAACAACACGGTTCAAAGTTTCCACAAACTTTAAACAAACCCCACAAAAACATTGGTAGTGTTACCGAACATCAATTGATGACAACTATGGTATTCATTACCACCCGATACGGGGTACTGGCCTTGGCCGGTCTTGTTCCTCTCATTTCATACTGGTACCGGCCGGTACAGGTTAAAAAAACAAAAACCAGACAAACCAGGGCATACCGGCCGATAAGGCCCTTAGGTCCCTCTCACGGGATACACTTTGTGACAGCCCGTGAGAGAGAGCCCTCCCCTTCCAGCTGCCGCCCACCACCAGTCAGCTGCCGGACCACCGGCCACCATGATCCCGCCGGAGATCACTGCCGGTGATCGCAGCAGCCACAGCAGCTCCCTCGGGTTGTCCATGCAGTGCATGCAGAGGCCGCAGCAGCCAGCAGCGGAGAAGCCTGGCCGCCTGACCCGCCGGCCACCTCGATGCCGGTGATCGTCGCCAGCCGCCGACCCAAGCCGCTGCAGCCGCAGAGCAGATCCGGCCCCCGGTGACCAGATCCAGCCATTTTCTAGCTGATACCAGTTATATAAGGAGGGAGAACAAGGTGGAACCGATACCATACAGGCCGGTACCAGCTCGTACCAGTACCGGCCCTGCCCGGTACCAAAACCAGTACCGGGTTTGAATACCTTGATGACAACACCTATATCAAAAATCATTTGCACATTGAGGCCGGTTATGGATGGAAAGGGCTACAGGTGAATCAATTTCATCATTGGATCATTGAAGCAAAGGGTGGAGGGGAAGAGAGAGAGAGAGAGAGAGAGGGGGGGGTATGCATGCGTCAGCTCCGCATGCCCATGGATGGACAGGTGGCTTACAGTGTGTCAGGGTCAGGGGTTCTTGAAAATTGTGTTCCTTGAGAAAAGATTTTTTTTCCCGGACTCAAAAAACATTGTGAGAAAAAAAACCCATGGTTAGGGGTTGTTAGCAAAAGTGAAATCTTATGTTGGTTGGTGAGTGTAAATCTCAGCAGTTGTTAAGAGACAGAGCAAAAGATCCAAGGAGAACAAGAGAGAAACCTGGGTTTTTCCCAGAGGAAAAGGCTTTCTTAAGCTGAAAGGTAGAAAAATTTAGCTAATTTTTCTGCCTAAGAAACAAAAAACTTTCCACCAATGATTATTTTCCCAAGCGACTAATCTTAAGAAACCAACTTTTTCCAGAAAATAGACTTTTCTGTTCAACTTTCCAAAACCCCTAACCCACGCTTAGGGTCCAACAAAACTTCCTACTCTTAGCATTTCTAAAACTCATTTTTCTGCTGCCTTTCGCCATGCAAAGCATGTCAAATTTGATGTCGTACTCCATGAGCATGTCAAATTTGATATCTCAAAAGTTCATATTATAACTAGCCTGACATCAAAGGTTGATTTTTTTTCTTATCTCTGGTGGCATCAGCAGATCAGTTGAGCTCAATTATGTTCACCTACATAAATTTCCATGAAAAACCCACAGGTGATTTCTGCAATTTACTCTCCATGCACTCAAGAGAGCTCACAGACAACTTGCACTTTTCCCATGGAGTGCTTCCCACAGTAGCAATACTGATTGGGAGGAACAAAAACACATTTTTTTCCAGTGCTGGAAGAAAAGGTCCACACGGACTAATCACCAGATGCAAAAACATAATTCTCCAAATGTATTAAGGTAATATTGGAACTTCAGAACCACTTCAGATTAATGGGTTTTTAGAGAAAAAAATCTGATTTTCTGACAATTGTCAGAAAGAACAGAATTAAATCAAACATATTCTGAGGAGTCCGCCCATGTAGGATTCTGAGAATAACAAACAGCTGTAATTGGGCTCTGATAAATCTAAGGCCCCAAGCGGCTGTTTGGAACAGATTAATTCCTGTCAAGGAATACAATGACCAGAATCTCCACAGAAACATTTCCAAATGCTACCCACGATAATCTCCAGACATGTTTGATTAAAAAATCAAACTAAAATGTAAAATAACATAAAGGGTTCAAAATTGAAGCCTTCGGATAAATTCCGTTTTATATACTAGCATATAAATTGCATTGTGTGTTTAGTGATGTCTAACCAAATATAGATGGCTCAAGCTCAAGATTCTACTGCTTCATTTTCCCACATTTTCCCTATTTTACTTGACTTCTATGGACATGTGCCATCATAGAAGAATTAACAACTATCGCCCTGATGTGGCAGGTAAATGTTCGTCAGAAAAAGATATTGAAGGAAGACAATCAAGTCCCTGAAAATGGAGCACCACAGATGTTCTGTTCGAAGGTGCACAAATGTTAAAACTGTGGAATGCATTCTAAAGAGATCTTTTGATGGAGTAATTTGATAGTAGTTGCAAAAATATATGGGGGCAAATAGTCACCTTTTCCTGCTCCACCGTCATCTAGTTTCATCTCGGCCTACAAGAGAAAATTTGTCCTCTTAACAAAGACAGAAGAGGAAAATGAGGATTAACTTATAGTATGAAAAATAGAATACTAGGCATTCTTAAGGGGGAAACCTAATGGCTCTCCTACTTATGTGTTTTTGCACACATATCTACAATTAAATGTTAGTTTGCAGCATCCTCCGTCAACTTGTGCAGATTGTAGAAACAGGATTATATACTCCCTATCGATCCATGCAGACAAAAAAAATTGTAAGTTGCAGTATCATGAGTAAATCTCTATCATCAAGGAGCTATGTTCTTCTCATCACATCGCATGCCATATGCTGGTGTGTTTGAAGAGAGCACAATTATTGCACATTCCGGGAAACTAGACTTAACATAGAAAATATATGAATTCGAACTTTGCCTTTTGCTTACAACTGGGCTAATTTGGCTTAGATATATTCTCAATGTTTCTCTTGATGGATGGAAGAGCCTTCAATAACCTATAAGCTCTTCCATCTAGTTGAAAAAAATTTGTGGGAGGAGTATCTCCTCCACCCAACAGTTGTACTACCACTGTTTAGCAATAAAATTGGTGGTACAACCACTCTTTTTTTCTCCTTTTTCCTTTTCTTTTTTTTTTTTTTTTTGGGGGGGGGGGGGGGGGGGGGGGAAGGGGCGGGGGGCAGTGGGGGGGGTGGTGCAGGGCGATTCAGTCTGGCATCAAGGGGATATGAATCATATGATATGAGACAACCACATAGCACCAGCAGGAAAAAAAATGAAGCATCAAAGAAACTCAACAACATAACAAGACTTCGCTATGTCAAAGTCTACAGAAAACACAAATCCCTAATTCCTATTACACCATGGTATGGTCTCCCTTCAAAAACACAAATCCCCTTGGGCAGAGCAAATTGCAATAGACAAATCTGACTAGGAACTTGTCCAGTGAAGAAAGGATATTGTTTCACTTGACCATATTACATGATGTCTAGATTTTCATATAATTGACTTTTACAAGAGATGATCAAATTTTTCGGAATGTTATGTCGTCCCTAACTTCATAAACTGAGTCCAAATAAACTTTCCAAAGCTAAAGACCTAATCCTGATCTGAAAATATTTATTCTCTTCTTAATATTTCCTAATTAATAAATATTTAAAAAATAAGGATAAGTGTTGGCATCACAGAATATTATCACCCCTTTTTTTTGAAAGAAAGAAATACTTTATATATATGGGTGGGTTGCACATAAAGGGGCTATGTAAATAGCCAGTGCGGAGTTTATTCCGTGCGTGCACATAGTATCAGACGATTTGGGTTCGGGTGCTAGACCTTTCCTCACTGACCGCAGTCAGTGTTGATTTACATCGGCCTTATGACACCCCCTTCCCGCGATCCCGTCCGGTCCGGGGACGTCACAACGTATAGACGGACTGTTGTGGGCCGAGATATCTATAAGACGTTAAAGGCCGAACCATCGCATATTTCAAAAGCACAACTATACTATTTCCATAATATAAACACACATAATTTACATTGTATATAGTGTTCTACATATCTCTACCCAAAAGTCATATTTACATTCATAATACAAAAGAAAACTAAACCTACTTATTCTATGCAGCGGAATCCAGACTACACCTAGGATCACCCTCCGACCTACTACCCGTCGGAGTCAAAACGCACACTTGTCAGTTTCCTGAAATAGTTAGGCAACAGATATGAGTCCAAAGACTCAGTAGGCATTAAAACCAATCACATGCTTATCATATAATAGCCCGTGCAAATCCATGATATATGTAAAGCTAATCACAATTTCATTGGATTGTACATATGTTGTGGATGCGAAGGAAATATAATAGAACAAAATATTTTTTCATATTTATAAGAAATTGTGTATAACAAATCTTATCTGACTTATAAATGACATGGTACATATTTTAGTTAAATCAGAGTTTATACAAATGAACTTATTTTCAAATCATAGCAGAGTCATATATCAAATCTGAACTTCATATTAGGCCATGTCTGTTTACAAAATCACATAATGTATTAGTTATTTATCACATATTGGATAAGCACATGTTGAACACGCATCCCGTCACTATAAACAGTAACAAACACATATCTGGGTATCTATATGTCGACTTAAAGACAAATGGTCTAAACGTTGGAGCCTATCGGCCTTGATCAACTGCGCAGGATCGGGAGTTAATACTCCACCATTCCCAAGATAATTTTCTTATTCTGGGTTCCGGATTTTACAGAAGTCTGTTTGTCCTCAGAAATGGGCCTAATCCCGTAACAGATGTTAACTACGGTTTGTCGCCCCACACCTCCTTAAAATGACTCAGTCCATATGCTTAATCTTTTTTTTATTCTTATTACATAGTCATCTCAATACATAAAACTTGTCATTAAAATTACTAAAATAACTTATTATCAGCGAGTCATATTTTAATATCAAATTTTAATTATGGGGTAGTGGGTCAAATCTATTAACTAAATAAATCACTGTTGTTTAACTATATGAAATTACACTTCTAATTATTAAAATAAAATTAACATAATAATAACTAAATAAATAACCGATTCTAAGCATAAATCATCAGGCCAAAAATGTTAAATAAATCACTGATTGAAACATGAATAATTACATTTCAAATAAAATCAAATCAAAGAAATATAAATATCAAATAATATGCCGTCAATTTATCATGTGTCTACCTTTAGGGTGGACTCCCCAAATTAAATTTAATATCTCACCCGAGCTCCCGTAATAATCTTTATGTAGGAAAAGATAATTTATCTGCCCTAAAAATAATTTATCTTATTATATCTTCCCCAAATAATAAAATTTAAATAACCCGCAACTTACCCGTAAGGACGGTTTTCTACGTAAAGGAGGGCAAACTTCTCCAAATAAATCTCCAAATTTTTCGTCTAAACTTCTATCAAATGATCACCTTATTCTGACTTCGTTTTCTTTTTTTCGCCTATTTATAAGACAATGAGAGAGAGAGAAGAGAGATGAGAGAAGAGAGATGAGAGAAAAAGATTAGAGAGAGAGAGAGAGAGATGAAGAAAAGAGAGAGGGAGAGAGTTTAGAGAACGTGAGAGAAAGGGAGTTGAGAGAATGAGAGAGTTGGGAGGGAAGAGAGAGGTGTATGGGAGGGGGAGGGGGAGAGGAGAGTGAGGACGTGGGAGAGAGGAGGGGGGTATTTATAAAGAGGGGGGGGAGAAGATAAGAAGAAGAGGGGAGGGGAAGAGAGAATAAGGAGGAGGGAGAGGATTATGTTGGGGGGAGGGGGAGAAGATAATGTGAAGGTTTTTTTTTTTTTGATATCAATCGGATAAGGAGGGAGGGGGGGATAAGAGAGAATGTGATTTTACACAAAACCCTCTAAAATTTAACAATAATAGGGTTTCAACATATTAATCTATTCTTTCTTATTTTTGACCTACCAAATGTCAAAATTTGAAAATGTGTTCAACAAAAAATTTATAGATCTTTAAATTCTCTTTCCAATAGGTCTAATATTGACCATATTCCGACATTCCTATGAAGAGTTATATGCTAATAAAGTGAGATATCAATTTAATTTATTTAATAAATTCGTTAAACCCATATTCACTCTACAGTTCAAGGTATTGGGGTTTGGTTAAGAGAACCTAAAATTTATAAGAGTTTTAAATATAAGATATTTAATTATTTTTAAGTTTCGGACAGATTGAGATGTTACAAATCTCTCCCCCTTAAACAAATTTTGTCCTCAAAATTTAAAAAGTTACTCAATACGTACCGAATAGTCGTGGATATCCCTTCCTCATTTCATCTTCCATCTCCCAAGTGGCTTCTTCTACTGAGGTACTTTTCCACAATACCTTCACCATTAGAATTGTCTTCGTTCTCAGCACTTGTTCTTTCGATCGAGAATGCAAACTGTTTTCTATTCATATGTAAGATCTAGTTGAATTCCCAAATCCTCAAGATCAAGTCTGGCATGTATTTTCTTAACATAGACACATGGAATACATCATGAACTCCTGACAACGATGGTGGTAAAGCCAGTTGATATGTCACTTCACCAATCTTTTTTAAGATTTCAAATGGTCCAACGTACCTTTGACTAAGCTTGCCTTTCTTGCCAAATCTCATTACTCCTCTAGTAGGCGAAACCTTCAGAAATACGTAATCCCCGACAGTAAATTGTAGATCTCTCCTTAGCATAACTTTTCTGCCTACTCTGAGCTGTAAGTAATCTTTTTCTAATCAACTCGACCTTTTCTACACAATCATGTACAATCTGTGGCCCAATCAATCTCCGCTCACCAACCTCATCCCAACAAACAGGTGATCTACATGGTCTACCATATAATGCTTCATATGGTGTCATTCCTATAATTACATGATAGGTGTTATATGCAAACTCAATTAAAGGCAAATGTTCATCCCAACTGTCTTGTCAGTCTAAACTATACGCCCTCGACATATCTTCTAATGTTTGAATGGTTCTCTCTGATTGTCCATCTGTTTGAGGGTGAAAAGTTTGGCTAAATTTCAATTGTGTACCAAACGCTTTCTGCAAACTCCTCCAAAATTTTGGAGTAAACCTTACATCTCGATCTGAAATAATAGATACTGGTACACCATGAAGTCTCACAATCCCTCTGATATACAAATGGGCTAAATCCTCTAACGATTGTGTCTTTGTGATTGCCAGAAAATGAGCTGACTTAGTAAGCCTGTCAACAATTATCCAAATAGAATCATGTTTTCACCTAGTCATTGATAATCCCATCACAAAATCCATAGTGATATGCTCCCATTTCACTGTGGAATTTCCATCAACTGTAATGGTCCCGCTGGCCTTTGATGCTCCGCCTTCACTTGTTGACAAGTGAGACATCTACTGACAAATTCTGCTATATCCTTTTTCACGTCAATCCACCAAAAATGTCTCTTCATGTTTCTGTACATTTTTGTACTACCTGAGTGAATGGAATATTGTGATTTATGTGCCTCAGTCAATAGATCTTTCTTTATTTCCTCATTCCGAGGTACACATAATCTTCCCTGAAATCTGATTGCTCCATCTGCACTTTGAGTAAATCTCGGTGTGCCAATCAATCCCTGTAACTACTGATCATTTAGTTGTGCTTGTACAATTCATTCAACCATTACAGACTGAATAGTTAGTTGGACCAGAAATAAATTTTTCCCTTTGTATACAGGAGAATACTCCACTACATCAGATGTCATTTTCTAAATTTGGCGTATAACTGGATTGCCATTAGCCTCTTCCTGCTAAGTGTATCTGCTAGCACATTTACTTTTCCTGGGTGATAATTCAATGTGAAATCATAACCCTTCAAAAATTCAATCCACCTTCTCTGCCTTAAATTTAATTCTTTCTGAGAGAAACTATATTTTAAACTCTGATGGTCTGTAAATACTTCAAACTGCTCACCATACAAATAATGTCGCCAAATTTTCAGAGCATTTACCACTGCTGCCAACTCCAAATCATGTGTTGGATAATTCATCTCATGGTTCTTTAATTGTCTGGATGCATATGCTACTACTTTGTCATTTTGCATCAGTACACATCCTAATCCTTTTCTAGAAACATCGGTATATACCACAAATCCTCCTGACCCACATGGTAAAGTAAGCACTGGGGCTGTAGTTAATCTTGTTTTTAATTCTTGAAAACTCATTTCACATTCATCTGACCATTCAAAAGGAACTCATTTCCTAGTTAATTTGGTCATAGGAGTTGCAATAGAAGAAAAACCTTCAATAAACCTGCGATAGCAACCTGCAAGACCCAAAAAGCTCCTAATCTCACTGGCATTCTTCGGCCTTTCCCAATGCAAAACTGCCTCAACCTTAACTGGATCAACAGACACTCTATCTCTAGAAATGATATGTCCTAAAAATTGAACTTGGTCTAACAAAAATTCGCATTTACTGAATTTCGCATAGAGTTGATGTTTCCTTAAAGTTTCCAACACAATCCTCAAATGTTTTTGATGAGTTTCAACAGTAGGAGAATAGATCAGCACATCATCAATAAACACCACTACAAATGTATCCAGATATAGTTGGAAAACTCTATTCATCAAATCCATAAATGATGTTGATGCATTAGTTAACCCAAATGACAAAACCAAAAATTTACAATACCCATATCGTGTTCTGAAAGCAGTTTTTGAGATATCTTCTTCCTTTATCCTTAGTTGGTGGTATCCAGATCTAAGATCAATCTTTGAAAATACTGTGGCAGTTCCTAGCTGATCAATTCTTGGGAAAAGATACTTATTCTTAATGGTCACTTGATTCAACTTCCTATAGTCAATGCATAATCTAAGCGACCCATCTTTCTTTCTAACAAACAGAACAGGTGCACCCCAAGGGGATACACTTGGTCGAATAAATCCCTTATCTAACAGTTCTTACAATTGTTTCTTCAATTCTGCCAATTCAACTGGTGACATTCTGTAGGGAGAGAGGGAAATAGGTAAAGTACCCGGTGAGAGTTCAATAGTGAACTTCACCTCTCGGTGTGATGGCAAACCTAGAAGTTCATCAAGGAATACATCTGGAAATTCTTTGACAATATCAAAATCTGAGGTGGTTTTCTTATTTTCATTAGAATGAATAGCCACTACACTAGTCAAATAACCTAGACACCCACTTCTGAGCCATTTCAAAGCCTTAAGGGCTGAAACTAGTGTTCTACTAGAACAGTGCCTTGGATATTGATAGTGAAATATCTGCTCCCCAGGTTTTTGAAAAATCACTTTCTTTCCACGACAATCTAGAAAGGCAAAATTCCTATCTAACCAATCCATTCCCAAGATGATATCAAAATTAATCATTTCTAGCATATACACACGTGCTGGCATAATCCTCCCCTGAATCACCACATCAATGCTAGGAATAACATAAGTGGTTCTAGCTATCTCACTAGTTGGTGTGTTAATGGATATCTCATCAGTTTTCACAATTTGTTTATCTTTCATTAATTCAACAAATCTCAGAGAAATAAAAGAATGTGTAGCACCCGGATCAAATAAAACTCTAGCATGCATATCATCGATTAGAATAATACCTTTAGCTACTGCATTGACATCTCAGGTATCTTCCTTTGTTAATGCATACACTCTGGCTTGAACGCTCCACTGCTGTTGTGGTTGCTGCTCTTGCCTTGGTCTTTTTCGACAATCTCTTATCATATGCCCAGTCTCACCACATGAAAAATATTTTCCAGCGACCCGCCAACATTCTTTACCTCTATGTTGCATCCCGCACTGCTGACAAACTAGCATATTATCTCTTTTAACTGGCTGAACTCTATCTAGAAATGCCATCTTTGGATTCTTATCTTTCCTCACGGCTGAACCAAAATTGCCCCTTTTTGCATTATCCCTTTGCCTTTCTTCTAAGAATTCCTTATATTCGGCTTCCACAACAAAAGCGGTCCTCAAAGCTGCTACCATAGTCTGATGGTCAAGAATCGCAACTCTACTTTTAATATTACTCCTCAAACCTCTAACAAATTTCTTCACTCTTCTAAGCTCATCTGAACAAATATGAGGGGCATACTTTTTCAATTCAGTAAATTTCGCTTCATAATCGGCAACTGATATACCTCCTTGAGTCAGATTTAAAAATTCTACTTCTTTCTTATCCTTCACATGCTGAGGGAGAAATTTTGCATGGAAGACATCAAGAAATTCGTTCCAACCAATCTCAATCTCTCTATCTCTGAAAGTGGTCCTAAGTGCAGACCTCTACCACTCATCCGCACAGTCCTTAAGCATAAATGTAGCTAATATCACCTTATCATGTTCTGCACATCTAATGGCTGTGGAAATCTTTTCAATTTCTCTTACCTAATTTTTCACAATCTCCGGTTGACTCTCCCCCTTAAAAAGAGGACTCATATTTTTGAATTTCTCCATCAAGGTAGCACCTGCTGCCCTATTCGGTTGTTCTTGCATACGGGTTTGTAATTGGGCTTGCATCATCGCCTGAGTTTGGACCTATAACTGTGTAGTCTGCACTAACCTTGAAAAACTTGTGTGAACCCTCCTAAATCTGACACACCTTAAATAGACAACACACCTTGCCCACCAGGAGTAAGTCCGCCATGTATTGCTTCTCCGACAACTCCTTGTCATGTTTCATTTGAGGGCGCAAACTCCTCAGGAGAAGTATTCACCTCAACCCTATCACTCCCTGCCATATCTTACAAGGGAGAACTAACCCGAATTAGTATGATTCTAGGTTTGACATCAAATTCAAAAATAAATTCTTAATATCTTGTGATATGGTGTATGAATCAGATGACTGCAAATCATTCCTAAGGCTCACAACTTTGCTTTGATACCAACACTTGTGGCGCCCCCTTCCCTCGATCACGTATCCGATCTGGAGACGTCACAATGTATAGACGGACTGTTGTGGTCCGAGATATCTGCAAAGCGCTAAAGGCCGAACCATCGCATATTCCAAAAGCACAACCATACTATTTCCATAATATAAACACATATAATTTACATCGTATATAATGTTCTACATATCTCTACCCAAAAGTCATATTTACATACATAATACAAAAGAAAACTAAACTTACTTATTCTATACAACGGAATCCAGACTACACCCGGGATCACCCTCCGACCTACTGCCTGTCGGAGTCAAAGCGCACACTTATCAGTTTCCTGAAATGGCTAGGCAACAGATATGAGTCAAAAGACTCAGTAGGCATTAAAACCAATCCCACAGCCTGTGCAAATCCATGATATATGTAAAGCTAATCACAATTTCATTGGATTTTGCATATACTATGGATGCGAATGAAATATAATAGAACAGAATAGTTTTTCATATTTATAAGAAACTGTATATAACAAATCTTATCTGACTTATAAATGACATGGTACATATTTTAACTAAATCAGAACTTATATAGATGAACTTATTTTCAGATCATATCAGAGTCATATATCAAATCTGAACTTCATATTAGGTCATGCATGTTTACAGAATCACATAATATATTAGTTATTTATCACATATTGGATAAGCACATGTTGAACACGCATCCCGTCACTATAAGCAGTAGCAAACACATACCTAGGCATCCATACGTCGACTTAAAGATAAATGGTCTAAACGTTGGAGCCTATCAGCCTTGATCAACCGCGTAGGATCGGGAGTTAATACTCCACCATTCCCCAGATAATTTTCTTATTTTGGGTTCCGGATTTTAAAGAAGTCTGTTTGTCCTCGGAAATAGGCCTAATCCCGTAACAGACGCTAACTACGGTTTGTCGCCCCACACCTCCTTAAAATGACTCAGTCCATATGCTTAATCTTTTTTTATTATTCTTATTACATAGTCATCTCAATACATAAAACTTGCCATTAAAATTGCTAAAATAACTTATTATCAGCGAGTCATATTTTAATATCAAATTTTAATCATGGGATAGTGGGTCAAATCTATTAACTAAATAAATCACTGTTGTTTAACTACATAAAATTACACTTATAATTATTAAAATAAAATTAACATAATAATAACTAAATAAATAACTGATTCTAAACATAAATCATCGGGCCAAATATGTTAAATAAATCATTGATTGAAGTATGAATAATTACATTTCAAATAAAATCAAATCAAAGAAATATAAATACCAAATAACATGCCGTCAGTTTATCATGTGACTACCTTTAGGGTGGACTCCACAAATTAAATTTAATATCTCACCTGAGCTCCCGTAATAATCCTTACGTAGGAAAAGATAATTTTTCTGCTCCAAAAATAATTTTTATCTTACTATATCTTCCCCAAATAATAAATTTTAAACAACCTACAACTTATCCGTAAGGACGATTTTCTACGTAAAGGAGGGCAAACTTCTCTAAATAAATCTCCAAATTTTCGATCTAAGCTTCTATCAAATGATCACCTTATTCTGACTCCGTTTTCTTTTTTTTGCCTATTTATAAGACAATGAGAGAGATGAGAGAGAGATTAGAGAGAGAGAGATGAAGAAAAGAGAGAGAGAGGGAGAGAGTTTAGAGAACGTGAGAGCGAGGGAGTTGAGAGAATGAGAGAGTTGGGAGGGAAGAGAGAGATGTATGGGAGGGGGAGAGGAGAGTGAGGACGTGGGAGAGAGGAGGGGGGGTATCTATAAAGAGGGGGGGAAGATAAGAAGGAGGGGAGGGGAGGAGGGGAGGATAAGAAAGAGGAGGGGATAAGGAGGAGGGAGAGGATTACGTTGGGGGGAGGGGGAGAAGATAATGTGAAGTGTTTTATATATATATATATCAATCGGATAAGGAGGGAGGGGGGATAAAAGAGAATGTGATTTTACACAAACCCTCTAAAATTTAACAATAACAGAGTTTCAACATATTAATCTATTCTTTCTTATTTTTGACCTATTAAATGTCAAATGTGTTCAACATGAAATTTATAGATCTTTAAATTCTCTTTCCAATGGATCTAATATTGACCATATTCCGACATTCTATGAAGAGTTATATACTAATAAAATGAGATATCTATTTAATTTGTTTAATAAAATTCGTTAAACCCATATTCACTCTACGGTTCAAGATATTGAAGTTTGGTTAAGAGAACTTTAAATATATATGAACTTTAAATATAAAATATTTAATTATTTTAAAGTTTCGGACAGATTGGGGTGTTACAGGCTTAACGTCCGAATACCTTTATTTAACTGTCAAAGAAATCTCAAGGTCCTTTATAAGGGTCCTGATACTGAGGGCATATTTGCTTGCAGGGCGCAAACTTAGTTTTCACTCACCACTAAAGAACTAATGGGATCAGGGTTTGATCAAAGGCCGTTAGGTTGGGCAAAGAACCCTACAATTTGAGGACACAGTCGCAATTTTGTAGGGGCAGTGGGCCTTTTTAAAGCGTAGGGAGGTTTCTTAGACCCCAAGGGTAGTTTGGTAATTTGGGGTTTCCAAGAGTATTCTGATAATTTCAGCAGGCCGTGGGCATTTTTAGAATTTTCGGGTTAGAGGGAGAGCCTAACGAGATCTCAAACTTCCAAGGGCGCTGAGGCGATTATCAGAGGATTTTGAAGGCTCTTAGGCCATTTCTAAGTCACAGGAATATTTTGATAATTTTACCAGACTCCAGGCGGACTTAAGATTTGGGATGACACTTAGATGCGAGGCTGATCTAACAAGGTCACCAAGCAAAGAAGCAACAATGAACTTCATAGAAGGCAGGCGTATGTTGATTCGCAAAGGAGGGACATATACATAATTTCTCGAAAGTCAGAGGTTCTCTTATAATTTTTCCATGGCTGGTATACATAAGAGAACAATTGAGTATATTTATGCTCCAAGTGAGTACAAGGGTTGTCGGCGGATTGTCGACTGTACAAAAGAGGAGTCCGCCCTAACGCGGGACATAGGGGCGTAGTCCCAATTACAAAAGATGGCAGGGTGAAACTGTAAATAACAGGTCCAGTATTTCTCGTAATCCTAGGGAGGGCATTTTCGTAATTCACCCATTATATGGGTAGAACTACAAAATTTAGCAGTCCCCGAGGTAGAGAATTACAAACATGGCCCGTAGAGGGGGCATAATTACAAACATAACCCTTAGGAGAATAAATACAAGACCCAGGGATCACCTAGCCCTCGAGGGCCAAAAAATAAAACAACAAACAATGATCATTGCTTCGTGTATATGTCTCTCGATGCATAGATCTCTCGATGTCATCTTCTGGACCCTCGGGGGTCTATTTATAGAAGTTGGAGGGCCACCCGAGGGTGATTTAACTCGTACGGGATGAATGGGATGAAAATGAGCTCGGGAGGGTCTTTTTCTACTTTTTTCCCTTTTTTTTCTTTTTCTGCAAGAGAGAAAGGGAGGCGGGGTCGAATGACCTCGGGGGCCCCACCCGGGGTCGAATGAGTTCGGGCGGGACTTGCCCGGGGTCATTCGACCCCAGGCAAGTCCTGCCCGAGGCAAATGACCCCAGGCGGGTCCCCCCAGGGTCAATCAACCTCGGGCAGGCCCTGCCCGGGGGCGAGTCCCTCCCGAGGTCGCGCAACCCCGGGCAGGGCCACCCGCCTGCGTGCGGGCCTGTCCGGGGTCAAGCGACCCCGCGCGGGTCTCCCCGACCCGGAACGGGTCCTTCTGCCTCCTTTTTGTTTAAAAAATCCTCTCCCCAGGGCTTTGTAGGGCCTGTTGCTCACAGAACGCCGCGTGGAGAGAGGAGAGAACGCGCCTCTTGCTTGTTTGTCGTCTTCCCCGTGCCGTGAGCCACGAAGAGGAGATTTGTGTTTGTCCGGGCAACGTGATACACGTGCATAGGACTTCTTCAGTGGTGTGTACACCATCCTTTGCATCTCCCTTTTCTTGCTGCGAAGATTTTCTTTGTTTATGTTGAATATGCAAGGAAGAAAAACTCCACCCCTTCGAGGTCTTACCCGGAACCACGCGATCCTGACAATCGTGATGGATTTAATCCGGTTCTTGACCACCTTGCTCGCTGCGAGGGGTTTATAATTGTAGAGACATACGGGCCGCAGAGTCCCGATGTGTGGAAGTATTCCACGGAGTGGTGATACGCCGGACATTGAACCCCGACTAACTCGAGGGAAAGGTCTCAATTTATCTGAGACAAATAGTGGGTGCAACAAATGTCCCCCACAGGACATCCGTCAAAGCCGGAGGCGGGGACGGATGACCCGTGTCTTTCATAGTTTTTCGCTTATCCCCGAGTCCATTGACATAATGGGATTTTGTAGGACTGTGTCTAAATATTTGTATTGTTGTCCTCATGCTTGTTTGATCTTTAATTCGGCCTTTTCACTCATTATTCTCTATTGCTCTTAGTCTTTGCAACTTCTACAGACATGGCTCGCCAAAGCAGGGGCAGAGAGGCATCCCAGAGGCCCAGAATTGGGGGCTCTAATGATCATTATGTGTAGAGGAGAGATAGGCCCATGCCACCTTTCTCCCCACGCAGCATCACCCCTGACAGCTTTGACGCGATGGACCGCGGGTTTGCTTGGGTCGCTGAGGGCCCGACAAAGGATGCTACTGCGGCCGAGGGCACTGTTGACATCTCCCGCATCATGAGGAGACAGGGGGTCTATGTGTATAACCGCTCAGGAGGATATCCATCTCACTTTCCGTTGGACCGACATCTTTTGTCTTTTGTCCAGAGCTTTGTGCCTCCTAGTATGGAGGCTGATGGCCCCCTATTGCCAGGAGAAAGGCGTCGTCTCGAACGAGCCATATTGCTCGGGAGGGACAGCATGAAAGGCACTTGTACATTCTCCTATCCGAGCTTCCCAGAGGGTTTCATTCGGCAAAGACAATATCTTGATCAGAAGAGTCTGGGCTTCTTCAGAGAGTTCGACAGCTTTACAATCCGAGTGGGACCGTCATCACCAGAAGTTTGGCACTTATTCGGACATCATAAGGCCGCGGATGTTACAGTAGATAAGATGTTTCTGACTCCCTCTGGGGGTCACTTTTGCGCATGATGACTATGACCATGGCTGTTTATTGGAGAGGATATTGGCATAGAAGACTCCCAGCTGGTATGGGAAGTGGGTTGTTATTCCTTCTCACTGTTACTGTCAAGGAGCGACGGAGTGGCTATGGGGCATCTTGACTGTTTACAGGGCAGCACTCGATAGGGTCGGGATTCGTCATGTAGTGACCGCAGTATTATATTCCTATCCCTACCAAACAAGATTGCTTCAGGCATTGGCTAAAAGGTTCAACCAGCGCTGGAATACATTTGTCACCATGAGGGGGAGACTTCACTGGACCTGTGGGCTTTCCAAAGGATCTCTGGCCTGCCTGTTTAAGGACAACCCTATGAGGAACTGTCCTTAGATGATCTGCATCTCAATGCTTTAGATGGAGCCGGTTGGTACCTTCTTCCCTATTGCTTCAAATATCTGATGAAAACATGGAGGGACCTAGCCCTAGTGGGAAAAGAGAAGATTGTACGCACACTAAGAGTGACATTGAATGCCTGGGTGATGCACTTTTACAGTGGCCCGTACTGTTTCTATGAAGAGTTTGCTTCCTCCAACATGACTTGGGAGCAGTGCAGGGAAGTCATATTGAAGTTTGCTTCACATCCGCGTCACTTCCCTGCTCCAGCATAGGAGTGGAACTCGAGGGGGCTGCCGTCACTGACATACTTGGCAGCTTACTTGGCCTACTGGTTGGCCAGCTTTGTGATCCCCCATGGAGAGGAGGGAGTTCTTCGGGCAGAGATGATCTACCCGACTTGTCGGATGGCGTGTGGGCGTAGAGTTGCTATTGCCCCGACTGCATTGGCGAATATCTACCATTCTTTTGGAACTTTGACTTCACATTAGTCGTCCAAAGATAAGGGCATTTTGATGCCCACTCATTACTTGAGTGCGTGGGCTAGTTTACTGTTGCTAGAACTTTCCCAGAGGACGCCGATTGATAATGCAGCTGCTCCACTCATCTTTGCTTTTGCTGGTCACCCGGACCAGGATGTTGTTTTGCAGTTAGCCAGTGCCCATCGTGCTTTGTCTTCCCTCCACACTGGGAGGGATGAGAGGTTGGACTTTGACCACAGCTCCCATCTATATCGCCCCTATCTAGAGCGACAGGGGGATTCTGTTACCTGCAGGTTGTCTTCGTGGGCTTTGCCCTCCTCCTACGCACTAGTCGAGTGGGTTGTTTGTATATGGCCTGGTATTCTAATTTACCGCCGTTCCAACACAGCAGTTCTCCCGGAATTTCGGGTATGATCAAACTATCCCTCCGAAAGTGGACTTCCATCTGGCTCTTCGACAGTACAGACAGAGAGATGTGCATCTAGTTGCAGCTGCTTGGCAGGCCTTCCTCTTTCGTGATGTGAAGGAGGATTATTCAATTCCAACACAAACGTGCAAGGGTCACTTCGACATACATTATGCGTGTTGGTGATTTAAAGTTAGCAATGTATTCAGACAGCGCGGCGATGCCATTCGGGCTGCCGAGGAGAGACGCCTGAGGAGGGAGGACCTGTCTCCCTTGTTTCTTGACCCAGGCTTCATCAGGCCTCACTTCTCCGGAGTTGCTCGAGCCATCAGAGAGATAGAGATCCGTTTGAGGGAGGAGGGGCTCCCTATTCCCATTGACAGGAATCAGTATGCTGGGGCTCTGAAGCCCTTGAGGGGTACACCTACAGTAGCTTCAACTTCGGGGTTTTCCCGCCCGAGGGCGGCCCCTGGGCCTTCGATGACTTACTCTTGGTGGGAGGACTCGAAGACCTCCTGCAATCTGAAGAACAAGTCCCAGTTATCGCAGCCAGTCCCTGAGGGGGCATTCGCATGCAGTGCTTTCTCAGAGTGGAGGGCCCATGTAATTAATGCAGTGGACTGCGCTGGTCCAATGGAGTACATTTCAAATTTGGAGGTGACTGTCACCCCTAATGCCATCTTGGACATTGTGAATAAAGTGGCCCGAGTTCTTCGATTGAAGCCTGAGTAGATCATCTTGAAGCCCGAGAGAGCCATAGGGGCACTACGTATATGCTTGATTGTTTAGCTCCACCTTGTTTCTATTATTTATTTCCTGTTCTGCAATTTGAGATGCTCATCACATGCAACCCCTTATTGTTTGCACGCTATGCTAGTGGCCAGGAGGAGAGTGTTTTCCCTCGAGAGACCTCTCTAGGTGCGGCCCCCACCGGACTCAATGCTCCTGGGAAAAGACCCCAAGCTGAAAGCCAAGAGGATAACACACGGCCTTCTACCCGTCTTCGTTCTGGGGAAGAATCTCCCGCTCGAGCGAATGTCTCCAATAAGTGAAATAAACTTTCATTTAAAATCAGAATTGTAACATGTTTACACAGCAAGGATGGCAGTTTCGGTTTCGGCTGAGTCTGAAACGACTCGATTTCGGTTTCGGCCGAAACCGGCTGAAACCCAGTGAAAAGGTTCAAAAAAAATCAAAATAAGTCTAAAAAGTCATAAATAAATCAAAAAAATATAAATAATCACATAAAAATCAAAAAATTCATTAGACAAGTATTTGACTGTAAAGAGATTGGATTAAGTGTAAGAAACATGAAGTAGGCATTGAACATGTTTGTTGTGACCCCTCTATGTTGATGATGTTGACACTTGCTTTATTTCATTGGCAACATCATTGTTTTGATTGATTGGCAACTGTATTGATTTGATGAAATTGCTCTATCAGATTGACTATGTGTTCTTTGCATTTAATACACTGCTGTTTGCATTTCTCACTGTCATGGGTCGACGCATCCTCTGATGGGTCGACTCCTTTAGAAGACTTGTTTAGATTGAGTCTATACACTGGAAACTCTTCAATCGATTGAGTCTATACACTGTGCATGTTAGATAAAGTCTATACAGCGTCAGTTCATGCATGTCTTAGGCTAAGTCTATACAGCGTCTTAGGCTAAGTGTGTACAGCGTCAGTCGCTTACATTGTCTTAGGCTAAGTGTGTACAGCGTCTTAGGCAAAGTCTGTACAGCGTCAGTCGCATGCATGTATTAGGCTCAGTGTGTACAGCGTCAACGCATTTCACTGGCTCATGTTACAGCGCCAACGCACTAAGTCTGTACACTTGATTCGCCTTTGAATTGGTCAAGTGTGTACATTCCTTCACTGTAGCTTTCACGTATCAAAGTCCACACATCGTGAAAGTCTATACATTCATCACTTACCTTTCGTTCAAGGCAAAGTCTATACACTGGGGTCCTCTCCTACGTTTCTTAAGTGAAGTCTGTACATTCGTTTCTGAAGCTTAAAGTCTATACAGTCCAGCCTATTCCTACGATCAAGGCTTTAGCTACACTCAAGTCTGTACATTAGCTTCGCTTCATCAAGTCTGTACATTGAATCGCCAACTTCTTTGAAGTCTACACATCGCTTGATTTCCTGAAGTCTATACATCAACAGTGATATTTGAAGTCTATACATCCACAGTGATATTTGAGGTCTATACATCCATCGTGGAGCTTCAAGTCTACACATCGCTTGATTTCCTAAAGTTTGTACATCCACAGTGAAACTTGAAGTCTGCACATTGGTCTTCAAATCCAAAGTTTGCACATTGGTCTTCGAATCCAAAGTCTATACAATGGTCTTCACACTTGAAGTCTATACATTCGATGTGCAGAGTTGATGTCTATACTGTGCCTTATGCTGATCGAGTCTACACATTGGTCGGTGGCAAGTCTATACACTGGCCTCAGCTATTCAAGTCTATTCACTGGACTGTTTGGTCAAGTCTATACACCCTTCAGTTGAAATTCCAAGTCTGTACATCGGACTGTGTTAAGTAAAGTCTATACATCCGATTGTACAGTGTCTTAGCCATCGTCTCACTTCTTCAAGTCTACATAATGGTCGGTGGTAAGTCTACACATTGGTGTTTCATTCGAAGTCTGTACACTCACCAGTGAACGACAAGTCCACACATTGGACTGTAGCTGCTTGTGCTTCAAAGTCTGTACATTGGGCTTTCACATGAAGTATGTACATCCGTTCGTTCTGCATCGTTATCAAGTCTGTACAGCCACTCTTTGAGCATCAAGTATATACATTGGTATTGGGTGAGCATAGTCAAGTCTGTACACTGCACTCGAGTCCGTTGTCTTCAGTAAAGTCTATACATTGGCATCGGTCTTCACCTTGAGTATGTACAGTGGCTGCTTCATATAGGAAGTATGTACAGCCGTTGCCTCTTCATATAAAGTCTATACTTTGGGCAAGTCTGTACACTGATTTTCCTTCTTATGAAGCCTTTATATTCACTAAGTCTATACACTGCTTTCCTTCCCATGAAGCATTTACGATCATTGAGTCTATACACTGCGTTGTGCATACTTTGCATTGCACTCGTGGTTGCAAAGCCTGTACAGGGTTTACAGTTAAACTGAATATGTTCTTGTCTGTCTGACAGGGAATGCAGAGACAAATGAAGGGCACGTGATCCGAGATACCTGGCTCGTGATCCGAGAAGAACAAGGTATCCAGATGAGGACACGTGTTCTGACACTCCATTGGATGCTGCCACGTGGTCCAAATGCTTTAGGCGGGAAACGTGGAGAGCACACACCTGCTGCTGCTGTTGCTGCTATATATATATATGGCCCTTCTTCTACAGAAGAAAGGAGATCGAAGACAGAAGGGAGAAAGTCTATACAGCCACAGCAAGGCTCCTTCGATCCACAGAGAGAAAAGAGAGAAGAAGAAGATACAGAGAAGAAGAAGAAAAAGAGAGAGGAAGAGATCGAGAGAGATTGAGTTGAGAGAGAGTTGATTGAGAGTGAGAGTGAGAGAGTTTGTATCTCAGTCTCGTGGTTCAAAACCAGAGCTGAGCTTTGCTCTTTAGAGCTACATTGCTTTTGGGTTTTCCTTTTTCGTTTTGATTCTGTCTATCATTTCCGAATACTGTTTCCTCAAGCTGTGTGTCAGCGGTCTTGCAGTGGTAGTCTCCACTGGACGGGTTAAGCTGTATTTCCCCAGCGGTTGCAGAGGATCAGATCCTCTGGTCGGCAAGCTGTAGTGCCCAGCGAAACTGTGTATCAGCGGATTGTTTGGCCAAGCTGTAAAGCCCAGCGGACGCAAGCTGTGCTGCGCAGCAGGAAGCCATACTCGGTTGAGTGTGGGGTGGACGTAGGTCGTTGACCGAACCACCTAAAAATTGTGTGTGCAGTGTGTTTGTGTTTTTGTGTGATCTGTGTGCGATGGGAATTTTTGCTTAGCTTATTTGGTTGCATCGCTTATGCTCATGTCTAGCTTTCGATATATAGATATGGTGAATGGCTTTCATGGGTCGACCTTTTGCTTAGCATTCTTCGTTTAGCTTAACTGATGTTTGCCTAAATTCCGCTTTAGAACTTACAGTAGTTTTAAATTAGGCAAGTTGATCTATTCACCCCCCTCTAGATCCACACTTAGTGGAGATAGACTGCGTCCATCTAACCCAACACTTGGTATCAGAGCCTAACTCTTCTGCAGGGACTCATCGCCCGAAGAGAATAGGCAGAGATGGATGCTCGAGGGATGATTGCCGAAGGTCACTCAACAACGAAGCCCCCATTCTTTGATGGATCAAACTACGCATACTGCAAGAACCGTATGCAAGTGTTCCTCAGGGCTAAGGATTATGAGATTTGGAAGATTGTCAGCAAGGGACCTTATGAGCTGTCCCCGAATGAAGATGTATGGACCAAGGAGGAGATCAGAAGGTCCACGCTGAATTGAAGTGCTATAAATGCTATCCAGTGCGCTCTGCATCCTACAGAATTCTCCCGTGTGTCTGGTTGCAAATCAGCTAAGGAGATGTGGGATGCGCTGGAAGTAATTCATGAAGGTACATCTCAAGTAAGAGAGCAGAAGGCCAATCTTCTTGTATCTGAGTATGAAGCCTTCAAGATGAAGCAGAACGAGTCCATCAGCGAAATGTACGCTCGGCTGACTGTCATAACCAATGGCCTCAGAGGTTTTGGGAAACCTCAGACAGAGTATGATGTAGTGAGGAAAATTCTGCGCTCCCTGACTCCCATTTGGCACACCAAAGCAACAGTGATGGAGGAGTCAAGGGACTTGCATAATACTAAAGCTGATGAGCTGATTGGCTCACTAATGGCATATGAGATAAACATGCCAAGGACAGATGAAGCCGAGAGGAAGAAGAAGCCGATAGCGCTGAAGGCTAGTTCCAGCAAATCAACAAAATCCAGCTCCAGCAGCTCTTCATCATCAGAGGAGAGCCTAAATGAAGAAGAAGATGTGACTCGATCTGAGATAGCCATGATGACTAGAGAGTTCAGGCGATTTCTCAGAAAGGGAGCAGGACGGTTCGGCCAGAAGAAATACAATGGTGGCCGAAAGGATAAAAGGTATAAATCTAAATCTGCAAAGAAAAATGAAGCTAATGTTTGTTATCAATGCAGAAAACCAGGGCATCTGAAAGCTGACTGTCCAGACAATCAGAAACATAAGGACAGGTAAAAGAAAAAAATCAAGAAGGGAAGAGCTATGATCAGCACATGGAGTGATGAAGATGAAGGCTCTTTCAGCAGCAGCTCAGATAGTGAAGCCGAATCTGAACAGCCCATTTGCCTTATGGCAACAAGCTCCGAAGATAGAGAGGAGGACACAGATGAGGTAATCACTAGATTTGAAAACTTCACAATTGCTGATTGGGTAGATGCTTATCATGACATAGCTGATAGAGCTGATGATATTAGAAAAGAGAATAGGCATCTTAGAAGAAAAATCAATTCCATGCAAAATGATAAAACTCTATCTGATAAAATTGCATGTTTGGAATCTGAAAATGATAAACTGAAACTCACATGCTCTGAAGTAGAGGACATCAAAATTGAGTTAAAGGTTTCTAGGGAAGAGAATCTAAGGCTTGAAAATGAAATTGATGAATGGAAGCTGAAGATTCAAAAATGTGAAAGTGAAGTAAAAATCATCTCTGAAAAATATGAAGCTATCCTCAATGTCAACAATGAGCTGAAAAAGTCTATTGATGAACTTCAGAAAGATAATGAGGATAAAATGAAAACCATTGAGAAAATGACCCAAGGAACAGATAACTTAAATGCTTTGTTAGGGTCAAAGGTTAATTTCAGAAAAGAGGGCCTACGATTTAGTTCTAGTGCAACAAAAACATTTGAGATGAGAACAATTTCATTTGTTGCTCAAAAGGAAAAGGGACCTCTAATTAGCATGAACTCAACAAATTTGATGAACAAAACTGCTAATCTGAAAAAGCCCAGTGCTGAGGAGAAGGGCAAACGAAAGGTTAATGAGCCTAGTAGAGCCAGCACATCCAAGCAGAATCCTAGGGCTCAGACTCAGGTTAGGGGTCAACCTACACAGTCCAGTAAACCCCAGGTCAAGGTAACCAAGTCTCCACCATCAACTCCACCTCTGAAGAATGCCCAATACAAACCTGTGTATAGGTCAGCAGGGTCCAAAGTACAGGGGAGACAGAGTGCTGCTAGAAGTCAACCCAATTATTTTTATCAACCCAGAGCTCAGACCCACTACAATGCACAGCCAACCTACTTCAATAGGTCAGATTGGTCTAGAACTCAGGATAGGTTTACAGGTCTTGCACACCAGGGTCCTTAAGCATAAATGTAGCTAATATCACCTTATCATGTTCTGCACATCTAATGGCTGTGGAAATCTTTTCAATTTCTCTTACCTAATTTTTCACAATCTCCGGTTGACTCTCCCCCTTAAAAAGAGGACTCATATTTTTGAATTTCTCCATCAAGGTAGCACCTACTGCCCTATTCGGTTGTTCTTGCATACGGGTTTGTAATTGGGCTTGCATCATCGCCTGAGTTTGGACCTATAACTGTGTAGTCTGTACTAACCTTGAAAAACGTGTGTGAACCCTCCTAAATCTGACACACCTTAAATAGACAACACACCTTGCCCACCAGGAGTAAGTCCGCCATGTATTGCTTCTCCGACAACTCCTTGTCATGTTTCATTTGAGGGCGCAAACTCCTCAGGAGAAGTATTCACCTCAACCCTATCACTCCCTGCCATATCTTGCAAGGGAGAACTAACCCGAATTAGTATGATTCTAGGTTTGACATCAAATTCAAAAATAAATTCTTAATATCTTGTGATATGGTGTATGAATCAGATGACTGCAAATCATTCCTAAGGCTCACAACTTTGCTTTGATACCAACACTTGTGGCGCCCCCTTCCCTCGATCACGTATCCGGTCTGGGGACGTCACAGCGTATAGACGGACTGTTGTGGTCCGAGATATCTGCAAAGCGCTAAAGGCCGAACCATCGCATATTCCAAAAGCACAACCATACTATTTCCATAATATAAACACACATAATTTACATCGTATATAATGTTCTACATATCTCTACCAAAAAGTCATATTTACATACATAATACAAAAGAAAACTAAACTTACTTATTCTATGCAACGGAATCCAGACTACATCCGGGATCACCCTCCGACCTACTGCCTGTCGGAGTCAAAGCGCACACTTATCAGTTTCCTGAAATGGCTAGGCAACAGATATGAGTCAAAAGACTCAGTAGGCATTAAAACCAATCCCACAGCCTGTGCAAATCCATGATATATGTAAAGCTAATCACAATTTCATTGGATTTTGCATATACTATGGATGCGAATGAAATATAATAGAACAGAATAGTTTTTCATATTTATAAGAAACTGTATATAACAAATCTTATCTGACTTATAAATGACATGGTACATATTTTAACTAAATCAGAACTTATACAGATGAACTTATTTTCAGATCATATCAGAGTCATATATCAAATCTGAACTTCATATTAGGTCATGCATGTTTATAGAATCACATAATATATTAGTTATTTATCACATATTGGATAAGCACATGTTGGACAGGCATCCCGTCACTATAAGCAGTAGCAAACACATACCTAGGCATCCATACGTCGACTTAAAGATAAATGGTCTAAACGTTGGAGCCTATCAGCCTTGATCAACCGCGTAGGATCGGGAGTTAATACTCCACCATTCCCCAGATAATTTTCTTATTTTGGGTTCCGGATTTTAAAGAAGTCCGTTTGTCCTCGGAAATAGGCCTAATCCCGTAACAGACGCTAACTACGGTTTGTCGCCCCACACCTCCTTAAAATGACTCAGTCCATATGCTTAATCTTTTTTTATTATTCTTATTACATAGTCATCTCAATACATAAAACTTGCCATTAAAATTGCTAAAATAACTTATTATCAGCGAGTCATATTTTAATATCAAATTTTAATCATGGGATAGTGGGTCAAATCTATTAACTAAATAAATCACTGTTGTTTAACTACATAAAATTACACTTATAATTATTAAAATAAAATTAACATAATAATAACTAAATAAATAACCGATTCTAAACATAAATCATCGGGCCAAATATGTTAAATAAATCATTGATTGAAATATGAATAATTACATTTCAAATAAAATCAAATCAAAGAAATATAAATACCAAATAACATGCCGTCGGTTTATCATGTGACTACCTTTAGGGTGGACTCCACAAATTAAATTTAATATCTCACCTGAGCTCCCGTAATAATCCTTACGTAGGAAAAGATAATTTTTCTGCTCCAAAAATAATTTTTATCTTATTATATCTTCCCCAAATAATAAATTTTAAACAACCTACAACTTATCCGTAAGGACGATTTTCTACGTAAAGGAGGGCAAACTTCTCTAAATAAATCTCCAAATTTTCGATCTAAGCTTCTATCAAATGATCACCTTATGAGAGAGAGATTAGAGAGAGAGAGATGAAGAAAAGAGAGAGAGAGGGAGAGAGTTTAGAGAACGTGAGAGCGAGGGAGTTGAGAGAATGAGAGAGTTGGGAGGGAAGAGAGAGATGTATGGGAGGGGGAGAGGAGAGTGAGGACGTGGGAGAGAGGAGGGGGGGTATCTATAAAGAGGGGGGGAAGATAAGAAGGAGGGGAGGGGAGGAGGGGAGGATAAGAAAGAGGAGGGGATAAGGAGGAGGGAGAGGATTACGTTGGGGGGAGGGGGAGAAGATAATGTGAAGTGTTTTATATATATATATATCAATCGGATAAGGAGGGAGGGGGGGATAAAAGAGAATGTGATTTTACACAAACCCTCTAAAATTTAACAATAACAGAGTTTCAACATATTAATCTATTCTTTCTTATTTTTGACCTATTAAATGTCAAATGTGTTCAACATGAAACTTATAGATCTTTAAATTCTCTTTCCAATGGATCTAATATTGACCATATTCCGACATTCCTATGAAGAGTTATATACTAATAAAATGAGATATCTATTTAATTTGTTTAATAAAATTCGTTAAACCCATATTCACTCTACGGTTCAAGATATTGAAGTTTGGTTAAGAGAACTTTAAATATATATGAACTTTAAATATAAAATATTTAACTATTTTTAAGTTTCGGACAGATTGGGGTGTTACAGGCTTAACGTCCGAATACCTTTATTTAACTGTCAAAGAAATCTCAAGGTCCTTTATAAGGGTCCTGATACTGAGGGCATATTTGCTTGCAGGGCGCAAACTTAGTTTTCACTCACCACTAAAGAACTAATGGGATCAGGGTTTGATCAAAGGCCGTTAGGTTGGGCAAAGAACCCTACAATTTGAGGACACAGTCGTAATTTTGTAGGGGCAGTGGGCCTTTTTGAAGCGTAGGGAGGTTTCTTAGACCCCAAGGGTAGTTTGGTAATTTGGGGTTTCCAAGAGTATTCTGATAATTTCAGCAGGCCGTGGGCATTTTTAGAATTTTCGGGTTAGAGGGAGAGCCTAACGAGATCTCAAACTTCCAAGGGCGCTGAGGCGATTATCAGAGGATTTTGAAGGCTCTTAGGCCATTTCTAAGTCACAGGAATATTTTGATAATTTTACCAGACTCCAGGCGGACTTAAGATCTGGGATGACACTTAGATGCGAGGCTGAGCTAACAAGGTCACCAAGCAAAGAAGCAACAATGAACTTCATAGAAGGCAAGCGTATGTTGATTCGCAAAGGAGGGACATATACACAATTTCTCGAAAGTCAGAGGTTCTCTTATAATTTTTCCATGGCTGGTATACATAAGAGAACAATTGAGTATATTTATGCTCCAAGTGAGTACAAGGGTTGTCGGCGGATTGTCGACTGTACAAAAGAGGAGTCCGCCCTAACGTGGGACATAGGGGCGTAGTCCCAATTACAAAAGATGGCAGGGTGAAACTATAAATAACAGGTCCAGTATTTCTCGTAATCCTAGGGAGGGCATTTTCGTAATTCACCCATTATATGGGTAGAACTACATAATTTAGCAGTCCCCGAGGTAGAGAATTACAAACATGGCCCGTAGAGGGGGCATAATTACAAACATAACCCTTAGGAGAATAAATACAAGACCCAGGGATCACCTAGCCCTCGAGGGCCAAAAAATAAAACAACAAACAATGATCATTGCTTCGTGCATATGTCTCTCGATGCATAGATCTCTCGATGTCATCTTCTGGACCCTCGGGGGTCTATTTATAGAAGTTGGAGGGCCACCCGAGGGTGATTTAACTCGTACGGGATGAATGGGATGAAAATGACCTCGGGAGGGTCTTTTTCTACTTTTTTCCCTTTTTTTTCTTTTTCTGCAAGAGAGAAAGGGAGGCGGGGTCGAATGACCTCGGGGGCCCCACCCGGGGTCGAATGAGTTCGGGCGGGACTTGCCCGGGGTCATTCGACCCCAGGCAAGTCCTGCCCGAGGCAAATGACCCCAGGCGGGTCCCCCCAGGGTCAATCAACCTCGGGCAGGCCCTGCCCGGGGGCGAGTCCCTCCCGAGGTCGCGCAACCCCGGGCAGGGCCACCAGCCTGCGTGCGGGCCTGTCCGGGGTCAAGCGACCCCGCGCGGGTCTCCCCGACCCGGAACGGGTCCTTCTGCCTCCTTTTTGTTTAAAAAATCCTCTCCCCAGGGCTTTGTAGGGCCTGTTGCTCACAGAACGCCGCGTGGAGAGAGGAGAGAACGCGCCTCTTGCTTGTTTGTCGTCTTCCCCGTGCCGTGAGCCACGAAGAGGAGATTTGTGTTTGTCCGGGCAGCGTGATACACGTGCATAGGACTTCTTCAGTGGTGTGTACACCATCCTTTGCATCTCCCTTTTCTTGCTGCGAAGATTTTCTTTGTTTATGTTGAATATGCAAGGAAGAAAAACTCCACCCCTTCGAGGTCTTACCCGGAACCACGCGATCCTGACAATCGTGATGGATTTAATCCGGTTCTTGACCACCTTGCTCGCTGCGAGGGGTTTATAATTGTAGAGACATACGGGCCGCAGAGTCCCGATGTGTGGAAGTATTCCACGGAGTGGTGATATGCCGGACATTGAACCCCGACTAACTCGAGGGAAAGGTCTCAATTTATCTGAGACAAATAGTGGGTGCAACAAATGTCCCCCACAGGACATCCGTCAAAGCCGGAGGCGGGGACGGATGACCCGTGTCTTTCATAGTTTTTCGCTTATCCCCGAGTCCATTGACATAATGGGATTTTGTAGGACTGTGTCTAAATATTTGTATTGTTGTCCTCATGCTTGTTTGATCTTTAATTCGGCCTTTTCACTCATTATTCTCTATTGCTCTTAGTCTTTGCAACTTCTACAGACATGGCTCGCCAAAGCAGGGGCAGAGAGGCATCCCAGAGGCCCAGAATTGGGGGCTCTAATGATCATTATGTGTACAGGAGAGATAGGCCCATGCCACCTTTCTCTCCACGCAGCATCACCCCTGACAGCTTTGACGCGGTGGACCGCGGGTTTGCTTGGGTCGCTGAGGGCCCGACAAAGGATGCTACTGCGGCCGAAGGCACTGTTGACATCTCCCGCATCATGAGGAGACAAGGGGTCTATGTGTATAACCGCTCAGGAGGATATCCATCTCACTTTCCGTTGGACCGGCATCTTTTGTCTTTTGTCCAGAGCTTTGTGCCTCCTAGTATGGAGGCTGATGGCCCCCTATTGCCAGGAGAAAGGCGTCGTCTCGAACGAGCCATATTGCTCGGGAGGGACAGCATGAAAGGCACTTGTACATTCTCCTATCCGAGCTTCCCAGAGGGTTTCATTCGGCAAAGACAATATCTTGATCAGAAGAGTCTGGGCTTCTTCAGAGAGTTCGACAGCTTTAAAATCCGAGTGGGACCGTCATCACCAGAAGTTTGGCACTTATTCGGACATCATAAGGCCGCGGATGTTACAGTAGATAAGATGTTTCTGACTCCCTCTGGGGGTCACTTTTGCGCATGATGACTATGACCATGGCTGTTTATTGGAGAGGATATTGGCATAGAAGACTTCCAGCTGGTATGGGAAGTGGGTTGTTATTCCTTCTCACTGTTACTGTCAAGGAGCGACGGAGTGGCTATGGGGCATCTTGACTGTTTACAGGGCAGCACTCGATAGGGTCGGGATTCGTCATGTAGTGACCGCAGTATTATATTCCTATCCCTACTAAACAAGATTGCTTCAGGCATTGGCTGAAAGGTTCAACCGGCGCTGGAATACATTTGTCACCATGAGGGGGAGACTTCACTGGACCTGTGGGCTTTCCAAAGGATCTCTGGCCTGCCTGTTTAAGGACAGCCCTATGAGGAACTGTCCTTAGATGATCTGCATCTCAATGCTTTAGATGGAGCCGGTTGGTACCTTCTTCCCTATTGCTTCAGATATCTGATGAAAACATGGAGGGACCTAGCCCTAGGGGGAAAAGAGAAGATTGTACGCACACTAAGAGTGACATTGAATGCCTGGGTGATGCACTTTTACAGTGGCCCGTACTGTTTCTATGAAGAGTTTGCGTCCTCCAACATGACTTGGGAGCAGTGCAGGGAAGTCATATTGAAGTTTGCTTCACATCCGCGTCACTTGCCTGCTCCAGCATAGGAGTGGAACTCGAGGGGGCTGCCGTCACTGACATACTTGGCAGCTTACTTGGCCTACTGGTTGGCCAGCTTTGTGATCCCCCATGGAGAGGAGGGAGTTCTTCGAGCAGAGATGATCTACCCGACTTGTCGGATGGCGTGTGGGCGTAGAGTTGCTATTGCCCCGACTGCATTGGCGAATATCTACCATTCTTTTGGAACTTTGACTTCACATTAGTCGTCCAAAGATAAGGGCATTTTGATGCCCACTCATTACTTGAGTGCGTGGGCTAGTTTACTGTTGCTAGAACTTTCCCAGAGGACGCCGATTGATAATGCAGCTGCTCCACTCATCTTTGCTTTTGCTGGTCACCCGGACCAGGATGTTGTTTTGCAGTTAGCCAGTGCCCATCGTGCTTTGTCTTCCCTCCACACTGGGAGGGATGAGAGGTTGGACTTTGACCACAGCTCCCATCTATATCGCCCCTATCTAGAGCGACAGGGGGATTCTGTTACCTGCAGGTTGTCTTCGTGGGCTTTGCCCTCCTCCTACGCACTAGTCGAGTGGGTTGTTTGTATACGGCCTGGTATTCTAATTTACCGCCGTTCCAACACAGCAGTTCTCCCAGAATTTCGGGTATGATCAAACTATCCCTCCGAAAGTGGACTTCCATCTGGCTCTTCGACAGTACAGACAGAGAGATGTGCATCTAGTTGCAGCTGCTTGGCAGACCTTCCTCTTTCGTGATGTGAAGGAGGATTATTCAATTCCAGCACAAACGTGCAAGGGTCACTTCGACATACATTATGCGTGTTGGTGATTTAAAGTTAGCAATGTATTCAGACAGCGCGGCGATGCCATTCGGGCTGCCGAGGAGAGACGCCTGAGGAGGGAGGACCTGTCTCCCTTGTTTCTTGACCCAGGCTTCATCAGGCCTCACTTCTCCGGAGTTGCTCGAGCCATCAGAGAGATAGAGATCCGTTTGAGGGAGGAGGGGCTCCCTATTCCCATTGACAGGAATCAGTATGCTGGGGCTCTGAAGCCCTTGAGGGGTACACCTACAGTAGCTTCAACTTCGGGGTTTTCCCGCCCGAGGGCGGCCCCTGGGCCTTCGATGACTTACTCTTGGTGGGAGGACTCGAAGACCTCCTGCAATCTGAAGAACAAGTCCCAGTTATCGCAGCCAGTCCCTGAGGGGGCATTCTCATGCAGTGCTTTCTCAGAGTGGAGGGCCCATGTAATTAATGCAGTGGATTGCGCTGGTCCAATGGAGTACATTTCAAATTTGGAGGTGACTGTCACCCCTAATGCCATCTTGGACATTGTGAATAAAGTGGCCCGAGTTCTTCGATTGAAGCCTGAGCAGATCATCTTAAAGCCCGAGAGAGCCATAGGGGCACTACGTATATGCTTGATTGTTTAGCTCCACCTTGTTTCTATTATTTATTTCCTGTTCTGCAATTTGAGATGCTCATCACATGCAAACCCTTATTGTTTGCACGCTATGCTAGTGGCCAGGAGGAGAGTGTTTTCCCTCGAGAGACCTCTCTAGGTGCGGCCCCCACCGGACTCAATGCTCCTGGGAAAAGACCCCGAGCTGAAAGCCAAGAGGATAACACACGGCCTTCTACCCGTCTTCGTTCTGGGGAAGAATCTCCCGCTCGAGCGAATGTCTCCAATAAGTGAAATAAACTTTCATTTAAAATCAGAATTGTAACATGTTTACACAGCAAGGATGGCAGTTTCGGTTTCGGCTGAGTCCGAAACGACTCGATTTCGGTTTCGGCCGAAACCGGCTGAAACCCAGTGAAAAGGTTCAAAAAAAATCAAAATAAGTAAAAAGTCATAAATAAATCAAAAAAATATAAATAATCACATAAAAATCAAAAAATTCATTAGACAAGTATTTGACTGTAAAGAGATTGGATTAAGTGTAAGAAACATGAAGTAGGCATTGAACATGTTTGTTGTGACCCCTCTATGTTGATGATGTTGACACTTGCTTTATTTCATTGGCAACATCATTGTTTTGATTGATTGACAACTGTATTGATTTGATGAAATTGCTCTATCAGATTGACTATGTGTTCTTTGCATTTAATACACCGCTGTTTGCATTTCTCACTGTCATGGGTCGACGCATCCTCTGATGGGTCGACTCCTTTAGAAGACTTATTTAGATTGAGTCTATACACTGGAAACTCTTCAATCGATTGAGTCTATACACTGTGCATGTTAGATAAAGTCTATACAGCGTCAGTTCATGCATGTCTTAGGCTAAGTGTGTACAGCGTCTTAGGCAAAGTCTGTACAGCGTCAGTCGCATGCATGTATTAGGCTCAGTGTGTACAGCATCAACGCATTTCACTGGCTCATGTTACAGCGTCAACGCACTAAGTCTGTACACTTGATTCGCCTTTGAATTGGTCAAGTGTGTACATTCCTTCACTGTAGCTTTCACGTATCAAAGTCCACACATCGTGAAAGTCTATACATTCATCACTTACCTTTCGTTCAAGGCAAAGTCTATACACTGGGGTCCTCTCCTACGTTTCTTAAGTGAAGTCTGTACATTCGTTTCTGAAGCTTAAAGTCTATACAGTCCAGCCTATTCCTACGATCAAGGCTTTAGCTACACTCAAGTCTGTACATTGGCTTCGCTTCATCAAGTCTGTACATTGAATCGCCAACTTCTTTGAAGTCTACACATCGCTTGATTTCCTGAAGTCTATACATCAACAGTGATATTTGAAGTCTATACACCCACAGTGATATTTGAAGTCTATACATCCATCGTGGAGCTTCAAGTCTACACATCGCTTGATTTCCTAAAGTATGTACATCCACAGTGAAACTTGAAGTCTGCACATTGGTCTTCAAATCCAAAGTCTGCACATTGGTCTTCGAATCCAAAGTCTATACAATGGTCTTCACACTTGAAGTCTATATATTCGATGTGCAGAGTTGATGTCTATACTGTGCCTTATGCTGATCGAGTCTACACATTGGTCGGTGGCAAGTCTGTACACTGGCCTCAGCTATTCAAGTCTATTCACTGGACTGTTTGGTCAAGTCTATACACCCTTCAGTTGAAATTCCAAGTCTGTACATCGGACTGTGTTAAGTCTATACATCCGATTGTACAGTGTCTTAGCCATCGTCTCACTTCTTCAAGTCTACATAATGGTCGGTGGTAAGTCTACACATTGGTGTTTCATTCGAAGTCTGTACACTCACCAGTGAACGACAAGTCCACACATTGGACTGTAGCTGCTTGTGCTTCAAAGTCTGTACATTGGGCTTTCACATGAAGTATGTACATCCGTTCGTTCTGCATCGTTATCAAGTCTGTACAGCCACTCTTTGAGCATCAAGTATATACATTGGTATTGGGTGAGCATAGTCAAGTCTGTACACTGCACTCGAGTCCGTTGTCTTCAGTAAAGTCTATACATTGGCATCGGTCTTCATCTTGAGTATGTACAGTGGCTGCTTCATATAGGAAGTATGTACAGCCGTTGCCTCTTCATATAAAGTCTATACTTTGGGCAAGTCTGTACACTGGTTTTCCTTCTTATGAAGCCTTTATATTCACTAAGTCTATACACTGCTTTCCTTCCCATGAAGCCTTTACGATCATTGAGTCTATACACTGCGTTGTGTATACTTTGCATTGCACTCGTGGTTGCAAAGCCTGTACAGGGTTTACAGTTAAACTGAATATGTTCTTGTCTGTCTGACAGGGAATGCAGAGACAAATGAAGGGCACGTGATCCGAGGTACCTGGCTCGTGATCCGAGAAGAACAAGGTATCCAGATGAGGACACGTGTTCTGACACTCCATTGGATGCTGCCACGTGGTCCAAATGCTTTAGGCGGGAAACGTGGAGAGCACACGCCTGCTGCTGCTGTTGCTGCTATATATATATGGCCCTTCTTCTACAGAAGAAAGGAGATCGAAGACAGAAGGGAGAAAGTCTATACAGCCACAGCAAGGCTCCTTCAATCCACAGAGAGAAAAGAGAGAAGAAGAAGATACAGAGAAGAAGAAGAAATAGAGAAGAAGAAGAAAAAGAGAGAGGAAGAGATCGAGAGAGATTGAGTTGAGAGAGAGCTGATTGAGAGTGAGAGTGAGAGAGTTTGTATCTCAGTCTCGTGGTTCAAAACCAGAGCTGAGCTTTGCTCTTTAGAGCTACATTGCTTTTGGGTTTTCCTTTTTCGTTTTGATTCTGTCTATCATTTCCGAATACTGTTTCCTCAAGCTGTGTGTCAGCGGTCTTGCAGTGGTAGTCTCCACTGGACGGGTTAAGCTGTATTTCCCCAGCGGTTGCAGAGGATCAGATCCTCTGGTCGGCAAGCTGTAGTGCCCAGCGAAGCTGTGTATCAGCGGATTGTTTGGCCAAGCTGTAAAGCCCAGCGGACGCAAGCTGTGCTGCGCAGCAGGAAGCCATACTCGGTTGAGTGTGGGGTGGACGTAGGTCGTTGACCGAACCACCTAAAAATTGTGTGTGCAGTGTATTTGTGTTTTTGTGTGATCTGTGTGCGATGGGAATTCTTGCTTAGCTTATTTGGTTGCATCGCTTATGCTCATGTCTAGCTTTCGATATATAGATATGGTGAATGGCTTTCATGGGTCGACCTTTTGCTTAGCATTCTTCGTTTAGCTTAACTGATGTTTGCCTAAATTCCGCTTTAGAACTTACAGTAGTTTTAAATTAGGCAAGTTGATCTATTCACCCCCCTCTAGATCCACACTTAGTGGAGATAGACTGCGTCCATCTAACCCAACAATGTTAAACTAATATTTTTGAATACATACTAAGCATGAAGTAGGTTCAAACAGTACAATAAACCTAATTAGACACAGTAAATGTTACAGAAATTAAATGATCCTTACCTAAATGATGATGCACTACTATGGATAATAACTAGAAGAACCTTATCCCTCATCGTCTGACTTTTGATGTTGATACCCATAAAAAGGTTGCATGTATTCTGTATATTCACTATAACCAAACAATGAGGTAGCCAAATCCTGTATCCCTCTTTGGATCCCTCTTGGAGTGTAAGGTTGTTGGCTTGATTGGAATTCAGAGTCAGCATAAGAATCTTGAGGATGAGAAGAGGAACTTGATGGAACTGGATGGAATTGGGATTCTGGTTGATGACCCCACCCATAAATGGCTGCTTCCTGTTGGCCACCTCCATAACCTGATGGATGCCTATATTGGCTCTGTGAATCATATCCTCGCTCACTATGACTGTATCCTCTGTCTGTGTCTGCGTGGAAGAAGGAAGGAGCACCAGCAGTGCCTGTAGTAACCCAACAAATAACTAGATAAATAAATATTTAAATTTAGTTAAATAATTATAATATTAATGAAATTATATTGTTATTATATAAAATAAACTAGATAATTAAATTTTTCTTGAAATAAATTAAAATTAAATATTTTTAATTTCAAAAAATTTATAGGAGACCTAATTAAATTCCCTAGAATTGATTATGATTAATAATTGGGCCATTGGAGAACCCTTAATGGGTTGGATTATGGGTTAATGGGCTAAATAGGGTTAAATTCGTAGCACATGTTAAACACCCATTTTATATGATTAAATTAGTCTAAATTCTAGAAGATTGTCATAAATTTCAAACCTTACATCATAGCCCACCGTAGATTTGGCCTTTTGCCCACGTTTTTTCACCCTATTAAAGCTAGGTTAGTGGAAAAGTTTGAATTTTGTGCCATGAACATTGAATTCGAAGGTGGAGAAGTTTGATTTTTGGGAAAAGGAATCTTGACTTTTTGGGCCGGATTTTTCCAATAAATAGGCCCCTCTAATCACCCTCTAAGCCTTTGCTACGTTGGGGAAGGAATTGGTGGCAATTTGGGGGCGTGATTTGAAGGGGAGAGGGCATTCTTCGACGTTTGTCCCATTTTTCTTCTTCCTCTTTGATTCAATCTAAGGTAGGTATTCTCTCAGGCTAAACTCAAATTGATACATGAATTAGATGTAGATGCATGTCTACTTTGATTCTATATCTTTTTCCCCAATTTTTATTGAGTATTAAACATGCTAGAGGCGTTTTATTGAAGGGTATCATCGTGTTCGCCAAAAAGGGGCTCAGATTTTGAGCGCGGTCGAAACAGGAACCGCATTCTGAACGCGGTCGCCCGACCAACCGCGTTCAGACAGAGTCCTTTCCCGCCCTTCAGGGTTAAAATAAAAATAAAAAAATCTAGAACGCAGTCGGGTGCAGACCGTGACTTGAAGGTTGCGGCCAGCCACCAAACCGCGTCTACCCCTTTTTTAAAAAACAAAAAGACAGAAAAATTCAGATCGCGATCACCTAGGGACCGCGTTCTCAGTGAAGCCCCCGAGTCGTCCGGGGGTCAAAAAAAAAAAAGAGGGGCTAATCACCGTACGCTATTTTCAAAAGCCCTTGTGGGTAACATAGGCCATGAGGATGTCCGTACCACTAGACATGAGTTTGTAATCGAGATTTTTTTAAGCGTCGGAAGATCTGTCACGGATCACGGTGTCTTTCTAGACCGTGTTCCGGATGCGCGATCTCCGCCACGATCGGGTTGTTTCCAGGTTCTAACTAAACCAATATATCATCCAGCATACTAGATCTGTTACATCTTAAATTTTAAGTTATGTTGCATATCATTTAAATCCACACACGATTAAGTGAAGTATATGGAAGATAATAATTCTATTCCAAGAACTTATATTCATTTCTTAGTTCTTGTTGCTTTCGTGATATCCTTGATCTCCATGATTATATTATCTTTCCAGCACGTTAAATGGAATAGATATTATCTATTAAAACTGCATGGCCTTAGTTGCCTAGCCTTTATCAGGATGACATACATGGTTAGCCTCGATCGATACGAGTCTAACGATTTCCGTGTTACCATGTTTTCGACAAGTCGCGTAGCTAGCTAGATTTCCAAGGAAGAACGGTGTCTAAGGAAAGAGGTCTACGGGCAAACGCTTTAAGTGGATAAGTGGTTATTTAATTAGGCCCTTGCGAATGCGAGGAGAATCTCCCACTGTCCCACCTCTTAACTGGCCGTGATTCTTCAGTTTTCTAGCTAAGCACCCGACTGTGAAAAAATTTGATCTAAATTATTTTACAAGATTTTCCGTGAGAGTTGATGTGCCTTGACTGGCAACATTTCTTTTATCGACTTAATGTCGTTAAACATGATGCCTTAAATCATTCTTAAACTTCTCTTATAACTACTTGTGCTCTTATATTACATGTTCCTTGAATGATAAATTTTGACTAGATCTGTACTTTATTTTGAGCTTTACCTTGAAATTCTTTGACCATACATATAATGTGGATGTCTAAATATACTTGGGATCTATGATCCATAACCACAATGTCTGGCGTTAATGGGACCCGATCTGATCCTGGGGGGAGCGCCCGAAAGTTCTTGTGCCCATGGTAACTATTATTGACCTGGTGTGGCATTACACCGAAACATGCGTGCAAGATTTATTTATGACATTCCACAATTCGTGAGATACTTGACTTACTTGAATACTTGAAAGTACTTGAATTATAAGAAATATTTGACTTGTACATGATTGCGTGAAATGGCCAATTCCATGACTATACTTACATGATCGTCTCCACTTGAATTTTACTCTTGATACCTTGTCTACTTGTGATTCTAATTACTTGCATTCTTTACTCTCTCTCTTACTCATGTTCCATGTTTTAGTTACGTTTCTCGGCATAGCACAGTAACTTTATCTAAAATGTTAATTACTTAAAATTGTCTGGTATAGAGATATAAATCCTACTGAGCGTTTCGCTCACTCTGCGTTTTCAGTTAATGTTTCAGGTAGTTCCGATGATGAACCCCAAACAAATGGGGACAGACGAGTGAAAAGAGGAACCAAGTTTATCTTAGATACCTAGGTTTAAATTTTTTGCTGTTACTAGAATTACGTATTAGAAGTTGTATTATTGTCTATTAAGACTTAATGATGTTGTAAAACTTTATTTCGATGAAATAATAATATTCTTTGTCGTTATCTCCTTTGTGATTGGACCCCTTATACGCATGCTCTGATCGACACGAACGATTACGACTCGTCGCGCCTCGATATTCCGCGTCGAGACGTGACAGTGCCACCGCCAGTAGTAGCACCTGCAGTTGCACTGGGATGATCATCATCATCACCATCATCATCATCAGAACCATAAGAAACCAGTCGCCTTTTAGCCTTTGGGGATGTTTTTTTCTCTTTTGATGTGATTTTTTCAGTCATCTTTGACATGAGTCATTTTCCCCTTGGCGTGTGCCTCACGTAAATCTACTTCAACTGCTCAATTGTCGGGTCCTCTCGAGCAGCAGCACTAGTCCTCTCAAACATCCCATGCACTGATGTACTTCTTCTTAAGGATGGAGGTGGCTTGACCATTCTAGGAGTGACTGACTTGCTATCTGATTCTGAGTGTCTAGCTGGCTCAAACTCAGTCTGCTCCTCAATGTCATGAACAAACAAAGCTGGGTCCCTTCTCTGGTGCGCATGAGTCTCTGTGGCCCTCTTTGTTACTCTTTTGAATTCTGGATCTCTTGGCTCATCTTCATCTAGTATGTCCTCTGCCCATGTTCTATCATCAACATCAAAAACGGGCTCATCAACCTGCTCTCGTGTCTCCACCTAAGACTGCAAGGGATTGTCATCGTCAAATAAAGCGTCCACATCAATTTCTGGAGTTGCATCCTCTGCGACGCGTTTGTCCCTCAGTTGTTGTCTTAGATTCATGTTCCTTATTCTTAACCTCATATTGTAGTGATAGTAAACTAATTTTTCTAACCGTTCAACCTTTAGCCGATTGCGAACCTTTGAGTGTATAAGGTTGAATGTGCTCCAATTTCTTTCACATTAGCTTGCTGATGTAATTTGACTGAGCACCCTAATTGTAATGAAAGTCAATGCATTACTGCCCACATCTCGGTTGTTCACCATTATCCACCAGTCAACTGTTCCACCAACCATAAACAAATAAATTTAAGATGTAAATAAAGATCAATTCTCCATGATATACTAATGCATATTGAGGTTAAGAAAGCACAAAGATAAAGTATACCCGAACTCACTCTTCCCACAACGTATTGCAATTGGGAGTCAGAATACGTCCCAGTCCTCATTCTATAGTAGTTCATCTACAAAGATAAAGTAATAGATTAACATAACTACTTAAGTAAATTCTATACGTCTTATCGATAAAATCAATAAAGGCCAACCTCTACTTCGGCCTGAAGTCTCTTTTCTGGTGTCATCGATAAACGACGAATGACTTTTAAAGTGCCTTGAAACACCTCGCCATCAACATGTGCATTGGCATTGTACATAAATCGAGGGTTGAGGAAATAACTTGCATTTATGTATAGTTAACTAAATGTTAGATATAAAATAACCTAAAGAACAATGTATCAATACAATTAATCACTCACCAGATGCATGCAAGTCGTGGTATAATGTGTTGTCCCATCTATGGTCAATAATTTTCCACCATTTTGCATATTCTCTGAGAAGGGAATCCTGCAACTCTAATTTGACACGGTCCATGGCCTCGTACAGATATCCCATATCATTCTTCTCATCGCCATCCATCATTGTTAGGGTCTTCACGAGAGGTGTGACTACTTTCATGTACCGTGAAACTTTGCCCCAGAATTTATTGTCTTCCACGATGTGGCAGACATTCAAATAATCCATCTGAGCATCAACATTAGACTTGTCGATGTATTCCCGCAGGACATTGTGATACATGAAAGCTTTCAGCTCATTCTTATACCTCCGCAGAGACTCCAAAGAAATGAAATTTGAATCAAATACGGATCATATCTATAACGATAAAGTAGAAATAATTGAGCACAATCTTATACCTGTGCAAAGACTCCAAAGAAATAAAATTCGAAGCAAATCTGGTTGGCCCTGCACAGATGATATCTCGCACCCCACTTGCATGCTCTCTGAACATATTCAATATCCTAGGATGGCCATAAATGTACTGGGTGATTTTTTGTGCCTTGTCAATTGTCTTCTTCACATGATTTTCCTTCCCTATGTCTTCAAGTATCAGATCTAGATAATGTGTTGCACATGGGAGCCAATATAAATGCCTGCGCTTCTGCATCAATTTCTTCCCTGCAGCCTTATAACTGGTTTCATTATCAGTCACTACTTGTACAACATTGTCCTCTCCAATTTGGTCTACCATCTTATCCATCAACTGAAACAAATAATTGACATTTTTTTCATAATTTAATGCATCTACAGATTTAACAAATATTGTACCTTCGATACAATAGACCAAAAAGTTAATCATAGATTTCTTCGTGGTACCAGTCCAGCCATCACACATGATGGTGCATCCTCTCTCCATCCATATATGCTTGAAGCTTTCAACCCAGTCATAGAGCTCCTCAACCTCTCCCTCAAGGCCACGCCCGTATATGTCTCGATGTGACGGGGCCTTCAAGCCAGGGCCAACATCTGCTATGGCATCTAGCATAGGTTGGAAATATTCACTTTCAGCTGCATGTGCAGGGACACCTGCATGGAAAAATCATTTGCAAATACTTTTAAATACATGCCCTGCAACTTCTGCTGATTTTTTTACCCCTCTCAATGCTTGCTTGATTTTAGGTTGTGTAGCATGAGGCCTTCTGTGCAGATAGCTGTCCATGGGGCCTCCTCTCTGCGGGACAGCACCAATGTCAGGACGTCGTGCAGCTGTATTGGAGTAGGTCCCTGAACCTATGGGTACTTTTCCTTTCCTTCGAGTGACTTGTTCACGCTCTATTGCTTCAGTCAGCTCTGGATCTAAATCTTCAGTGTCTTCCTCATCATCGTCCCTCCTTCCCCTTCTGCCTGAAATCTCCTCAACAATTTCAGCCTCATCTTCAGCCCTTTGTTGCATCCTCTCCTTTTTGCCCAGAAGGCACTGACACATTTCTTCTCGGACCTCTTAGGGACATCTGTCACATTGTCTCACCTCTCCTCTTATCCCTGCCAAATGTTACTTTCCTCTAGTAATTCCGCCATGTATCTCCTTACCATAATAATTGCATTTCACTTTTCTTATCCCAGCATCAACTCAGGAGAGGTGAGCCCACCCCAGATCCTCCTGCCCTTGCTGCTCCTGACTTTGTTCACGTCTAGACATGATGCTGCACTAAGACAGTCAAAGACAAATAGTTGTAAGTACAATGAAAAAAATGCAATTCAACGTAATAGAACTTCAAATTATTAAATGAAACTTAATTGAGTTTCAATTGACCCTAACTAAACCTAATTAGAGGAAAGCCCCAAATTTAAGGGTGTAATTAGGACTTAATTATCAATTTTACCCTAATCACCATTCATAAAAATTAATTACCAACATGCTCCCACCCTAAATTATTCAATGAAGCTTAATTGAACTTCAATTGACCATAACTAAATCTAATTAGAGGAAAGCCCCAAATTTAAGGGTGTAATTAGGGCTTAATTATCAATTTTACCCTAATCACCCTTCATAAATATTAATTATCAGCACGCTCCCACCCCAAATTATTCAATGCAGCTTAATTGAGTTTCAATTGACCCTAACTAAACCTAATTAGAGGAAAGCCCCAGATTTAAGGGTGTAATTAGGACTTAATTATCAATTTTATCATAATCACTCTTCATAAAAATTAATTATCAACATGCTCCCACCCTAAATTCTTCAATGAAGTTTAATTGAGTTTCAATTGACCCTAACTAAACCTAATTAGAGGAAAACCCCAAATTTAAGGGTGTAATTAGGGCTTAATTATCAATTTTACCCTAATCACTCTTCATAAAAATTAATTACGAACATGCTCCCACCCTAAATTCTTCAATGAAGTTTAATCGAGCTTCAATTGACCCTAACTAAACATAATTAGACAAAAGCCCCATCATCATCATCATCAGAGCCTTATCCCAATTAATTGGGGTCGGCTATATGAATCCTGTTCCGCCAAAGATTTCTATCACGTGCAATATTCATATTTAAACTCAAGGAATTAATGTCCTTCCTAATAACATCGCACCATCTCATTTTAGGCCTTCCTCGAGCTCTTTTACTAGTATCCACTAAGATTTGGTCACATCTTTTAACCGGCGCTGCGTTAGGGCGACGAAACACATGTCCAAACCACCTGAGTCTATTTTCTCTCATTTTGCTATCAATTGGAGCTATCCCTAAGTCTTTACGGATGCGCTCATTCCTAATCTTGTCTTTCTTAGTCTTGCCACACATCCATCTCAACATCCTCATCTCTGCTACACACATTTTGTGGATGTGTTCCTTTCGTACTGCCCAACACTCGGTACCATATAACAAAGCAGGTCTCACAGCCGTTCTATAAAACCTCCCTTTGAGTTTCACAGGCATACGACGATCACAAAGGACACCTGATGCACTTCTCCATCTTAACCAGCCTGCCTTAATCCTATGTGTAACGTCATCATAAATCTCCCCATTCTCTTGTATGATAGACCCTAAATATCGAAAGCTACTACTCTTCGGAATGTTATGTCCATCAATTAGAACCATATCTTCCTGAACCACTCTCCCATTACTAAAATTACAGTGCATAAACTCTGACTTACTCCTACTAATTTTAAAACCTTTAGACTCCAAGGCAAGTCTCCAACGCTCTAACTTAGCATTTAGAGCATCAATACTCTCATCAATTAAAATAATATCGTCTGCAAATAGCATACACCAAGGGATATCCTCATGCAATTGTTTAGTTACTTCATCCATAACTAAGGCAAAGAGATACGGACTTAGTGCAGAACCTTGATGCAAACCTATAGAAACGGGAAATTCACCAGTCTCCCCAGCATTAGTTCGAACACTAGTAATAGCACCGCCGTACATATCTTTAATCAAATCAACATATCCTTGAGAGATTCCTTTCTTTCTTAATGTCCACCAAATCAATTCTCTCGGTACTCGATCGTACGCCTTCTCTAAATCAAGAAAAACTATATACAAATCTTTTCTCATCTCTCTATACTTCTCCATTAACTGCCGTAGTAAGAAAATAGCTTCTGTAGTAGATCTATTTGACATAAAACCAAACTGATTTTCCGATACAGTAGTCATACATCGGAGGCGTTTTTCAATTACTCTTTCCCAAAGTTTCATAGTATGACTCATAAGCTTAATTCCACGATAATTATTACAACTTTGAATATCTCCTTTGTTTTTATAGAAAGGAACTACAACACTTTTTCTCCAAACTTCTGGCATTCTCCGTTCCTTTAAAATTTTATTAAAAAATTTAGTTAGCCACTGAATACCAATATCTCCTAGGCCTTTCCATACTTCAATAGGTAAGCCATCTAGTCCTAAGGCCTTGCCCACTTTCATTTTCCTTAAAGCATCCTCCACTTCTGACATCTTAATACGCCTGAAATATTGATATTTATCAAATATTGTGGACTCTTGGGTACCTTCTAAAGATAAATCCTTGACGGAATCTCCATTAAGTAACTTCTGAAAATAGCTATGCCACCTCCCTTTCATCTCAAGATCCTTAGTTAAAACCCTTTGATCTTCACCTTTAATGCACCGAACATGATCTAAATCTCTAGTTTTCCTTTCTCTTAATTTAGCAAGTTTAAATATGTCCTTTTCACCCTCTCGGGTTCCTAATTTATTATATAAATCTTCAAATGCCTTTGATTTAGCTTCGCTAACTATTTTCTTAGCTCTCTTTTTAGCGATTTTATAGGCTTCTAGGGTTTGATCATTTTTGTTAGTCTGCCAAACTTTAAAGCATTCCTTTTTTACTCTAATGGTATTTTAGATTTCCTCACTCCACCACCAAGTCTCTTTGTCTAAATTCTTTTTACCTTTAGATTCGCCTAAGAGTTGTTTTGCAACCCTCGTTATACAATTTGTAACATTATTCCACATTACATTAGTTTCTTGTTCTAAATTCCAAATATTTTCCTTTAATAGATGATTTTTAAATGTTTCTAAACTTTTACCTTTTAAATTCCACTATTTAATCTTAGAATAATTATTTATAATGATCTTTCTTTTGAATTTAGGGATAGTGACATCCATTACTAACAACCTATGCTGAGGGGCTAGACTCTCACCAGGAATAACTTTGCAATCTTTAAATAAAACTCTATCGACCTTCCTAATGAGAAAATAGTCAATTTGACTTATATGTGTTCCACTCTTGTATGTTATTAAGTGTTCGTTCCTCTTTTTAAAGAAGGTATTAGTAATTGCTAGATCATAGGCCACAGCAAAATCAAGAATAGTGTTACCATATCATTTCTATTGCCAAAACCAAGCCCTCCATGAATCCTCTCATAGCCTCTATTATCTATACCCACATGACCATTAAGATCCCCTCCAATAAAGATTCTCTGTTCACTAGGGATATTTTGGATCAAACTATCAATAGCCTCCCAAAATTACTTTTTAATGCTCTCTTCTAATCCTACTTGAGCATAAGCACTAATTATATTCAAAATATCCTCACCTAAGATAAGTTTAATTAACATTAGTCTATCCCCCAATCTATTTACTTCCACAACTCTGTCTTTTAAGTTTTTATCTATTATTATAGCAACACCATTTCTAGAGTTATTATTACCCGTATACCAAATTTTATATCCATCAATGTCTTTAGCTTTATGTCCTTTCCACCTAGTTTCTTGTAAGCAAGCTATATTAACCCTCCTGTCCTTCATTAACTTAACTAATTCTAAACCCTTACCCGTTAAAGTTCCTATATTCCAAGTAGCTAGACGGATCCTATGTTTTTGGACTTGCTTCTTTACCCGTGTGCGTCCAACCCCACACGAGAACCCTTGCCTATTTGACACCGCAATCGGGCGCCATTGCGGCGCGTCGCTTACGGGGAACGCCCTAACTAGCCCTTGCTCACTTGTCATTCCATCCGGGTTCCGATGTAACGCGTCGCTTACGGGGAACGCCCTAACATTAGCACATAATGTATTTGGATCAGAATTCATGTTGGAGATGTGACAAAATTTTACTGCTGGCTGTCGACCTAACGCAAACCCTCCTCTTTTCTCATCCGGGCTTGGGACCGGCCATGGCAGAGTTGGGCAGTACGAACTAATTAGGGTTTAATTTGGAGTCTTAACATATTTCATGGTTTAAATTAACGTACAACAAAAAAACTAACCTACAACAAAAAAAACTTTCAAACCAACCAAAAAAACAAAAAATAAAATAAATCCCAACCTCTCCCTCAAGAAAAAGCAACACGATGGCGGCGGAAGCACCTAGCAACCCCTCAGCAGCTCCCTGAGTCCCTGGACCCTTTCTCCCTCAGATCTGAGGGAGAACAGGAAGTGAACTCCCCTTAAAAGGGGAGTTCACGTGGGTTTCGGCCGAAACCGTCGATTCGAAACCATTAATTTTTTTTTTAGTTTCGGAGCTGCTATAGTGAGCAGGTCCAGTATCGTTTCAGTTACGGCCAAAACCGATATTGCCAACCCTGTTACACAGTGTTATAGCATGACTCTCTTTTTTTTCCTGGGTGTAGCTCCTCCTGAGGTTCGGGCTGCCATGAGTTTTTCTCCTCGTCCGGGGAATGCTTTTACAGAGGTGAGATTGGATTTCGATGAGTCCATCCCCGATGTTAGCTTGGACATAGAGGGGTTGGATCCTATCGCCGATGACTATACACCGATGACTGCCGCCTCTCCCGCGCTTGATGTAGAAGGGGTCCCTGCTGTCCAAGTTTCGGGTAAACATCTATTACACTCACCCTCCTTTTCTTCTTCTTTAGTGCTTGAGAGATGGTATATATGATGACTAATATAGCATTGCCTGTTGCAAGGGATCCTAGGTCCAGCCCACTCTCCCTGTTGTCGAAAAAGGAGGTGAGTCCTCTTCTAGCCAGGCGAATCCTTCATCCTCTGGGTCCTCGAGCGGGGGAAGCTCTAGCACCTCGTCGAGTACAGAGACTTATAGTACTTCTTCCAATGAGGGCTCCTCTTCCTCCACATCGAGTTCTTCTGAGGATGGAGAGATAAAGATGACCCCAGGTAATTTTAAGAATATGTCATTCTCATATTTGTTTGTGACTCCTTTGCTTATCATGTTGCTTATCATGCAGCTGTCAAGTCGGCCTCTTCTCTGGACGAGCTTTCAAGACTCATTGAATCCGAGCCACTTGTAGATTTGCCAGATTATGATGGAGACTTGAGAGCTCTGGAGCCTGGGACAATAGCTGATAAGGATCACCCAAAATCGGGGGCACCTGATGGGGCAGCCCCACCCTTGGCCCTAGGATTATTGACAGATACTGCCAGCCTTATAGAGTCCGACGAGGTACATGCCTCAGGTATGCACCGTATATTTTGCATATTTTCCCTTGTGCATGCTCATCATATTCAGAGAATTTTAATATTATACTATACCCCTGATTTGGACAGTTGTCGATCAAACGGACGCAAGGCCTCTCTCACCGCATAGAGGGATTGACATGGCAGAAGGGTCACCCCGGGCACCTTTAGAGGAGCGGGGCAATGCTGACCATGTGGCTACCTCTACTGAGTCTTCAGCTCCCGGTAGTCTTTTAACAAAAGCCCATATCATTTGTTGGATGAGTCTTCCTTTCCCGTGATATTAACCATCACTCTGCACATTGATTTTCTAGCCATCCCCCCTCTTGCAGAGTCAGCGACAGAGGCCGACGTCGCCGTGGTTGAGGAGAATGCCACTATGGAGATTGGTATGCCTTTATCACTCTGAAACCCTCATCTCTGTTGTTGGTGCAAATGAAATATTAGGATCTTTATGTCTCATTTCACTTGCAGAGAGCTCGGCTGCAGTTGTACCACCTGCAGAGCTGGGTCAACCCCTATTGACGTTTCTCCTCCAGCCTTGGTGAAGGGGCCTCCTTCCACAACTAAGTCGGCGTGCAGAGTTGTCTCCGGTAAGGCCATTGTGACTTGTACTTTAGAGTTCTGCCCCTGCCGATTTTATTGTGATAGCATACTCACCATCTCCTATCTTTCTTTCTTTGATTTCAGACCCGGCAGAGGTGGCCCAAAAGGTGCCCCAGCACTTTCCTGCTCTAGGGTTAGAGTGGCCTGACAGACCTCAACTTGGCATAGCCTTAGTGGATGCTGACATAGGCAGCCGGCTCATTCAAAATCTCCGATCGCTGCTACAGATCGATCCCCTCCCGACTATTGAGGCTATGAAGGGTCACTTGGAATGCTGCACCAGAGGCTACCATGCATTCAGTCTCCCTCGGGACGCCTGGATGGCTAAGGTCACGGCCCTATGGGAGCAGGGTTGGCAGTATCGGCCGAAATCGATACGTTTCGGCCGAAACGTATCGCTTCCGGCCGGTACCGATCTGAAACCGGACCAAAACACTGTAGCAGGTCCGAAACCATTAAAAAATACTTTTTAAATGGTTTCAGACGAAACCATTAAGGATTTCGACCGAAATTGACCTGTTTCAGTTCGAAACCGGACGGTTTCGGTCGAAACCAGACATGTTCATTATTTTTTTTAATTTTTTAAATGGTTTCAACCGGTTTCGGCCGAAACCGAAACCGGTACGTATCGGTTTCGGAACCGGTCAAAACTGGTACCGAAACCGATACTGCCTTCCTTGTATGGGAGGAGTTCGCCCGCCTTCACGTTACTCAGGAGCAGAGACGGAGGACCCAGATGCAGATCCGACAGGAGGAGGACCAACTCTGCAGACTGCGGACGGCTCAAGCGGAGGTCGAGGCTCGACCTGTAGCCGTTCGGGAGCGCGACCGGACCGTCTCCCGGCGGGTGGAGGAGCTGCAGAGAGAGATGCAGGTTCTCTTGCAACAGACACAGGAGGCTGAGGAGGAGCGTCGTCGCCTACATGCTGAGGCAGAGACTCCCCCCTGTAGGCTTGGGGGACTCCAAGAGGAGGCTCTTCAAAGTAAGACTCGCCTTGCTGACCTGAGGAGCGAGTCTGGTGCTTGATAGGCCTTGGCGCCTTTTTGTACTTATACACAGGACTTTTGTACTTTTGCCTATTCTTGTCTTAGTTATCCCGAGGGCTTGTCTCGGGCTCCTTTCTTTTGATGATATTGATGAATAAAGGACATAACTTAGTAACTTTTGCTTCCATCATCTTGCATATATGCTCTCTTTTCTTTTTCTCTCCTTTTTTTGTCACTTTACCGGCCCTAACGCCCTTTCGAGTTTTCGCCAGGACTGACCCCCTTTAGCTTTTTCCAGTGCGTCCTTGCAGGTTTTCACACTGAGAGGTACCCATTTTTGCCCAAGATGCCCCCGCGGGTTTCCACCTTAGCAGAGTTAAAGCCTTTTTGCCCTTGATAGCTCCCCTAATGAGAGCAACCAAGTCCGCTGGGACATCAATATTTTTAGCCCCAATTTTTTTTAAAATACCTATGATGCCAAGAGGCGAAGAGGGTTGGCGTCCCGAGAGGGACAAGCGAGCCGAACCCAGTTGGACAAACAAGTGGATTTGACAGTCCTAAAGGGATATGGTCAATCAAATCCGAAGGCCGATAGGCAGGATGGGCTGGCAGTCCGAAAAGGACATGCATAGGTCGACCCCAGTTGGGACAACAAATAAGTGGGTTTAACAGTCTGAAAGAGACATATGAGTTAAACACGAAAGCTGATAAGCGAGATGGGTCGGCAGCCCGAAAGGGACATGCATAAGTCGAGCCCGGTAAGATGAAAGAATGGATTTGACAGCCCAGGTGGAACGTATAGATCAAATCCGAAGGCCGATAGGCGAATAGGGTTGACAGCCCGAAAAGGGCATGCACAGGCCAAACCCGCTGAGACAAAGGAATGGACTTAACAGTCCCACTGGAACATGTGGGTCAGACCAAGAAGCCGAGAGGTGAGATGGGTTGGCAGCCCGAAAGGAGCATGCACAGGTCAAACCCAAAAAAAGGAAATGATGGATTTGACAGCCCTAATGGGATGTGGAAGTCAAACCCAAAAATCGATAGACAAGATGGGCTGGCAACCCGAGAGGGGCATGCATAGGCTAGACCCAGAAGAAGGAAATGATGGTTTTGACAACCCTAGTGGGACGTGAGAGTCAAACCCGAAAGCCGATAGGCAAGATGGGTTGACAGCCCGAAAGGGATATGCATAAGCCAGACCCAGTGGGACAACAAGTGGTTTTAACAGTCCGAAAGAGACATATGAGTTAAACTCGGAAGTCGATAGGCGAGATGGGTCGGCAACCCGAAAGGGGCATGCATAGGCCGAGCCAAATGGGACTAAAAGGACGGATTGGATAGCCCAGAGAGACACGAGAGCCAAACTTGAGAAGTCCAAAATATGGGTGGAGTTGACACGCCGAGAGACGTATGAATCAACTCTAGAAAAGGAATGGATAGATTTGACAATCCGAAGGGACATAAGAGTCAAATCTGGAATTGAAAATGTAAGCGGGACTGACTAACCAAAAGACATATGAATCAACCCTGCGAGAAAGAGAGGTGGATTTGACAACCCAGATGGGGCATATGAATCAAATCCAAAAGTTCAAAGTGATGGCGATCCCATTGGGACGGAGTATGACAACGTTGGGATTATAGCTATGACGTCCCGGTGGGACTGGATGGCGATGTTGGAACTATAGCCATGGCATCAGTATAATGCACTTGCCATCACAGGGTGAAGTAACTGACTTAGAACCCCCCCGTAGAAACATGTTGCAAGAGGGTTTTTTCCTTTCTTTCTTTCTTTCACATTACTAACCTCACCGCCCTTTCGGATTTTCGCTGAGACTGCCCCCCTTTAGCTTTTTTTGGTGCGCCCTTGCGAATTTTCACACCGAAGAGTACCCATGTTTGCCTGAGGTGCCCTTGCGGATTTTCACCTCAGTCAGGTTTATGGCCTTTTTGCCCTTAGCCAACCCTCGAAGGGTGAGTAAGTCCACCGGGGCATCAAGAATTTTAACCCCATTTTTTTTAACTTCACCCTTCGCTGAGAAGAAATGTCCTGAGAGGACTGTTGCAGAAGCTCATGCGGTGGGCCGTGGTAAAGCTTCATATGCTTGCCATTAAGAGGAGGGAAAGGGTTGTTTCCCTTGTGGTCGACGACCGTATAGGCCCCTCCTTCATAGACCTTCTGGATGACGTAAGGTCCACACCAATTAGGCTGGAGCTTGCCACTGGCTCTTCCTGCCAAGACCTCCTTTTCTTTGACCATGATGAGATCGCCCCTTTTGAATTCCCTTTGCTTGACCAGTTTATCATAAGCACGTGTCATACGAGCGTGATACACTTGTAAGTGTTTATAGGCTTTGAGTCTTTCACCTTCAAGGTTGGACAGTTCCTCAAACCTTCTCTCTATTTCAGATTGGTCTTGGCCTGACAATCCGGCGTGAACAGCAACGCGATAGGATGCCAATTTGATTTCCACAGGGACCACGGCTTCAGCTCCGTAGACTAAGGAGAACGGGGAACAACCCGTAGGGGTTTTGTAGATAGTCTGATAGACCCATATGGCATCATGGACCTTTTCGCCCCAATCTCGTTTACGGCCACCCACTATCTTGGCCAACAGTTTGCAAAAGGTTTTGTTGAAGGTCTCGGCCAACCCATTGGCTTGGAGATTACAGACCGACGACGTCCTCCAATCAATATGAAACTTAGACGCCAAAGCATACATGGTCTTATTCCTGAATGGTGTGCCGTTGTCCGAGATGATCCGACTGGGGGTGCCAAATCTATATATAATGTGGTGCCTCACGAACCGGGTAACTATTTCACATGTAACTTCTCGCAGCGAAATAGCTTCTGCCCATCTGGAGAAGTAGTCAGTGGCGGACAGGATAAACTTGTGGCCTTGAGATGACAGCGAGAATGGTCCCACAATATCCATGCCCCACTCCGCAAATAGCCAAGTAGGCGCAGTTGGATGGAGCAGATTAGGCGGCCTCCGAGGCACTGGCCTGAATGCCTGGCATTGGTAACATGTACGAGCATACTGGTTGCAATCTTCGTACATGGTGGGCTAATAAAACCCTTTAAGCTTAATGCTATTTTTCATCTTGGCTCCTGCTTGATGAGCCCCGCACAATCCGAATGGACCTCGTGCATCACGATTTTTGCTTCCTTAGATGAAAGGCACTGTAGGAGGACTGATCGGTCTTTTTCATGGACGAGCCGAAAAAACGAGCCGTCAATCAGCTGGTAAGACGTTGCCCTGCATAGCAGTTGCACCCTCTAAGCCCTGATCGAGTGGAAGCCACCTGTTCTTTATCTTTATAATCAACTCACGCCAATCTTCTTCTAGAGGATTCTCCTCTTGGATGTTGTTGACCTCATAGACAGTGAGGCAACATTCTTCGTCGAACACACTTGGCATGAGCCTTCGGTGTCTGACAGTAATATTCAATTCTCCCTCAGGTGGGAGTTTTAAGGTTGCTGCCAACTTTGCCAAAGCATCTGCTTGGGAGTTATTGCCTCTTAAGACATGGCCTATTTCGAATAGGTAAAATTTTTCTTTCAGCCTCATGACGACTGCATGGCAGGGGATTAGCTCTTTCTTCCAGACGTCATAGTCGCCCAGGACCTGTCGAATGACGAGCTGAGAATCCCTGTACACTTTAATGCACTTAATGTCCATCTCCAGTGCCAACTGAAGTCCGATAATTAATGCTTCGCACTCTACCTCATTATTAGTCAGCGACTTCATGAGAGCACAAGAATTATGGAGGATGCTGTCTTGCAGAGATACAAAAACTATTCCCGCACCAGAAACAAAGTTGGTGAGGCCGCCAGCCCTCTTGATTGTTCTGGAAGCGCCGTCAAAATACAACTCCCAATGTTGGAGGTCGAGGGTGAAGACGTCCGGCTGCGTTTGTGGTGGGACGTTTTCAGGATGCTCCTCGGCCTCTTGCGAAGGCACCAACACCTCTTCGTCAGGCAACTCGAAGTTGAGTGATTAATCTTCTGGCACCGGATGCGCAGCTAAGAACTTGGCCATTCCTTGTCCCTTGATCTCCTTGCGTGGGACAAAAGTGATATCAAACTCCATGAGGATCAGCGCTCACTTGCCAAGTCTTCCGGAAAGGACGGGCTGGCTGAGTAGAAAATTGAGTGGATCATATTTTGAGATGAACTCCACTCGGTGAGTTAGAAGTTAGTGCCTTAGCTTCTTGACATCAAATACCAAAACTAAGCACACCTTTTCCATAGGTGCGTACCGACGCTCAGGCCCGATCAACTTTCGGCTAAGGTAGTACAGGGACTGTTCTTTACCCTCCTCGTTGATTTGGGCTAAAAGCGCCCCCAAGGAGGCATCCATGGCGACAATGTAAAGGATAAGGGGCTTTCCTTTCACAAGCGCTCCTAGGACTGGAGGAGTCAATAGATACTCCTTAATTTGTTTCAAGGCCCTCTGGCAGTCTTCGTCCCATATGAAGGGTGTCCCTTTCTTTATCAATTTACCGAAAGGCAAGCATCTTCCAGAGAGGTTAGAAATAAACTGCCTGATATAGGCGAGTCTTCCTTGTAGAGATCTGAGCTCCGTCAAATTTCTAGGCGGAGGCAGTCCTCTTATGGCCTCGATTTTGTCAGAGTCGATTTCTATACCTTGATACCTGACGATGAAGCCGAGAAACTTGCCATTGGAGACGCCGAATGCGCATTTCATTGGATTCATTTTGAGCTGATACTGTCGAAGCCTTTCGAAGACTCGACGCAAGTCAACCAAATGATCCTCTCGCCTTTTTGACTTGACGACCAGGTCATCGACGTAGCATTCAACGAGGTCATGTAGCATCTCGTCGAAAATCTTGGTCATCGCCCTTTGATAGGTTGCACCAGCATTCTTTAGGCCAAACGACATCCTTTTATAGTTGAAAATTCCCTTGAGAAATCGGAAAGCCGTGTGATCTTTATCTTTGATGGCCATGCGGATTTGATTATAGCCCGACGACCCGTCCATGAAGGACAAGGATTCGTGACCGGTGGTCATATCAACCATTGTCTCAGTGATCTTTAAGTCAAACGACATTTTTTTATGGTTGAAAAATCCCTTGGGGGATCGGAAAGCCATGTGATCTTTATCTTTGATGGCCATGCGGATTTGATTATAGCTCGACGACCCGCCCATAAAGGACAAGGCTTCGTGACCGATGGTCATGTCAACCATTGTCTCAGTGATTGGGACAGGGAAGTTGTCCTTCGGGCATGCCTTGTTCAAATACCTGAAGTCGATGCAGACTCAGACTTGGCCATTCTTCTTCTTGACAGGGACTATATTGGCGAGCCACAAATGATACATGCAGGGCTCTATGAAGTCCACGTGAGCATCTTGTCAACTTCGCATTGACTTTCAACTCCAGCTCGTGGCGCATACACCTTTGAGCTTGCTTGACTGGCTTAACTATTGGAAGTATTGCCAGCTAGTGTTCAGCCACAGAAGGGTCAAGCCCAGGCATTTCTTTATAAGTCCAGGCGAAACAATCCTTGAACTCTTCCAGGAGCGGCCGGTACGCCTGTCTTTCCTTCTCACTGAGGAGAGCACTTACAAAGGTTGGCCGATAGACCTCTTTGCTTCCGATATTGATCTCAATCAACTCATCCACAGTTGCTTGGCCACCGTCTTCGAGCTCCAGTGGGGCAGATTGGAGGTCGACAAAGTCTCCCTCATCATCAGTATTGGCTTCATAGACTTCAAATTCCTCAAAGCTTTCTTGCTCGCAGCTTGAAGTCAAAGGAGCTGCTCCGTCTTGCCGACACCCGGCGGGCTAAGCTATCCCTCCCTCGGGGAGGCGACCATCGTTAACTTCTAGTGAGAGTGACACTGAGGTCTCACCGGACTCCCTCACAGAGTTGCCAATCTTAGGCTCCACTTCTGTTTGTCCACGAGGAGGAGGTAGCAGCCCTATAGCATTGACTGCATAGTGGACCTCAAAGCCCCTCCCCTGATCATAGCGGAGTCCTCTCGTATCTTTGCAGGAGAAGGGAGGTTGCCCCGGACCTGCGGAGGGTTCCACAACTAGTAGAAATATGCGGTCCGTGCGGGGTCTTGGAGCTGAGGGATATGTTGCTTTCTACACATTTCCCTGATACGCTTTGGCAGATCGTCCATTTCTTAGACCAACTCCGGTGCAGTGTTAGCATGAGTATCCCAGCCAAAATCGTCCTCAGGAGGGCCTAGTGGGACAAAATCTCCTTTATAAAAGACAATTGGCTTGTTTTCCTTGCCTTTTTTACTCCTTTTCTGCTGGTAGGAGACTGTGAAAGTCTTCAACTGCTCCACCTCGTGCTCTTCCCGTTGGAACGAGAGTTAGACACAGTTTGGCGATAAGGAGATACTCTGGTCAATGACCCGACTGATGAGATTGGCTTCGAAATCAACGCTTCGCCTCTCTGGCTGGGTCGGCTTGGAGGCGGCCTTGAGGCTTAGCCTGTGTAATCTTGCCAAGTCTTAGTTGACCGTGAACAGTTGCCCTTCCTCAACTTCAGAGTCCACCTTTTGCTTTCCTCTGTCTTTTACAGACTCGAGGATTGCTAGAGTAGGCTCCCCAAAATACAAGGAAGCATCTGCCAGGTGGCACTCGTTGAGGTGGAATGGAGCCTGATCTGCAAAGACAGTATGTTGCCCCCCTCCTTTGGCATATTTAATGCATTGGTGCAGAGTTGAAGGAACAACCCAATTTTCGTGGAGCCATGGTCTCCCCAACAGCACCTTCTAGGATGTGTCGGCATTGATGATATAAAACGTCACTTGGGTGACAATCACCCGAGGCTAGCTTCACCACAACCCGACCAAGCGCTTCCTCGGAATCCTGGTTGAATCCCGAAATTTTGACCGCGCTCACCTTTTGCAAGTAAAGCGTCAAATACAAAGATTTGGAAGTCTTCAAAGGCATAATATTAATGACAGCTCCAGCGTCGACTAGAATTTGATTCATACCGTGTCCATTGATCATCCCTCGCATATATAGAGGGCGATTATGACACGAAGTGGACAGCAACATGTCTTTGTCTGTAAAGGTGACGCTCGCTGCAAACGTCTCATATGCTTGGGCCTGCAGCTCTGTAACATGGGCTTCATAGACTTCCGGGTCTTGGAGTATCTTAATGAGGGCTTCCCTCAAATCCTTGCTCCAAGCGATGGCTTCCCAAATAGTGACATTTGTTGGAAACCGCTTCATGTGATGGATAATTTTGCAGTCTGCCCGAGCACAGGTCTTGTCAAATGGCGAGATAATCTTCGCCAGAGTCTTCGGTGCCTCGCGAGACTTCTCCCGCTAAGAAGGACGTTCCTCACTCCAGCCCTCCGCATTTTCCTAGAATAGTGGTGCAAGAGATTCCTCCGGAGGTGGCAAGGGTTCATCCTGTTCGCCCTCATTAGAAGGACCTGTCTAGCTCGCGGGCTCAACTCTACCGGAGGGACCAGCTTGTTCTGACGTCTTATCCTGTACTAGCGGCTTGGCTGGCTCTTCTTCTTCATCAGAGGATGCGAGTATGAAAGGGACGCCACCCGGCCTTCTGGGTTCTGGGATAGGGCCCGAACCCTCTGAGGATTCAAGGATAAAGGGGATAGCTTGTACTTGAGTTTCTGGGATAGGGGTGGTTGGCTCTTCCCCTCTGAACAGTATGACTCGGTCGAGAGTTAGGGGATCTTCACGCCCGCGCCCTCATCCTCGGCCACGACCTCAGCTATTTTTCGCCGGGCGACGCTGATATGTCGCCATGGGAGACTTACCCCCGACGCTATCGGCCATAGTGCCTTGTCCGGAAGGAGAGTTGATATTGTCGGGCGGCGGGATCGCCACCATATTGCAAGAGAGCTCTTGCAACATTTCCTCGAGCATCTCGACGGTGAGTTCCTCATCCTTGTAAAATAAGGAGAGCTCTTCCGGGATCGGGAGCTCTTTACCCTCTTCAAAATGGTGGACCATCTCCCGGAGCCACTGAAGAAGTCAGGCTTTACACCCAAACTTGTCCCAAGGAATGTATTTGTCCAGAGTGACGACCCTGGTGGGGCGAGGGGGAGTATAATCTTCCAGCTCATCTACGAGCTTTTGCAGCCGTTGCAAAGGAGTTGGCTCCTTGGGGGCTTCCATAGCTGTCGCTTGCTCAGCTTGCTTCTTCAACCTCCTCTTCAGATTCTTCTTGCGATTCTTCTCTTGTTTCTTTTGGTGTGCCGCCTCTTGATAAGAAAGTGGACTTTATTTCGGAGGTGGGACTAATTTGCCCCCAAAATTTTGCTTTCTACTTTGGGCCAGCTCCTTCTGGGAGTAACCTGAGTCCAGTTGGCCTTCTCTGGCTGCACCTGGAAGGTGGCATTAATCGCCTGAGCAATTATCTCGGGCGACAGCTCCTGGAACTCTGCCAATCCAAAATGGGGCTCTTGAGGCAACTCCGTTAGTTTTGCTTTAATCGGCAATTTTGCCTGTTCAAGCTGTTGAGGTCTTTCTACCATTGGTGACTTTGTCGACTCAACGCAAGGTTTGGCTTCAGACTCGCTCGCATTGGCCTTGCCTTTATTATCTGGCTGAGGGTTTCCCCCTATAACGATGCCAAGTTGACTCAGCTTGGAAAGGGGTTTGGAACCTCCTCCCACAACTTGGCTTTTTGGGCTCTGGGCCTTAGGCCCCTCGCACATAGCCTTACCTTTAGGGTTTAGCTGAGAGCTGCTGCTTGTAGTCTTGCCCGACTGGACCTGTTGAGAGGTGGACTTGGCCTCCCAAGGCTTGGCTTGCTCCCGTTGAGATTGACGAAGAATCTTCTCAGCGACCTCTTTGAGACGCCGCCTCGCCGTCAAATTCCCGTGTATCGATCTCCCCTTTTTGGATGAGAGCTTCAATGCAATCTTAAACCTCCGGGCATTTCCCATTGGGGTGGGACACCCTGGCATGATATCTACAGTAGCGATGATGGCTTTTGCCTGTTTCATTGTAATAGGACAGTGGATCACGTGCCATTACTCGACCTTCTTCTAGGAGCTTGTCGAAAATCTTCACATTATCCTCCTTGGGGAAAGAACACTGATGAGAGGGTCGTCATCCTAGATACCACAACGTGGACTTGGGCGGTTGGGAACTGACTCCTTCCTATCTTGGCTCCGAGAGTCGGAAAGCAGCCGAGACATGTATGACGTTGACAAAGAAATTCAAACTCTCCCGTTTATGTGGCCACGGCGGACAGACCAAGAGGTTGCCCATATCAATTACTCCTCGCCTGATCAAGTCTTTGGCGAGGTCCTTGAGGTCCTTGAAGGCCTGACAATCAAGAATAATATGGCCTACAACCTCGTGGTATGGGTAATAGCCCTGGTGTAATGCGACACCTGGTGCCTGCCGACTGGGTGACGCCGGGTGGTTTAGTAAGCCTTCTCGACGACACGCGAAGAAGATTTGCAGACTCTTCTCGCGAGGGAAAGAATATAACTTCTTTGGTTCCTCGTCTTCAGATGAATCGGAGGATTCCTCAGAGAGCCAACCCCTTGACCTGAGAGGAGTCCCGACAGTGGGTGATACACCTGCCTCCCATATATGTGTTGGAGCTAGTCCCCTGGCAAATGGCCCAAAGGGGAAGGTGGCCAACTGCTCATCGATGCTTCTCAAGAATTGCAGCAGACGCCTTTGTTCCAGCTATAGCTGCTGGATCTCCCCTCGAATCTTCCGAATAGTCCTCCGCAGTGCCAAGCATTCAGGGAGCGAGGAAGGAGCGGCTTCACGGCCAACATTGGACTGTTGATTTGATGTCCCAGCTTCTGATACATTGGAGCTCGAAGTAGTCGCCACCATGTAAACCACATTGGCCGACCGATTTGATCGGGTCCAGACATGGGGCTGCGGCGGGTCGACCGCATGGCCCAACATATTTACGAGACCTTTTTGAATGAGCTCTTCTACTATGTTCTTGAAGACATAACAGTCCCCGACGGTATGACCCAACCTTCGATGATACACACAATAAGTAGGGTCATCTGTTTTATCTATCTCTGAGGGCTTCCGTGGATCTGGTAAAGTGATAAGCTTTTCCTTCATGCACAGATCAAAGAGCATCTTTGTATGCTCTTTTCCGAAGGAGTACAACGCCTTCATACGCTCTGCTAACAGAGCCGCATTCGCCTTGGCATCGGGCTTTTTTGCCATTACCCTTTGATTTTCCTTCCCCCTTGTCTCCAATCGTCAAGGAGAAGTCCACAGAATTTACCTCCTTGTCACTGGCCAGGCGGTCCTTGGAGGATTTGCCCTTGGCAGAAGCATGTGTTGGGTGATCGGCAAAGAACACTTCAATCTCTGCCACCACCGTGTTCAGCTGGTCGACGCTTTTGATGTTCAAGCCCATAAGCTTTTCACTAACCTCCGCCGATAAACCCCTGCGGCATATGGTGATTGCGTCTTCGAGCGCTGGAGGATTATCGCAGTGCATGCTGACGTCCCTCCACCGCTTGATGAAGTCCAACGCGGTCCCACCTTTTCTCTGCCTAAGGGCACAGAGTTCCACCAGAGAGACTTTGCATTCGACCGTCTAGAAACGGTCGACGAACTTCTTCTGCATATCAGCCCAATCAGCCATTGAATTGGGCTTCAATCTTGAATACCACTGGAAGGCGATGCCTATCAGGGACGTGGCGAAGTACCGCAGCAAATATGACTCTTCCAGTGCCAGTTCACCCATGGTCGTCATGTAGTAGGCCAGGTGTTCATGTGCCGAACCTTGCCCATTGAACTTCTGGAGTTTTGGGAACTTTGGGGAATCGAGGAGATGAACTGATGGTGGAGGGGATATGGCACGCTGTACAAATCAGCAGCAGCCACACCCTCACCATGTTGAGCAAATTTAGCCTCTACAATTCGCTTGATCATCTGCCTTTGCGCCATGATGCTTTCTGCGGCAGGAGTGGCAGAAGATCGCGCATTGGCTTCATGTTGCGGCGCTTCAAATTCTACCGCCACTGGCAGCTTTGCAGCGGTAACAGAGGCATTGGCCATGACTGGAATAGGAGGAGACTGTTGTTCCATCCCAGTGGGCGCCGCTTGAGGTTGCACATGGACCTCCCTTTCGCGTAATAATACTTGCAAGAGGTTCTTAAGTTCTTGATTTTCACGTCGGAGTTCCTCCAACGCAAGGGTCTGAACCTCTCTTGAGAGATCCTCATGCCCAGGGGTGCTGTCCCCGTCGACACTATGAATGTATTCTTGGTGCTCTTCTTGCTGTGTCGACTCAGGCTGAGATGTTCCGGCGGCCGACGTCTGCTGCATTTGTGCGAGAACCCGGGAGACGGGCCTTGACTTCCTCAAAGTTTGGGAAGGTTGGTTTAATTCTATCGAAGTGTCCTCCGACTGCTTATCAGCAGAGGTTGTGTAGCAGGTGAACACCTTGACAGTGTCGTTAGTCACCTAAATCACCCACTTCTTCCTGGGCGGTTGTCTACTAAGCTTAGGTGCCGTCCCTAGTCTGTCAAAAACAGATACTCGGGACGTGGAAGCCTGCGCCGAGCAGTCCTCGTTCGTGTGCGTTGAACTGGCCCACGGAGAGGTTGGTCATACCTTCTTGTCAACTTCTCGGCGTTTCTGCCCACGTGGGGGTAGAGTTGTGGACCTCAGAGATATTAAGGCCTCAATGTCTGTCGGACTCCTCATCTGTTGCAGGTCCGACATGCGGAAGGGCCCTTTCGCCCTCGCCCGCTTGATAATTTGGGCCCTCCTTGGTAACCCATATCTTCTTCAGGCGAAGCTGATGCTCCTCGACTAGGTTGCCCCCTGACTTTGATCGGGGAGCTACTAGTGTAGGTCGTTGCACCAGACCCTGGTTCACCACCGATATGGCGGGCTTCCTCAATTTCGCTCCGTCTTCCCGAGCTTGCCGAAAAAGTTCGAAGCAGTTGGAGATGGAGATAGTTGGGACATGCCGATCCCGAGACATAATCGGCTCGCCTCCATCGAGCTGGATGCGAAGATCTCTGGCAATCATTGTCTTGCTGGAGCGAGATGTCGCCGCTGCAAGCTTTGTGTCTTTGCGACTATGACGTTGCCCCCGTTGAGTAGGAGCGGCACTAGTGACGCCTGCCGTAGTCACGGCATCGTTATGGCGGCGACGCTGCCCCCATTGAGCAGGAGCAGTGCCTCTGAGGGTGGCTGCAGTGGAGCTTGTGCCGTTACGGCGACGGCACTACCCCCGTTGAGCAGGGGCGACACCGATAGTAACTTGGTTGACTGAGAAAACTCGACCATTTGCTTGGGCGGAAGGCCTGACACCTTCGGCCGTTGTCATGGCAGCCAAGAGAACTCGGCCGGTTGCTGGGACGAAGGGCCTAACACCCTTAGTCGGTGGAGAATTGGCCGGGCGAATCCGACTGGCTGCTGGAGCAGAGGGCCTAACACCCCTGGCAGTCAGTCCGCTGACCGAGCGGACTCGGTCGGTTGCCAAAGCAGAGGGCCTGACACCCCCAATAGTTCGTTTGTTGACCGAACGGACACGGCCAGTTGTTGGAGCTGGGGGCCTGGCACCCCCGACTGTTGCTTTGTTGACCGAGCGGACTCGGCCAACTGCTAAGGTAGAGGGCCTGACACCCTCAGTAGCTATGGCTGCAAGCATGGCTGAACTGGCTTCAGCCACAGGTACGACGCCCAAAAAGAAGGGCGAACCGACAACCGCTGGGAAGTCGCCGAAGACGATGGAGGTTGCCAGTTATCCGAACCTGGCGTGATTGACGACGACCTGGGGGCCGTATGTGACGGCTGCCATCGTCCTCTCACTGTTGTCGGTGGTGGTGGTGGTGGTGCGTAGCACGGATGAAGTGACGTGCAAGTGCACAAAGAGCCCTCAAGTGACCAAAGAAATGCCCTCCTCTTCTTGTCCTGTAAGAGGAAGAGGGCAATCAGAACCTTTAAGAAGGCTTGGGGATTTCTTTGACAGAAAGAAGGAACGCGAGAAAGGTCCCACCGGACGTACCAGTCTATTGGCATCACGGAATATTAACACCCCTTTTTTCAAAGAAAGAAATATTATATATATATGGGTGGGTTGCACATAAAGGGGCTATTTAAATAACCAGTGCGGGGTTTATTCTGTAGGTGCGCATCGTATCAGACGATTTGGGTTCGGGTGCTGGACCTTTCCCCACTGACCGCAATCAGTGTTGATTTACATCGACCTAACGTCCGAACACTTTTGTTTAACTGTCAAAGAAATCTCAAGGTCCTTTATAAGGGTCCTGATACTGAGGGCATATTTGCTTGCAAGGCGCAGACTTAGTTTTCACTCACCACTGAAGAACTAATGGATCAGGGTTTGATCAAAGGTCGCTAGGTTGGGCAAAGAACCCTACAATTTGAGGACACAGCCGCAATTTTGTAGGGGCAGTGGGCCTTTTTAAAGCGTAGGGAGGTTTCTTAGACCCCAAGGGTAGTTTGGCAATTTTGGGTTTCCAAGAGTATTCTGGTAATTTCACCGGGCCGTGGGCATTTTTAGAATTTCTGGCCTAACGAGATCTCTAACTTCCAAGGGCGCTGAGGCGGTTCTCAGAGGGTTTTGAAGGCTCTTAGGCCATTTCTAAGTCACAGGAGTATTTTGGTAATTTTACCAAACTCCAGGCGGACTTAAGATTTGGGATGACACTTAGATGCGAGGCTGAGCTAACAAGGTCACCAAGCAAAGAAGCAACAATGAACTTCATAGAAGGCGGGCGTATGTTGATTCACAAAGGAGGGACATATACACAATTTCTCGAAAGTCAGAGGTTCTCTTATAATTTTTCCATGACGGGTATACATAAGAGAACAATTGAGTATATTTATGCTCCAAGTGAGTACAAGGGTTGTCGGCGGGTTGTCGACTGTATAAAAGAAGAGTCCGCACTAACGCGGGACATAGGGGCATAGCCCCAATTACAAAAGATTGCAGGGTGAAACTGCAAATAACAGGACTGGTATTTCTCGCAGTCTTAGGGAAGGCGTTTTCGTAATTCTCCCATTATATGGGTAGAACTACATAATTTAGTCGTCCCGAGGGATAGAGAATTACAAACTTGGCCCGTAGAGGGGCATAACTACAAACATAACCCTTAGGGGCATAAATACAAGACCCGGGGATCACCTAGCCCACGAGGGCCAAAAAAAAAAAAAACAACAAACAATGCTCCTTACTTCGTGCAGATGTCTCTCAATGCATAGATCTCTCGATGCCATCTTCTGGACCCCCGAGGGTCTATTTATAGAAATTGGAGAGCCTCCGGTGTATGACTACTGTATCGGAAAATCAGTTTGGTTTTATGCCAAATAGATCTACTACAGAAGCTATTTTCTTACTACGGCAGTTAATGGAGAAGTATAGAGAGATGAGAAAAGATTTATATATAGTTTTTCTTGATTTAGAGAAGGCGTACGATCGAGTACCGAGAGAATTGATTTGGTGGACATTAAGAAAGAAAGGAATCTCTCAAGGATATGCTGATTTGATTAAAGATATGTACGGCGGTGCTATTACTAGTGTTCGAACTATTGCTGGAGAGACTAGTGAATTTCCCGTTTCTATAGGTTTGCATCAAGGTTCTGCACTAAGTCCGTATCTCTTTGCCTTAGTTATGGATGAAGTAACTAAACAATTGCATGAGGATATCCCTTGGTGTATGCTATTTGCAGACGATATTATTTTAATTGATGAGAGTATTGATGCTCTAAATACTAAGTTAGAGCGTTGGAGACTTGCCTTGGAGTCTAAAGGATTTAAAATTAGTAGGAGTAAGTCAGAGTTTATGCACTGTAATTTTAGTAATGGGAGAGTGGTTCAGGAAGACATGGTTCTAATTGATGGACATAACATTCCGAAGAGTAGTAGCTTTCGATATTTAGAGTCTATCATACAAGAGAATGGGGAGATTTATGATGACGTTACGCATAGGATTAAGGCAGGCTGGTTAAGATGGAGAAGTGCATCAGGTGTCCTTTGTGATCGTCGTATGCCTGTGAAACTCAAAGGGAGGTTTTATAGAACGGCTGTGAGACCTACTTTGTTATATGGTACCGAGTGTTGGGCAGTACGAAAGGAACACATCCACAAAATGTGTGTAGCAGAGATGAGGATGTTGAGATGGATGTGTGGCAAGACTAAGAAAGACAAGATTAGGAATGAGCGTTTCCGTAAGGACTTAGGGATAGCTCCAATTGATAGCAAAATGAGAGAAAATATACTCAGGTGGTTTGGACATGTGTTTCGTCGCCCTAACTCAGCGCCGGTTAAAAGATGTGACCAAATCTTAGTGGATGCTAGTAAAAGAGCTCGAGGAAGACCTAAAATGAGATGGTGCGATGTTATTAGGAAGGACATTAGTTCCTTGAGTTTAAATATGAATATTGCACTTGATAGAAATCTTTGGCGGAACAGGATTCATGTAGCCGACCCCAATTAATTGGGATAAGGCTCTGATGATGATGATGATGATGATGGAGAGCCACACGGGGGTGATTTAACCCGTACGGGTTGAATGGAATGAAAATGACCTCGGGAGGGTCTTTTTCTTCTTTTTTCTTTTTTTCCTTTTTCTGCAAGAGAGAAAGGGGGGCGGGGTCGAATGACGTTGGGGGCCCCACCCAGGGTCGAATGACCCCGGGCAGGCCCACACAGGTCCTGCCTGGGGCGAATGACCCCGGGCGGATCCCTCCTGGGGTCGTGCGACCCCGGGCAGGGCCACCCGCCCACGCGCGAGCCTGTCCGGGGTCGTGCGACCCCGCACGGGTCTCCCCGACCACGGACGGGTCCTTCTGCCTCCTTTTTGTTTAAAAAACCCTCTCCCCACGGCTTTGTAGGGCTTGTTGCTCACAGCACGTCGCGTGGAGAGAGGAGAGCACGCGCCTCTTGCTTGTTTGTCATCTTCCCCACGCCATGGGCCATGAAGAGGGGATTTGTGTTTGTCCGGGCAGCGTGATACACGTGCGTAGGACTTCTTCAATGGTGTGTACACCATCCTTTGCATCCCCCCTTCTTGCTGCGAAGGTTTTCTTTGTTTATGTTGAATATACAAGGGAGAAAAACTCCACTCCTTCGGGGTCTTACCTTGGAATCACACGATCCTAACAATCGTGGTAGATTTAATCCGGTTCTTGACCACCTTGCTCGCTGCAAGGGGTTTATAATTGTAGAGACATACGGGTTGCAGAGTCCCGATGTGTGGAAGTATTCCACGGAGTGACGATACGCCGGATATTGAAGCCCGACTAACTCAAGGGAAAGGTCTCAATTTATCTGAGATAAATAGCGGGTGCAACAAAAAGTAATGAGCAATATTTTCTTTAAGTTTGTTGTCTTCATTTGATCATACATTTTATTATGCACAAAAAGAAAGCACATTATATGGAAGGTTCCTAACTCCTATTACACCATGGTAGGGATGTAAATGGATCGATTTGAGATGCATGACATAGAAACTGCTAATAAAATTTCATATTTGCAGCTGTCCAATACCAGCAAGAGATACAGCAAACTGATACTGTCGTCTCATCTAATAGAATTATTACCATGAAATAATCCAATACTACTTAATTTAACATTTTACTAAATATCTCTTGTTGGATCTTTAGGAGGGAGTCCAGAGTTGTGGAGTCGGTTGTCTCTTTTGTGTGTGATGGAGTGAGAGAATGGGTTGAGCTCCTTTGTAATGTGAATTCCCTCAACTCTTCTCTTTTTGTATTGTTCGAGAGTTAATGTGTTCCACACTATATGTGTGTGGCCTTTTATATAGCGTTTTTTTTAGCTTCTTTTCTATACTTGCATATCCCGCTTTTAATTTAACACAATAGTGGTACCACCCACTTAAAAAAAAACATTTTACTGAACATCAATTGAGGGTTAACCGTTGCACTAAACACAATATAACATTAAATATGTAATATCTATATTTAATCTGTGCAAATCATGGTTTATTAACTCCAATTGTAAATATATCAAGTGCCTCGTCCAAATGTGACTATAAGCTAAAAAGACTGTCCATTCATTAATTCACCGAGGATTCATTTTTGAAAATTCTGCCCAAAAACTGACCAAAACATGAATCGATGGATCAATTATCAGGTTATCAATCACCGTTTACATCCCTACACCAATGAGGTTCGAGATGGTACACAAAAGAATAGATCTCAAAAATAAGCCGTGCACAATAAGATAGAACAACAACGACAACAAGAAGTTCCAAGGAAGAAAGAATCGGATTGGATCGACCAGGATCAGCCGATCTGATCGGTGTTAGGCCCAACCGACTCGATCCCGATTCTCATAGGGAGTGGGCGGGATTGGGTGGATCAGACAAGGCTCGGATTGAATCGGCCGATCCCAGTGCAGGATCAGTTGATCTGGTCAAATTCCAGGGCTCGTGTGACCCAGCCATCCCCTCCACCTTCCCCATTCCATACTGTTAAGAATTGGGGATCAGGCTCGGATCACCTGGCCCCTGTGACCCAGCTCCTCCTTAATATAAAAGCACTTTAACCTTTTCTTTTTAAAGCAAGGGAATTTTTTGGATCAACTGCAGTCAGGGCTTGATCGTCCGATCTGGCCAATCCAGATCGGATTTGGGCCGGGGGATCCAAAGCTCAATCCCCGGTTCTTCATACCTTGACAACAACAACGACATAATAATAATAATAATAATAACAACAACAACAACAACAACAACAACAACAACAACACAGCAGCAGCAGCAGCAATAATAAAAGGAGAACCACAATTATATGAAATAGGCAACTGAAACAACATATGCAGATAAAAGGCCCGAGTTAATTACATGAAGGCAGAAACCATACCTTCTAGATATCACATTAAAGCAACAAAAAAGAAAGGAGGAAATATCCATGTATTTCTATGCCTATGGGTGCCATAAGAGATTCTTCTCTAGATATGAAGGAAATTTGTATACGTGGTGAAATGGTTAAAATCAAGGCAATGCATATGCTGACTTAGTGACCTACTGCTAGCAATATAAGGGCATCATACTAATTATTGAGAAGCAAGCAAGTGTAGTTTGTGTTCACTACAATGATGGTATGCCATACGCATAAAACCAATACCCAATTTTTCCTCCATGGCATTCTAAGGGACTCTCATAAGCCACCACTTTCTTTAATAATATTTATTAAGAAAAATTTTCTTCACATAGATATTCACCGCCCATCAGTCTGCAGTAAGAATCAACATTGACCTTCCCAAAACACAATCTTTTTCCTCTTCATCTCCACATTGAATCATCATTATCGTCATCGTCATCATTATTAGAGTGGGCTATATAAATCTTGTTCCACCAAAAAATTCTATCAAGTGTTATAGTCGCACTTAAATCAAAGAAGCTAATGTCCCTTCTAATAACATCACAACATCTCATTTTAGGCCTTCCACGAGCTCTTTTACTAGTATCGACTAAGATTTGGTCATATCTTTTAACTGACACTGAGTTAGGGCGACATTGTACATGTCCAAACCATCTGAGCCTATTTTCTCTCATTGTACTATCTATTGGAGGTACACCAAGTCCTCACGGATGCGTTCATTCCTAAGCTTATATTTATTAGTTTTACCACACATCCTATATCCACATTGAACCTACCAATAAAAGTGCAAACATATAGAAATGGTTGAATCCTCTTCTAAGAGTAGGCATTTTTAAGATGTTGATTCTATGGGTCATAATGTTCATGTTTACAAGTAATGTCTCCATCAGAATCTCTTCATTCCAACACAAAAAGAAGCACCATCATCCTCTATTATCTAAGTACAGTACCTCATCAAGCAACATATTGAGATAAACTACATTGAGACCATCCACAATCCTCAAAATCTCGTATACCTTCAAGTTGGTATGAACTGCTGAACTCCATATATGCCATTAAAGCAGATTAAAAACTCGAATCTTCACAACAAACCCAGGACGGAGAATACAAGATCGATGCACCTATAGCTAAACATACCAACTAGGAGTCTTAGACTCTCATGGCATATGATGTTGTTGAGGTAGCACATGCTGTCATAGCCTTCACTGCCAAATGAACTCCCAGATGGAGCAAGAAACAAGCTCAACAAAAGAAGTGCCTCCAACTGATGGAGAATGTCATTCTGCCGGATTGAAGTTACATACTGTTGCATGAACACCCACATACCCTTCAAAGAATCCCATCTCAGCAGCTGTAGGAAACAATAGCTCTCGAGGATACCTGATCGGGAATGATGGGTATGAGAATGATACAGTATTCCTCATATTGCCCCGACCGACCAAAATAACATTTTCCAGCTTCTTTTTCTCTTCGGAAGCACATGAAGGCTCTGAATCAGTGGCTTAGGCCCTATAAGATAGAATGACTTCCATAATAGCCCTATCTGTAGGGTAATGAGAAGCATAACATTGGGGTCTTTGGTAATGAATTCCTCATCCTCGTACCCTCCCACAACATGATGAACTTGATATCCGGCCACCAAAGATGTATGCGTCTACTATTCCATCCAAACCTAAAGATAAACAAAAGTAAAAACAACAGGAGAAGGGGCAAAGTCAAGTGTATAAAAGAAGATTAAGCACACAACATCCAAACAAGGGTCATCAACCCAAATCCCCTTGTCTAGGTAGTCAACCACTTCGTAGAGAATAAGATGAATCAAATGTTGATGATAGATGCATAGGACCTGTACAATTTGGAGAAGGTGATCTAGCTTTTTGGGTAATACAAGCTGCTCGACAAGAAGATGATCATAGTTATGATACATACGAAGGTGTTGGGCATTGGGGCACTTGGAGGCAGCAAGACACAAGACCACAATATCATGGCACAAGCTCACATTCTCATTGGGATTGACAGTCTTGGGGGCAGCAACAACATGGCACAGCACCCCAAGATCATGGAGGGAGCTCACACTCTAACTAGGACTCTTGGCCACAAGATCATAACACAAGACCACAAGACTCTTGGGGGTAGCTTGCACAAACACAAGACCAATCTCATCATGCAGGGGACTCTTATTCTTCTCATTGGGAACCCTGGGGTCAGCAGACTTAGCACACTGGAGATGAAGTTAGAGAATCCAGTAACTTATTGGGCCAATGGAATGAAATGGCCAATGCATTATTTAGTTATGGATATGCACCAATAGACCAAGATGAGGATAAATCTTCAACTTATCCACATTCATATGACCATTATTGAGTATGTATTCTCAACGACTCAATTTCTCAATGAAATGCTTTTAAGTTCCAAATTCAATGCATTAATGGTGAAGAAATGAAGTCTTTTATGGTTCTAAACTTTCAAATATATGTGTTAAATTGTTGATTGCGTTCGATCATGTATGATTTTACATTCTATTATTTTCTTTTCATATTTTTCCAACTTTTAAACCCATATATAAATATATACTGATATAGGAGGGGGGAACCACTGAACCGGTAAACTGGTTCGTACCGATTCGAGCACCGGAACCGACTAGACCTTATATTTAAGACCCTGATTAGCTGCGGGCTATCTCTCTTCTCTCTCTCCCCTTATTTATAGGGTACGTAAATATTTTAAGTGGGGGGTGGAGAGAGTGGGGTAGAGGAGAAAGAGCCCGATAGCTCTTTCTACCACTCGCGGACCTCTCTCTCAATTTCCCTCACTTGCAATTCCCTCTCTCTTCCCCTCTCTCTCTATTTATGAGGGACTAATGAGGTTTTAAGAGGAGTGTGGGGCATTTAATGGGATTTTTAACAAGAGAGATTTTACAAAAGAGTGAAAGGAGCCCGATGGCTCCTTCCCATCACCCGCGGCCCTCTCTTTCTCTCTCCACTTTCTCTTCCCTTTCTCAATTTATGAGCGGTGTAAATGGATTTAAAGAGAGAAAGTAGGAGGAGAAGGAAAGGAGCCCGAGAGCTCCTTCCCCTCTCAACCACCTCTCTCTTCCCCCTTACATTTGACCCGATGGATCTTGGGCAATGAGAGAGGGAATACAAAATGTTATTAGTGGTCTTTTTACAAAACATCCCTGGTCATCCCTCACTCTCTAAATCAGCCCAATAACATTTTAAATAAAAAGAAGATTCAGCTAACATGTTTTGTCTTCTTAACCATTCTAGAAACAACCTGACAAGTGGCTGTGTATGTAATTTTCAGCCTCCCCTGGAACCTATAAATACTCCACAGGGATACCATTTGGAGAAAAAGGAAGGCTTGGCAAGGTTGGACGAATCCTCTCTCCCGACCCTGGCTGATCCGGTCCGTGAATCGGGTGCAGAGGGATCGGGATCGGATCGGCCTGGCCCAAATCCGATCGGATCGGGTCCCGTCATGTCTTCCCAATGGCATGTCTCCTCTCCTCAAGCTCCAAAGCAATTAATTTATGGCTCAGAATTTAATCACTAAAGGAGGGGGGGGGCCTTTTTCCGGATCATTTAAGGTTGCAGCCCAAGTTTCATCACCGGGGTCATAATATCAAACTCCAGTACGAAGACCCGCCATGCATCTCCTCAGTTAGTCTTGTTTTGCCTGGCCAGTGCATGGTCAGGCAGGAATTAGACCACCAGCCCAGGACCTTGTGGGGCACCGGTCCATGCAGCGGTGCCCGTTGGGGCCCTTCAGCAAGCCCAGGGACGAGCCATCGGTCTGTCCCCAGTGGCTAAGGACAACTCTTACTGCCCAATACAATTTATTGATCTTTGTACGCAAGATCGCAAACTATGCAGGGGAAGCAGGGACACAGTTCGACAACAAACAAAGGGTTAATTACCCCTATACCTTTGAAACATTGTCCAATTACCCCTATACCCCTACCTTTATTGTATTTACCGTAATACCCCTGAAATCCTTAAAAAATAGTCATTGTGCCCTTCCACAGGGGTATAGGGGTAATTTTCTATTTTAAGATTCTTAAGGATAGGGGCACAATGGCTATTTTTTAGATTTCAGGGGTATTACGGTAAATATAATAAAGGTAGGGGTATAGGGGTAATTGCACAATTTTTCAAGGGTATAGGGGTAATTTTCCCAAAAACAAAAGGGCACTGGACAGAAACCGGGGCATGAAGTTGAAATGCAAATATGCAGCACCGTGCCTTGAGAAGAAATCAACTCTGCATGCATGTCAAACAGAATCCGCACATAAGATGTGCAAGAAATGTAAAGACAACGACTGTGAAGTCTGAACATAAATGGGCACGGTCCGTACCTTCCAAGAGCCAGCAGTAGCCACGTCGAGAGATGGAGAGCAACGAAGTCATCAGCGCCGACGCGGTAGTGCTGTGCATCGGCAAGAGGGACTCCACGCAAAAACTGCTCATCTCGATGGGGGACCTTTCGAAGGGCGCTGTAGATGAGCAAGGACGGCCATGCGAAGACTTCGGGGAGGGGGGTAAGACCGATGTAAATATTCTACCTGACGACGATTCGGGGAACGGACGACGGCCGGCGGAGAGGGGAGGGGCGGGCAGCGGCTCTACCTCCGCCCGAAGCAACCTTCGCGGCGGCGTTCCTCAGAGAAGTCGAGCGGAAGATGGACCTGGCGGCAGCGGCGGTGGCCATTGGTAGCGGTAGCGGTAGCGGTAGCAGTGCAGAGGGGAGAGAGAGAGATATGCGACTCCCATGGGTTTTGATGGGGTTTTGCGAGAGAACCCTACGGCAGGTCCTCGCTGAATAGTCGGTTTAGTGGACTCTTTTGCCCACCCCTCTGTATAACTTCAGTTGCAGATGGTGGACTGTGATGAAACTAACATCATCCGCACATTATCTATAATATATATTATAAAAAATATCTAATTTTTTCTATCGAGTTAAATTAAAAGTATTCAATTTTTATCTGATTTTTTCTAGTTTTTTATCTATTTATTCTCCAATTCAATTAAAATTATCTAATTTTTTTCCTTCAACTCAATTAGAATTATCTGATTTTTCCCTCTGATTTAATTATGTGTCCTCTGATTCATATATACTATAAAAGAATTGTCTAAATTTTTTTCTCCGATTAAGTTAGAATTGTCAAATTTTATCCCTATGATTCAATTAAAATTATCTGATTTTTTCCTTCGATTCAGTTATCTGTGGTTCAGTTACATTTGTTTGATCTTTTTCCTCCGATTCAGTTAAATTTTTTCGATTTTTCCCTATAATTTAATTATGTGTCTCTTCCAATTCAAATTTCCATGACTCCCATTTTTTCTCTTCCCTACAGAGTTTACAATAATCAAATAAGAAATTAGACTCTTGACATCTAAGACTCTCACACGTAGAACCGCACACCAAGAGTAATACGAACTCATAAATATCTCCTAACCTTTATCTCGAACTATTTCATCATTTTCGTGAGACATAGAGTTCGACTTGTGAAGAAAAATTACACGTCGATCACCAAAACTACTAACAGCCTAATACTCTCTTATATACTTTTTCAAGTCACTTTTCTATTACAGATTATTGAACCATTTACATCTCATTATGTATTCTCACTGGAGTTAGTCATATTTCATAGTTATGCACATTGACTATAAGTTTGATTCATAGAATTTTAGTCGAATAGTTCTTAATTTATTTTATCTTTATGGATGTCATTGACCTTAAATATTAATCCGAACTAAATTCTATATATTTTTAAAAGTAGTGGTGAGAATATTTTTATGTATTTCTATGAGTAACGGTGGGAATGTACATTTTTTCATCATGAACTATAAATCATTTGGTGTCATTAAATATCCGAGTGTCGAAGAACATTCAAAATAGATGAGTTATGTCTAATATTTTATAGTTATGTTTTGCAAGCTTATGAATCTGCCTAACTTAAGAGTTTGATCCTTTTGAGTTTGTCGACTTAAAAATCAAGTTCACATTCCTTTCAACTGTCTTCACGTACTGTTACTTTTAAAAACTGTTTTTATTTTTAAAACTTTAAAATTTAATTTGACTAATATATTAACAAAGTTTGGTTATATACATTTTTTTGATATAATATATTTTTATTTTTAAATTTTTATTACGCGCGTAGCGCATTCCTTTGATTAGTTATTCTAAAGAAGAAATGAGTTATAAACCTATCTCCACAACCCGCGTAGAATATTAGGACACATCACTAGGTCTATTTTTTTATTTTATTTTTTAATTTTTATGACGAGAGATTAAAGTCATCATAATATGTGGTGAAAGTCACATCTCTATTGGACAATTCAAAAAATGTGAAAACAAATAGATTAAATGAATAGTGTTGTGTTCGTTTTTTTGAATTGGTCTTTTTTTATTTTTTAAATCTTTAAGCCATTAGATGAAAGTGACTTACACCACAAGTTAGGGTAAATTAAATCTCACATCACAAACATTTTAAATAAATTAAGAACAAACTAGTACATATTCATAATGTGTAATAACACCATGTGTGCACTAAACATTACTAGATTAAAAAATATCACTCTTCAACTTGCTCATTGTTAGTCCCTTAAGAATGTAAAAAATTAAAAATTAAGAACTAATAAGAGTTTAAAATTTTCACACCTTATGTCAAGAGCATCCTTCACATAATTAGCCTACGGTTAAGACTTTGGAAACATGAAAGCACACTAGCCCAAAAATTTAAAAACTATTGCACATAACTTTCTTAGAATACACACAAAATTCCATAGCACTTGTGCTCGTGGAATTTAAATATGCATCCAGACAATTACATCTCCCATATTATCATTCAAGATAGGTGTCCTTCAACTCTACACCTCTCGTATCAAACTTTTCATCGTTATAGCTTTCAATCTGCCTTATTTTCCTTTTATTTTTTATTTTTTCTTATTTTGTTCACAACACATGGTGTTATACATCCCTTCACCATTTGACGCGAATCTCAACACTTGTTTTAGGTAAAGAGACCAAGTTACTAAGATTAAGAGTATTTTTCATGATTTTTTTTAAAATTTTCTTCACACTTTATTTCGTAGATAACTTTTTTCAAAAATATTTCCTCAATAGAAAATGTAGAGTGTCATACATCACACCATATGACCTTAAGGCTTGTCATGCTTATTTCATTATTAACTTTTTATGTGAAGTGCTAATACACTTTAGGAGATTTTAAGTCAGTTTTTTATCATGGCTAGATAAAAAAATATTTCATTATCCTTCTCCTTAGTTTCTTCCATTCTAGTTCTCTTTTACGAGGCATGAATCATAAAAACTCAGTCGCAGTTCTTTTCTTTTTTATAATTTTTTTAATTCAAAATTTTTAATTAATTTTTAAAATTTTCAATAGGTCGTAGATATTTTTCAAATTATTTCTGTTCCTCTTAACATAAATGACATTATCATCAATGACATGATCAATATGTAAAAATAGAATAATATAGACATGAACTTTTGAGAAGGAAAGGTACAACTTGGAACATGATCAGGAAGGCGCCTCCACAAGATTGGTTGTTGCAAACTCTCGAGGACAAAAAAAAAGTCTCACTGATAATTTAAAGAAAAATATTAGGTTGTCTCCCAATAAGCGCTAAGTTTAACGTCTTCAGCCAAATACAATAGAGCTCTATAATCAACGGGTTGCATTAAAAATGAGCTACCAAGTGATCTTATCCTCCTTTAAGTTCCAGCATGTGTACCATTGGAGGAGGAGATGATGCTTGTACGAACACAGGCCAGAAATATGCCAAGGTGGGTCTAGCAATCTGGACTGACCTCCCTGGTCAGAGAATAGTAGAGGGATTATAATATCTTCAATTATAAAATATTTCTCTTTGCACTTAAGGTCTTTATAAGTATTAAGCACATCAATGTGAACCTTATTATCTCCCAAATTATCTTCTACAACTTCAATTTTAGGATTTACTTCCGTATCATTGAGGTGAGAATGTGTTAAGGTGTCAGGGGTTTGTGGAGATTCCACCAAATGGCCAGTGTCAAAGTTAATTACAAGACTGATTAGGATTGAGATAATTGTGCTCCTCAACACAGGGACGTTGATTATGCTCAGGTGGGATTGACCAGTCGACTAATTAAAGAGTGTCCAAGATGACTTTAGATTCACCGAGGTGAGAGATAGGTAAAAGATTCACACCCTCCCCTAAATCAAGAGATACACAATTAAAGTGAATTAGCGGGATATCGACTCCTCCCTTATCGAAGACTAATGATTTATGAAAACACTTAATTCTCTCTCCACCCTCATACTTTTTTTCGTCATTCACTTAAGACAAGGACTCATCAAATCCATAAAGGGAAATAAATAGAATTTGATCATTAACTGACAAATCATCTTCCTCTTCTTCTCCCCCAACTTAAGATTAATAGACTCATCATTACCCTCTTCACAGATAGAATTGGGCTTGGGCTCTTCGGAATGCTCTTCCATATTGATATATTGACTACTGCTAGCACCATCTAATTTCTCGTGATATGACTCCTCCATAATCTTCCCATTATCTAAGTCAAAAGTGATATGAGTATCTATGGACTAAGAATCGTGGGTTGATCATATAAGCTTTCATGATGGTCAATTCCAGTAAATTGGTTTTTAGAGTTTGCAGTGGGTAGCTAAATAGTTGGTCCACTTCCATACCCATGGTGTTTTGCGCGAGCTGACTAAGCAAGGCCTCTTGCCTAAAAATGGATTGATTATTAGCCAAGATGATATGTTACATTTGATTAATCATCTCCTCCTTGTGATCTTTATATGGAGGAGATTGATAAGTGGGTTGAGAGTAAGACTGTGCAGGATAGTAATTTGATGGGTAGTCAATTTGATATTGAGATGGTGAAGAGTATATAGGTTGTCCTCCATTTTGCGCTTGATCATAAGGGTTGTTTGGATATTCAGCCCAATTTTGAAAATTTTGTTCCAAAGGATTTTGAACCTGGTCTTACTGAGATTTTTAAGAAAAATTATCTCAGTCTCTCCAACCAGAATTAAAAGTATATGGGCATGGGTCATAATAAGGTGTGGAGAGATCTTGAGAAATTTGAGTTTGGTTTACTTGATCCATCAAAGAGACCTTTGAGTGATCTCCTCAACTTGAGTTATAAGTATCTAAAGCTGAATCATAATTGGGCAGAGAAAACCCTTGGGCATATTGGGCTTGCTCTTGGGTGAAAGATAGACCATGGGCCTTTTGGAAGAACCGAGTGATTTGGGATCGGTCTTGGGTAAAGGGTGGAAATTGGGCCGTCATAGGTGACAGGAACTCATTTTGGGCTGAATAAGAGTATGGACTTTAATAATGAGTTGCGTTGTTTTGGGTGAGAGGCGAGAATTCGTTCGGGCAACCACCTACATAAAGGGTCGGCCACTCGACCTAGCTCACATGTGATGATTTTCTTGACAAGTAGGTGGTATAAAGATGTTTGGGTCCATGGCCACTAATTGATCAATTTTATGGGCCAATAGGTCCAACTTGTCTAATTTGTGTGTCCAATATATAGATGAGAATTATTCTCCCACTAGTTCTTTTGTGTTATTTTTATATTTTTATATTTTATATTTATCATTTTTAATTTTCATTTGATCTAAACAAGTTATCAAGCAATTAACCAATGACTAGATGCACGACCTAACCAATAAGTTAGATTTCTCACAAATTAACTTAAGTGTAACTTATGTCTACCATCAAGCTTGTCCACCGGCCAGATAAGAGGTGGGGAAGTGGGAGGTTCCCCTTACTTTCATAATGACCTAATTAAATAACCGCTTTCCCTCTTAGGCGTTTGCATGTTGACCTCTAACCTTATATACAAGTTTCAAACATGATGGTGGGCCCAAGATGGGCCTAAGTCTCAACGTGAACCCTAGGGTCAATTGCTACTCACTTTTATTAGGCTTAGGTGAATGCAAGATGCAAGGAGATTGTGATTTTTTGGTCAAAAAAGGGTGATCAAATTCCCACCTTATCTTATTATGGTGTTACCCGTAAATTATTTGAGTGAAATGTATAACTACAATGCAAATAAGGTGTTTAAATGTAAGATTAAATATAAAATGCAAGATCATGATCTTGGCAAAGTTTGGAGTACTCACGTTGTCTCCCGCACTTTTCAACTAAATTAAATTAAAGAAAATAATAATAATGAAAAATTAACTACTTTAAATGTAGTACCAAATGATGCAAGTCCTAAAATATGAAGGTGTGGTTTCTAATTTTGAGATTAATTTTTTACTTATGGTTCAAGTTATTTGTATTATTATTTTCAATTAACGAACATATCTAGCCAACATTTTTTTCTTTTTCTTTATGAGCATTCCTACACATAAAAGCTATCTAATTATGAAAAGTGAAAAAATAATGGAACTAAATCTAAAAAAAGAGGGTAAAAATAATAACTTTGATTGTATTCTCTCGTTATTTATTTAGAAAATAAAAAATAATGAAATAGAAAGACATAGAAGACTTACCTCAAGAAGACACAACATTTTTTGTATTTTTAATTTTCTTTTTTTATTTGTTTTGTGCTTTTTAAATTTTTTTTCTGATTTTCTAAATAGGACCTTTACTTACGCTTCTTTATTTTCTGCGACACTTTTTTGAATTTTTAAAGATTTTTTAGTCCCACTTTTCTCCCTTTTTTTTCTTTTTTCGACGAAATAAAATTTGTTAGTGTCAATTTATGTACAAAAAGTACAAGAGTATTAACTTAAAAATCATAAACCTCTCCGATAACGGTGTCAAAAATTGATAGAGGAAAAACGCATGTCGTTAATACGTCAGTTACCAAATTTAATTATTAGTCCATAATTAATTAGAAAGATAATAGTTATGTAGTTAGACCGAGTCAAATCTACGAAGAAATTTAAATTTTAGAGTTGAAAATTTTAGCTTTTTAAGATTGAAATCCGTGAGAGTTAGGTTTCAGATTAAAGTTGAGAAATTAAAACTAATTAAATTAAATGAAGGAACACTGAGAACTAAAATTTAAAGAATTAAAGAAGTAAGTGAAATTAAGATAACAAAATCACTACGCTTATCAAATTTAGAAGAGAAAAATAAAGAGATGAGCATAGGAATTAAATAAGAAGAATAATATCAATTTCACTAAATCTAAAAGACATATTATAAAGTGCGTTACAAGAAGAATTTAATTAAAAACGATTGACTCGAAAGAACTAAGACAATCTACTAGAATAAATACTACAAGAGGCAACAAAATTTTAAAAAATTAAAAATTAACAGAGCCTTGTCACAGTAAAAAAGAAGGGCCCGGTCTCTCGTCATCTTTTCGTGACCCCATGTCTAAACATCGGTCAAATAAAAGACCACCTCAAATAGAAGAAGGAAAAGTCTCTCCAAAAAAACTCCACAAGAACTCTCGAACATAACTGTGAACAACTATTGATGAACTCTCCTAAAACTCTAAAACGAGAACTCTAAACAAAACTATGAATGAACTCTTAACTATAAAAACTCTAACCTAGAAATCCGAAAGCAAAAGAACCTTTCAAAAAACTCTCACAAGAACCCCGAAAGAACTCCCCACCAAAACTCTCCAAGCACTCCCAAAGAAAACTCTGAATGAAAATTGAAAAAAACTAAAAAAAACTCCCACAGCCAATCATCTGGAGCTCCTTTTACAGGGCAAATCCTCCGCACTCAAACCTACACAGCCGCCATCCTCCTCGTCCTGTGGCCTCGCGTATAATCGTACGTGCCCGCCAGCGAGTCCACCTACAAACGGTGCCAACCACGCCCGCAAAGCCACTCTGCCTCCTTCGCTGACCAACGCGACCACTTTTGCGTGAAGAGCTTCTTGTGGAACGAACTGAGGCCTGCATCGGAGCTTTTGACGCAAAACTCGTGCCTCCCGTGGAAATAGGAAATCCCCGCCATATTCTAGCCACGTGAGCGTCCTGCGATGATCACACACCCGCCATTCTCGCGCCCAGCCTGCTCGCAAACGACATGCTCCGCCCATCGTGCCGCGTCCAACGCTTGCCCTTCTTCTTCTTCATGTGCGAACAGGGGAGATCCACGCGCCTCGCCATGCATGCCGTCGGAGCCCTCTCCAACCAACCCATGCAGCTTCATCCGTGTTGTCGCTACCGCCATACAAATCGCTCTGTCTCCTTTGCCAATTGTACATGTCACTGTGCAGCCCAGCTGCGTGGGACTCCAACTCGTGCAGTGTTCAATGCGCCTGGCAATGCAAGCCTACCAACTGCGTTCCAGAAGCTCCCGCCGACTACCTGCACTGCTGCCAGCGACCCTGAAACTCCCGCTGGCGAGCACGATCGCCGAAAGCTGACGCCCTCCGCCGCTGGAAGCCAGCCTCGCCCTGTGTCACTCACGTTGGCACGCCACCTTTGAAATCCTCTTCCTACATGAGCGGCAAACTTTGGAAACCTTGTGAAAAATAAAAAAAATATAACTTAGTCCCTTCAAAAAGAGTGCTATCAACAATCTAAAGAAACGTAAAAGAATCATGTAAGTTTTATAAATACATATCGATTCCCCATTATTAATTATCTCAAAACTTAATTATCTTCACGTAAATATTCAAATTTAATAAGAGACTGAGATTAAGTACAAAATTTACATAATTAATTAAATTGAAGCTCGCAAATGATACGTGTGACATATATAAATATATAAAAATATGCACTTATCACGTCATAACATTTATTTTAATCAATTTAGTACATAACATACCTCTTAAAGGGCTTTAACTCTAATGGGCTATAAATAGTTAACTTGATAATTTTCCCCACTAACGTGAAGCCTAATGGGCCTTGTAATAGCTTTGATAATAAAAATCCTAAAACCCATAAAACTATCAATCATACACTAAACTCTAATAAACTAATTAAGGTTAGGAGGTTGACAACGATTGTTGTCTGGGTAAGAATATTGTTAAACAGAGAATGTGATTTTTAACGGAGGAAACAATGCTTAAGTAGGATTCTTGGGGGTTAGATCTATAGATAAGATCTTAAACTCCCCACCCAAACCCTACGGCTGCTGGTGGACTCGGAGGTTGCTGGGTGTGCATAAAGGAAGGGTGCGTGCAGAGGAGTTCGTGCTTCATCTCTCATCCGTGTCTTCTTTCTCTCCCTTTGTTCAACTAAAAGATAGATTTTCTTTCACGCAAAATTAAATTAAACCTTATGACATGTAGAGTAAAGTGCCTACTTCCATTTCATGCATAGTTCATTGCCTTTAGTCGTGTATCGATCACCCATTTTATGATTAAACTTAACCCTATCGAGTTCTCCGTGTTTCTACGAATTATTAATTCTTTTGTGAATTGCGTCATGACTAGGTGACGTCCTTTAATAGGCATCCATATAACCAGACGTGATTCTGGTTCTTGAGTTAGTCTGTGCCGAAGGGGGGAGGCACAAATCTCTTGATTTATGTCTTGTTTTCCTGACGTGATTTTGAATTTGCATCCCCCTGCAAGACGCGATTCTAGATTTTTTATCATGTTGTATACCGTGCATCAATATATTAATCACTTCTTAAAAATTGTATTTCTGAATTATTAATCCTGAACATGAAATTTATTAAGTTCAAAAAACTAAACATGAAACATGTTAAATTCTTTGATGTAAGTATTGTCTCTTGCATGATCCTTAAGTTCCATGATTGTCTAATCCTATAATACCAAGATTGTTCCTCACTCTCTTGATTAATCTATGTCAGAATCCTTACTGCCTTTCCCCCCTTTTTAATCCTGTGATATAGCCTCTATCAGTTCAATAAAATTTTGAATTGCTACGAATGATGTCCTTATGTTTCGACGCGATTTTGTATTTCACGCCTACGGGGGAAGGAGTGAAATAGGAACTCGCGACATGCTATCCCGACGCATTTCATCATTTTCCATGATTTATTTCACTTCATTAAATGGAGGAAATTCTTGAATTCATGTCACACTATTGTGACATGATTCAATTGATTCTCGATGTTTTATCTTAGAAAACACTTTCCTTGGTGAATGAAGGACCCTCTGTTCGGGAATCCCTCTAGACATACTAGAATCTCTTTTGCTAAGGTCTTCGTTAGATCTCGACATCGAAGAAATCTCTATTCAATCACTAGATTGGTTGTACCATAAAAATCTTGAAAAACCTCTAAATCACGTCACCCTGTGGAGATGTGATTTAACTGGCCTTTCTGTAATGCGCTTGGCTATTCAGACGCGGTTCTAATGAAGTTTCTGGAACGCGCTTGGCTGTTCAGATGTAGTTCTGTTGAAGTTCCCTAAAATGCGCCACCCTATAGAGACACGATTTAACTGAGCTTTCTGAAATGCGCCTGGCTGTTCTGACGTTGTTCTGTTGAAGTTTCTGGAACACATCATACTGCTCAGATGTGATTCTGTCCAAGCTGTCTGAAATGCGCCACCTTGTGGTGATGAGATTTAAGGCAATTTTTACCTCGATTCCCATCCTATATGTTCGTTATCCTTATAATCGAAGCCCTCTTAACCTCTGTGTAAACAGAGACTCCAGTTCTAGTATCTTGAGTTCCTTGTCCTTAAAATCTCTTCATGGTTCATGAAGTCTTACTAACTTCTAATCCTTGGCTACTAAGCTTGATTCTTTAGAATTCGCTTGGATATTATAAATGTGATTGTCTAGAGATTACTTAGGATCTATGATCCAACAACCTCAATGCCTGACAATTATAGGACCCGGTCTAGTTCTGGGAGCAGCATCCGAAAGTACTTGTGCTCACGGGAGTTGGATGACCTAGTGTGACCTTGCACCACTACATGTGTGCTAGATTGATCTAAATAATCCACTCGTGAAATGAACAAGTGATTGCTTGACTTGTACATATTACCCTCGTGGGTTATTAGTGATGATATTGTCAATTTCTATTATATGACACTTGTTCCATGTTCCTTGAAAATTCAAATGCTTGTTATCTCTAACATTGTACTCTTGAAATCTTATACCTGTCTCTCTTATCCTGCACTTGTAATTATGTTGATTATATCCTCATTATTATCATCCTAATGCTTTGTTTTATATATTCGAACATGTTTCATGGCTTAGTACATCTATCATGTTAATGTATTAATTACTTAAATACTGCCTAGAATAGAGATGTAATCCTTACTGAGCATTTTCTCATCCAGTGTTTATTATTATGTTTCAGGTAATTCAGATGATGGAACACATTCAGATGGGGAAGGGCAAGAGTGATGGAGCATCTTAGTAAGAGATTGAGTCAGTCATTATAATTTTCTGATTTCTTAAGTTGGAGTGGCCTTGGAAGATTTATTGTAATTGAACTCAGATGATTTTGAATTCTCAATAAAATTGTGGTATGTCTATTTGGCTCATTTGTGGTAATGATGTCATTCCTTTAGTACATGCTCTGATTGTCTCGATATGATATTTCGCAATTAGGACGTGACACATCTACTAGTAATCCCCAGTCTTTGCAGCAAGCAATGAAACAAGAAAAGGCGGATCCTCTCTCTAGTGTTCGATATGATTTGCTATATCACCTAGGCCGCATGCCAACTCGGATATCAATTCTGGAAATTCACTAAGATGCTCTCAAGAAATTCCTCTAAGAAGTCATGGTGAATGAAGATATGGCAGCTAATAGAAAATCCTCGATCTTGACTATGATCAGCAAAGGGTCGACCATCAACATGTCCAAAGCTAGGCTAGCACCTCCAGAAGTTAGGCGGATACCACTATGCATTACCATCACCATTAGTAAAGTGGCCGACAATAAGCTAGCCGATCAGAGAGGCCTTCCTTGTAATGAGCAGTTAGGCTACAATGTTGTGAAGGCTAGGATCACACAACTTGAGGGCTATGAGCACAACTCTATCCACCACATGATCCCGATGCTCGCATACAAGGCCTTGAAGGCCTCATGCCACTACAAGCAAAGGAAGCTCAAGGATCTGAGAACTGACTGGTATAGGTGGTTTGATATGGAGGATTTTGTCATGGCATTCAGTCGACTATTTTGGGAAGGCAACTTGACATGACCTCCTACTGTGATGGAATTGGCAGACCCTCCTGCTTCTAGAAGGCTGTTGCTCAGCTTATTCGCGGATCAGGGAAAGTAAGACGTTTCTTATAAGGAAAGAAGCTCAATTGATGATTTGGAAAGACTGTAAGATTCGGCCATTCATCTACCTCTGTCACCTCCTCGTTTGTTCTTTGTCCTCCAATCAGTGGACTTCATGCCACCTTCACCACCTATTCTGGTCCACCTATCTCCATCGATCATCTTACTCCTTGCACCTAATCTTCATTTCCCTTCAAATGGTTCCTCTTAACCTATCAAATCCCCTGATCCCATCTGGCTCACACCTCAGCCCTCCTCTTTCACGATCTCTAATAAATGTCAACACCAAAGCAAAAGGGGGTCAATTTTTAAACTAAGATCTGTTCTGAGGAAATTGCTCCCACTGACTCGTCTGCTAGCCTTGGGCTCTCCCTAGGGCGGGATGCCCTCTCTTCCCTTCCATTAAATGCTCTCCTTGAGGACCCTACATCCTTCCCTAGCTTAGGAGCAAGTGTACTCAAGTTAGTTGGTAAGATAGGATCGAGTCATAATTTAGGTGATCCTTTTAACACCCTCGCGAGGGAGTTCTAGCCCTCACCTCTCTTTCCCTTTTCCTTCTCGTCTAAGTCTAGCCTTGTCACCGCTCCACTGTGTTAAACCACCTTAGACCTTTGTAATCCTTGCCTTCTCTGTCTTATCCTCTCAAGCGAGGAATGCAAGTGCCATGATGATCAAAGCTACTTCAGGATATAGAAATGCTTTAGGAAATTCGTGAAAAAGTAGTGCAAGGTACTTTTTCGTTATCTCATTTTTCTCTACGCATGATTACAAATGGAGGTGTCTAAAACATAATTACGAGTAGTAGTCTAAGAGTCTTGTCTTAGATTAAGTTAGAGTTAAGTTTGCTTCTGCGACACTTAGGCTATGATAACTCCATGCTGGGAGTCCGAAATTCCCTCCTCAGTCCTTAAGGGTAGTCTTAAGCATGACCATCACACACTACACGGTGACCTTAGCTAACTCCCTTGGAAAACACCGTTACTACTTTGGCCATACTTGGATGCATGGAGGCCCTTTCTCTTCCCCACTTGGCCAAACTGTAGGGGCAAGGGGTGGAATGGGTAAGACAACCAACCTAAGCACTCCTCGATAAGAAAAGTCTCAAATAGGCGTAGTCCTAAGACCTGCAAAAAAATATCATGCAAAAATCAGTCAAAATCTAGCCAAAAGACAACCAAGTATCAAAAGTAAAAATATGTGCAAAAGAAATAGAAGCATGGCAAGAGTGGTAGTATAGGTCTCCACGGGACATCATGAGCCCGACTGTATCATGCTAAAATGAAAAGGGGTCCAAAAAGAAAGGCTCAAAGTCTTGGTGCAATAGATTGAATCTCTAGGGGCAGTGCTCTAGAAGGAAGTTGAACTTGACACTTCTAAACATGTACTAGGCTTTTCCCCAAGCTTTCTTCTCTTTCTCCCTATAAGACCGGGTCACTTCCCGAGTATGACCTTAGTAAGGGAATCATTCATCAGGGGCAGTTGATTGTAAGGTGCCACCCTTAAATGCACACCATGTTTTGGGTAACCTTTAGTGAAAGGGGAAGAACATGGATCCCTAGCCAGTGATTTGAACTAACTACTGTAATTAGCAAAGTTAAAAAAATTAAAAAAATCAGATATTTCACAATTCTAAAAAATTAGATATGTCAAAATCTAAAAAATAGAAATTCAAAAGCAAACAAAAATATCTATCATCTCAATTCATGCATTTAGTTATTATTTTTTATTTTTTTCCTATTTAATAAGGCTTAGCCCCTTAACCACTATCAAGGACAGGGTTGAGATAGTTCTCTTGCTTAAAATAAGGGGCTAAACCCAAGAACGGATCTAATCTCTTTGCTTGTTTCTTAGTGTGCATGATACATGTTTGAAGCAATACTCAAAGTCCGATTACTCTCTCCATCTCTTTACCCCTCTCATGATCCTACCTTCTTGCACAACCAAAGTATTCATCACAACCCTTTTTCTTACAATTCAAGGTTTATACATCAATCAAGGGAGGTCCATTCATATCGCGGTCAACTCAGGAACTATGTTTTGGTCGTGGTCATCCCAAGGACCGTTTTCTTCTCTGGTTGTCGGCCACATTCTTGCCACTGGCCACCTCGTTCAGGTTTGTGTCTTGATGTGGTTTTGTTAGGTAGTTCATGCTTTGATCTGATTTATCTCAATTCATGTTTTAATTTGTGATCTTGTGTCTAATGTGATTTGCTAAAATCTTCGTTAGCTATTTTGTGTCTTAGGACTTTATGTATTACTTTACAAAATCCATAAAAATCTGGAAAAAAATAAAAAATGGCAAGCGCTCTATCGCTCAGGTAATTATCTCTTTCCCTATTCCTCTGCATTTTACTATATGCTATCTACTCTATTATATCATCTCGAGGATGGGCTGGTTCTCCATGTGTTATGGGATATGATATTCCCCTTTAACAAAAATGATGACGATTTAGGTGCATACGGTCAATCATTGGATAGGCCGTTAGGTTGAATGGATCAGGGGACGATAGACTCTATCTCGCACGTTGTGGTTGTGAGGAGATTCTTGACCCTAGTTCATTTGGTCTAACAATATTATCTTGAGTATTGTCTATTTTCTCCTTCTTTACATTTGATTTGATGTTACCTTTTTCTTAGCCCAGCATGTATCATGTCAGTTTTGAGCATTCACGGCTCATGATTTCTTAAAGGTCTCTCCTTGGCAATGGTCAATTGTGCTCAAGTCTTACATAAAAGATACTCATTCCACTCAGAATTTGAAAGTCTCCTCTGAACTAGTTGCTCGGTCCAGTTGGTCAGTATGTTCCTTGTCTGGAATCTTCTTCCCTCGATTCAATTTAGTTTAGTTCAATCAATCTTTTTCCTTTGATCCACTCATTAGTTGGGAACTACACGATGGTGTCGCTTTTCTATTGGTCTCACGGTCAGCCCACTAATGAGTGAAACCTGCACGCCAATCAGGGTTAGGGTGCCTCCTTGATTTCAATAGGTTGATCATCTTCATCTTCATTTTTATCTTTTAGTTAATTTTTCCTTCTCTATCATTCTAGATAGGAGTCATCCGTGCTAGCTTGTCCTTGTGGTTAGTTAGGAGTTTTTTGGATAATTCTTATCGCTTGTCGGTTGTAACATGTGTCTTTTTCCTTGATACCCACTTTTCATTACGCTCCACCTCACCTTCGGTTCATCTCCACTCCATGTTGCCTTCGTTTCATTTCTACTCGCTCCCTTGCAAAGTAGATATCAAAGAGAGAGATCTATAAACACCCATTTTTTGACCCCATAAGTTGAGCCATTCTCTTATTCACATTAATGATGTCCTGAATTGTTCATTGCTATTGAGTCATCATTTGGTCCATTATGAGCCCATTCAGCCCAATTTGCAGCCCATTAAAACCCTAAAATTCTAATTTTAACAAAATTCCATGTTCTAGCATACCCAGCCTGAACGTGGTCTATCGCGTGACCGCGTTCTCATTCTGGTTGCGGTCGTGCGATAGACCATGTTCTCAGAGTTTTCATGCAGCCTAGCCAGAACACATCTCTTCTAGTAGTGATCGCCCTAGAGTCCTTCTTTGGGGTTTCCTTCTTGAAGGTTTCTACCTAGATCATGTTTTATGTACCCTAGGAACCTTTTCCAACCTATTGTGGATGGAATTATCTCCCTAGGACTCCTTTTTTCTGACTTTATCTCTAAATCTGAGCTAGGATTTCCTCTCCTATAAATAGACCCCTTGGGCCTAGAGTTAGGGAGGACGAATTCTGGAGCTTGGGACGAAGTGCTACTCCATTTCTACCTTATTGCTTCAACCAGGGATGTGCTCTTTTCCTTGTTCTAAGTGCTTCTAGTTGTTTAGTTCCTTCCTCTTGTTCTTCTTCCCTCTCTCTTCTTAGCATCATAGCACGTTTATCACTTTGTTTTCTGCATCACATATACATACAACCACCTAGTTTTTACCTAAACAAGGGTTTAAACCCAACCCTCCGAGTAAAGTCCCTTACTTTTGCATGTTCATTTCTCTTAAGGGATAGATTCTTCACTATTCAAGTTCTAATTGGGTTTCCCTATGTTTTTCTTCATCTTTGCAAGCACAGGCAAAAAGTGGACGTAAGGCCCTCACTCTTTGGCCGACTGAAGAGAGAGGAAGAAGGGGATTCCAATTTCCCACTCGATTTGATAGAATGCGGAGGTCACAGAGGCCACGTTCAGGTCGCGCAAGTCCTAGAGATCACATTCTATTCAAAATGTGCACTTCTCAAAGACCACGTTCTCAGTCATGGGTTATTTGGATGAGCTTCTTCTTTCCAAGGTAAGTAGCATAGTTCTAGTAGTCTTTTTACTGTTAATTGCATTATAATTCTTTGGTGGTGATCACAGTCATATTTCCTCTTCCTCACTTTCATTTGAGCACATAACATCTCCGGTGTTTACAATAGCGACCAGAGGATCTTCTTCACTAGTTCACTATCCTTGAACTTCATACCTAGGACCTTCAAATTGTTCACCAGTGAAGTGAACCTTGTTTCCATTTTCTTTGTAGTCTTACCATTCTCCATTCTGAACATCTCATACTTTGTAACCAAGAGGTTGATCTTGGTTTCCATTGCCTTTATGTGCGACTTCTAACTTGTCCCAGATTTCTTTGGCATTGGAGCAGGTGAATACTCTGTCGAACTCCTCTAGACCTAGTGTGCAAAACATATGACTTAGAGCTCATGTGTTTAGTGAGGCCAACTCCTTCTCTTCTCTGCCCCATTCCTCCTTTGGTCTGGTGATTATTTTGTCACCTTCCTCCATGACCAACCATAAATCATAGTCTACACCTTTGATGTAATTCATCATCCTGCTCTTCTAGTAAGGGTAGTTGAATCCGCTAAAGAGTGGAGGATGGCCGGTGGACTGACCTTCCTGTAGACCAAGGTTGTTGCGGTTCTCCATTCGGCTACTTCCTAGATCATGCTCTTAGGTGGTTAAACCTATAACTAAGGAGACCTTCATGCTCTGATACCACTTATTAGTAGCTAGGCACATCTAAGAGGGGGGTGAATGGGTGTGCCAAATAAAAATTATAGTGTATTAAAATTTAAACATTGAGATCGTTTGAACGTAGCGGAAATAAAAGCACAGAATCGTAAGCAACCACAGGGACACAGATATTTTATACTAGTTTGGTTTGTTCTCTGTTGAACACAATTTTATCTCAGTGGATAACCCAGCAAATAACCCAAATTTAAAGGTGTGGGACCATGCCCGAACACCTTAAGGGTATTGTTTATTCACCACCCCTACAACATTCCAAGCTCAATTGTGGGTCCGAACCGGCTAGCCGTGGCCCACGAAAACTTCAACCACAAGCAGGGATCATCCCCGATTGCTCGACTCACCATGTCGGGCCACCTACAACTTAGCTACCCTGGCCAACCCGGGCGCTCCCAGCAACAAGCCACAACGTGTGGTACCCAGCAATGAGACCCGAGATCATCCCAATATGTCTCTTCCTAACAATTCAACACTAATGATTTTGGAGCCCGAGGTCAAATCGAGCTTCGAAGGCCGTTAGCCAACTTATACGGCTCCTAACAGAGTGTCGGGAATTATCCCGAACACCTTTAAGGCACCCTATTTTTGGCCATTCTACATCAACCCGGGTCAACCAAGAGTCCTAGATCACTTTCCATGCCATATAATGACTCTACATAAGGCGGGGACCAACCCCGACCTTCCAGCAAGCGGAATTCGCCCGCCACCAATTTAGCTACCCAGGCTAACCTGGGAGCTCGTAGCAATACGCTGTGATGTGCGGCACTAGCCACGAGGCCCAGGATTCCCTAAAAAGCCCCCTTTCAGCCAGCTAACACTGGTGAACTTAGTCCCCCGCTCAAATCTGGGCTTCGGGGGTCACTAGCCGGTCTATATGATCCGTAGGTGATAGTTGGGAATTACCCCGAACACCTTGCGGGTGCTCATGTTTCCAGCCATTTCATCGCAAACCGATGGCAATCCACAGCTTTGGAATGCTTACTCGGCATCCAATGGCACTACAAAGGAGGGGGACCACCCCTGACTCCTAGACACGCGACGGTGGGCCGCTTCCTTTATAGTCATCGGGGCAACTTGAGGCCGCACACCAACTCACCATGGAGAGCGGCACATTCTTATTTAAGGCCGGGCTCACACGCCCCATCGCCTTCCTTTCAATACCTTAGCAATGCTAAGCAGGGATTTCAAGTCCTAGCGGGCCGTCCAGGCCCCTACCCAGCCTATACGGTACGGCAACGAGGTGAAGGAATTATCCCAAACACCCTGAAGATGACCTCATATCAACCTCGCTTTGAAGCTCGTGCCAACACACAAGCCGTGAAGTGGGCAAGCCAGACCTTCCCTAGCTAGTAAAAAGAAGAAAAAGGAGCAAGGGGGCCACCTCAGGGGACACATGCTGTAATACCCGAATATGTTTGAAACTTAAAAATAATTAAATAATTTATATTTAGAGCTCATGAAAATTTTAGGTTCTCTTAACCAAAGTCTAATACCTTGAACGATACAGTAAATATGAGTTTAACGAATTTTATTAAGTAAATTAAATAGATATCTCACCTTAATAATATATAAATTTTCATAGGAAAGTCAGAATAGGGTCAATATTAGACCCATCGAAAAAAAAAATTAAAGATCTACAAATTTCATATTGAACACTTTTTCAAAATTTGACATCTGATAGACAAAAAATAAGACAGAATAAACTAGTTCTTTGAAACTCCGTCATTATTAACTTTTTAAAGGTTTCTATGTAAAAATTCCCCCCCTCGTATCCTCTTTCTTATCTGATGGATTAAAAAAAAAACCAAAAGAATCTCCCATGTTTTCTATTCTTCCCCCCTTTTAACCTTATCTTCCCTCTCTCCCCCTCCCTCCTTATCCACTTCTTCGTATCCCCTCCCCCCTTCCCTATCCCCCCCCTCTTTCCCACGTCCTCCACTCTTCCCCTCCAACTCCTTCTCTCATTTCTCCTCTCACTCCCCTCCTCTCTCTCTCTCTCTCACATTCTCTCTACTTCCCCCCCCCTCTCAATTTTTTCTTTCTTTTCTTCTCATCTCTCTCTCTCCTCTCTCTCTCACACACGTCCTCACTCCTCCCCCCTCTTATATATATTTTTCTTTTTCTTCATCTCTCTTCCCCCCCAACTCTCTCATCTCATCTCTCTCCCATCTCTCTCTACTCTCTCTCTCTCTCATCTCTCTCTCTATTCTTTCTCTCTCATCTCTCTTCTCATCCTCTCTCTCTTATAAATTGACGGAGAAAAATAATACGTAGTCGAGAAAAATAATATGGAGTCGAACTAAGGTAAATATTTGACAGAGGTCTAGACGGAGAATTTGGAAAGTTTATTTGGACAATTTCACCCTTCTTTACGTAGGAATTCGTCCTTACGAGTAAGTTGCGAGTTGTTTAAATTTTATTATTTGAGGAAGATATAATAAGATAAAAATTATTGTTGGGACAGGAAAATTATCTTTTCATACGTAAGAATTATTATGAGAGCTCGGGTGAGGTATTCAATTTAGTTTGGGAAGTCCACCCTAAAGGTAGGCACATGATAAACCGACTGCATGTTATTTGATACTTATATTTCTTTAATTTGACTTTATTTGAGATGTAATTATTTTCGCTTAAATCAATGGTTTATTTAACATATTTGACTTGATGATTTATGCTTAAAATCTGATATTTATTTAGTTATTATTATGTTAATTTTACTTTAATAATTATAAGTGTAATTTTATATAATTACATAATGGTGATTTATTTAGTTAATAAATTTGGTCCACTGTCTATGATTTAAAATTTGATTTATGATATTAAAATATGACTCGATGACAATTAGCTATTTTAGCAAATTTAATGATAAATTTTACGCATCGAAGATCACTATGTAATAAGAAGAAAAAAATATAAATAATAATAATTAAGCATATAGACTGTGTCACTTTAATGAGGTGTGGGGTGACAAACCGTAGTTAGCTTCCGCAACGGGATTATGCCCATTTCGAGGACAAACGGACTTCTGAAAATTCTAGAATAAGAAAATTATCTGGGGAATAGTAGAGTATTAACTCTTGATCCTGCGTGATTGATCAAGGCCGACATGCTCCAGCGTCTAGATCATTTATCTTTAAGTCGACGTATGGATGTCTAGGTATGTATTTGCTACTGCTTATAGTGACGGGATGGCTGTCCAATATGTGCTTATCTAATATGTGATAAATAACTAATACATTATGTGACTCTATAAACAGGCATGGCCTAATACGAAGTTCAGATTTGATATATGACTCTGATATGATCTGAAAATAAGTTTATCTATATAAGTTCTAATTAGATAAGATATGTTCCATGTCAGATAAGATTTGTTATATGCATTTTCTTATGAATATGAAAATCGTTCTGTTATATTATATCTCCTTCGCATTCATAGTATATATGTACAATCCAATGAAATTGTGATTAGCTATACATATATTATGGATTTTGCATAGGTTATTATATGATAAGCATGTGATTGGTTTTAATGTCTACTGAGTCTTTGGACTCATTTCTGTTGCCTAACCATTTCAGGAAACTGACAAGCCTGCACTCTGACTCCGACGGACAGTAGGTCGGAATAGGGCTGTCAATGGGCTGGGCCCGGACCTGGCTTAGGTCGGCCGCCCGAGCCCGACTTATTAAGATTAAGGCCCGAGCTCGGCCCGGGCCCGACCTATGTCGGGCCAGGCCGGGTCGGGCCCGACATTATTTAAAAAATACAAAGTCTGACTAAGGCCCGGCCGGCCCGACAACTTAAATAAAAAATAAAAAAATAAAAAAATAAAATATTTAATAATATAAAACTTATAATCTACTAAATTAATTAAAATTTTGATATTAATTATAAAATTGATGTGAAAAGAGAGTTTTAAAATGTCTAATTAAGTAAATAACATAATTTTAACTAAATAATTTTTAAAATTTAAAGTGAGAAAAAAAAAGAACGGGCTGGGCCGGCCCGCGAGCCAAACTTAAAGCCCGAGCCTGATCCGCGGGTCTAGTCGGGCCGGGCTTTTAGGCACAACAAAAAGCCCGCAGGCCGAAAAAGACCTTGCGACTAGGCCCGAAATCGGCCAGGCCGCGAGCCTGTCGGGCCGGCCGGCCCATTGACAGTCTAGGTCGGAGGGTGATCCCGGGCATAATTTGAATTTTCACTACGTAGAATAAGTAGATTTAGTTTTCTTTTGCATTATGAATGTAAATATGACTTTTGGGTAGAGATATGTAGAACAATATATATGATGTAAATTATGTGTGTTTATATTATGGGAAATGGTATGGTTGTGCTTTTAGAATATACGATGGTTCGGCCTATAGTGCCTTGCAGATATCTCAGCCCACAACAATCCGTCTATATACTGTGACGTCCCCAGACACGATACGGGATCGCCGAAGGGGGCGCCACACCAGCGGCCAGGGGCGTCCCCCATGCCTAAGATGCCTCGGGCCCCAGGGCGTGACCTCCCAACTCTGCCCAGCCACCATCCCACCCCAGTTCTGGTCAAAAAGGGGGTCAACTCACTACGTGGAGCATACAAAAAGCATCTAAGGAGTGTCCCAGAAGAAGCACGTAGTCCAAGGAGCGAGTTCGAGCAATTGAGCAACCCGATCATCTAGGGATTCAAACCCAGTCCAAACACCATAAAATCCAGTTCATGATGCACACGTGGGAGGCCAAGGGGGGGGGGTCCACGGGGGTTTAAATATTTTCCCCCCTCATATGCTGGTCCACCTCGCCTAAACCCCCCCTAGGGGGGTTTACATGGGCTAGACTGGCCTCCCCACCCCGCGTAAACCCCCATGGGGGGGTAGGCAGGTTGGTCGCCCAACCCTCCTAAACCTGGGCCCACATCCTATTTTTCCCTCAAAAAAATAATAAAGAAAAAAAAGGGAGGATAGAGGCGCTCAACCCTCATAAACCCAGAAATGCTGTAAAATATGAAGGTAAACATATCTCCAGGCAATGTCTGCTTCATAAAATTTTAGCCCAGGTCAAGCAGGTTTGTGAAAACTCTGATCTCAGGGAAGATAATTTCAGTAGGGGGAAAATTCTGGAAAATTTTGGTCTAAAGGCTGTTGGCAAAAGAAATCCTCAAGTCAAAGTTATAAGGTGGTTGTGTCCCCCGTGGCCATCCCTTAAACTCAATACTGATGGTGATTGCAAACTGTCGGGTGATTCAGGTGGTGGTGGGATCATTAGAGACTTCAAAGGAAATGGTCTTCTTATTTTTTCTCATTTTTATGGTCATTGCAATAGCATCATTGCTGAAGCCAGAGCTTTACTAGATGGTATCAAATACCTTCATACTGTGAATAGACAACCGATGCTTATAGAATGCGACTCACAAGTTCTTGTGCAGATTATCAATAAACAGGTCCACTGCCCATGGGCGATTCTTACCTATGTCAGAGAAATGTGGGCATTCTTTCACATTTGGATACTATTACTCACATTTACAGAGAGGCTAATCTTGTTACTGATTTGTTAGCTTCCTTAGCTTGCACCAATAAATGTAATTCTTTCTTTTCTTATCACGAGCTTCCTAGGAACATTAAGGGTGCAGCTCGGTTAGACAAGCTAGGTATGCCTAGCATTCGATTGATGTAACTGTAATTCTTTTGCTTATGTCAATAATATTCACCTCCTAGTGGTGCGATGGTGGAGTGACTATTCCCCCTACCTCTGGTAAGGGGTGCACTCTCCCATACAACCTTAGGCAGAGTTTTCCAAAAAAAAAACCCTCATAAACCCACCTAACCCGCGTAAAACCCTCCTTGACGTGGGGTGGAACCCAACTCTCCTAAACCTCTCTTCTCTCTCTTCACCCAACACTCGTAAACCCACCTAACTTGCATAAACCTCACCTTTACGCTGGGTGGAACCCAGCACTCCTAAACCTCTCTTCTCTCTCTTCACCCAGCCCTCGTAAACCCACCTAACTAGCGTAAACCCCCCCTTTACGTGGGGTGGAACCGAGCTCCCCTAAACCTCTCTTCTCTCTCTTCACCCAACCCTCGTAAACCCACCTAACTCGCGTAAACCCCCCTTTACGTGGGGTGGAACCCAACCCCCTAAACCTGTAACGACCCAAGATCCAGATATCGAGTCAAACCCGATACCATTCGGATCCTACGCCGCCACCCACGAGCTGGGAAGCTCGGAAGGGTTAATTGGGATGGTGTGGGTATGCATTGAAATTCTAAACAAAAGTAGGAAATAAATTATAGAATTAATAATTAACTAGTAGAAATAAAAATAACATTTTATAACAATTTAACATAACTACAGAGTCCAGTCTATAAGTACAGTCCACAAGAAAAGAAACTACACAGACACGGGGCATACCCCGGTACTGGCGAGCTAGCTACTATAGGTCCCCCGACTGAGACGTACCACCTCGAGGAGAAGCGCTGCACCTGAAAAAGTAGGGAGTGAGCCTCGTCTCATTGGCTCAGTAGGGGTCTTGCGGATCCCCACCACAATGAAAGCGGTAAGCAGTAACAGCAGTAAAAATAACAATAATAATAGTAATAACGAGAGCAGCAGTAGTGGAAAAGCAACTATAACTAGAACAGTAAAACGACGGTACTATAGAGTCTCTACGCTACTCCTACCCTTACAAGGGAACCACGATCTCAAGTCAGAACCGTCGATTTAAGGAAGGTCACAGTTGCACTATCGAGAGAACCTACGAAACCTCTATCGTATGAACTGCCCTCAAGGACAGAAGCCACTACGGAAACCACGCCGCAAGAATATCCTATCCTAGCTACCGAGAGAACCCTGACAATGCTATCAGGAAAGCCTCGACCTCGCAGTCGAGAAGTCAGACTAAAGTCACTCGGTCAGAACACACTATCCCTACTCTGGGAGAACCATGGCTCACAGTCGGGAACTAAACCCAAGGGTGACTGAAGTACTCCCTCACTAGCACCAGCCGGATGCGTCCACTGATGCCTTACACCATGCCTACTCTCCCTGGCCTGGCTACCTCTCCCAGAGAGGGAGGCAAGGGACTGGGTCGGATGCGTCCCGGACGCCTTACACTGCCCACTAGACTCACGCCTGACTACCTCTCCCAGAGAGTAAGGTGGAGTCGGAACAACATAAGGACTAGCTGGGGTCACGCCCGTCGGCGTGGGTCTATTGCCCCCAACCACGTGTGCACACATAGACTATCTGCTCCAAGTTGGGTCCTCTAGCTGATTTCCCCCCAGCCGGACTCTGGATGTAAAGACAAGGGTCCGAACGATAACTAGGTTAAAAACTGTCTCATCGGGAATAGCTCTCGACCACACGGTCGGTACGTGTCGACACTCAGTAAGTAACGCTCTCGGCCCAGCCGGTACGTGCACGACACTCAGTAAGCTGTGCTAGCGGAGTACTACTCGGAAGAAGGTCTAACTCACGCACGCCTGAAACTACTGAGTGGCACAGCCCGGTACAGGTAAACCTCCTAAGGCCGATAAAGGGAACCGGCGAATGCCGACCTACTAAACTCACGTAGGAACGGACCTCTGCGATCGATAATCCATACGGGGAAAAGACTCCATACAATTGTACATAAGACCCACAGGGATGGCCCATGATAATTATACAGAAATCCTGGATCATACAGAATCACGCGAACACCTCTTCTGCGAAACCACGTCACATACGGATGCCTCGAGGCATGAAGTGGCGAAGCATGGCACCCCGGGGCTCAAAGGGACTGGGCGGCCACATCACTGGCCGCCCAGAACATGGCCACCCTGTGCACTGGGTAGCCATCCTCTTGGCCGCCCAGACCAGGGCACATCAGGGACCTCGGCGGCCAAGGTGTTGGTCGCCCAGCAGACTAGGGAGGCCAGACCTTTGGCCTCCCAGGCACAGTGCTAGGCGGCCAATAGTCTTGCCGCCTACAGACTGGGACAGAGGGCAACATAGAGAGGGAAGGGTGGCCAGGGTCCTAGCCGCCCAGCAACCTGGGTGACCAAAGTTCTGGCTGCCCAGCTCTAGGGCAAACGGCCACTCCTATGGCCGTCCTCCACCGGTTCACAGAAAATGAACCGAACTCCACATGGAGTTCGACCCCACGCCCCATTAGGCTCGAAGCAAAGGGGGGAGACAAGGGGAATCCATCCTCGGACATTCCTACATCCGGTAAACCGTAATCGAACCATCAATCGATGCCTAAATCGGCCAGAAATCGTCGCTCATCCCCGAACAAGCATATACCCCAAATAAGCAATGCACCCACTCTCGACCTCGTCGAAGCATGGAATCACGAGGGGAAACACGCGAGAGTGCTAGGGATCTATCTCCCTACCTTATCTGAAGCTTTTACTGCCAAAAACCCTGCAAAATGACGATCGCCCCTGCGGTCGACTCCCGCGGCCGTGATCTCCTCCGCTTCGCTGCTCGCCACACTCCTCGGCTTCGTCCTCGCCACACGTCGTCGCAGCCGCTCCACCGCACACCCCCTCATCATCGCCGTCGGCCACCGGAGCTGAGAAAGGGAGGGAAAGAGAGACGGGAGAGTGATGGAGGGAAGAGATGCGAGCGAGTGAGATGAGAGAATGGAGGGGGATAGAGTGGGGTTAAAAAGGGTTTTAAAAAATTTATTTTATCGGTTTTTACTTACAAAATTCACATAAACCCCAAAGATTCCCAGAAAATCAATTCAGAGTCTGAAAAATTCCAGTAAAAAGCTAGACCGCTCAACACACCACCACAGACCCGAAATAACTCACATAGGCACCATCAAAGGGTCCGAAGATCCAATATTAAGGTCTGAAACCCAATACAGAAACGATCTTCCACCCGTGGAAACATATCCGAAAATTTGGGCCATTACAATCCTCTCCCCTTAAAGAAGTTTCATCCTCGAAATTTGGGACAATGCATATGACTCACGGGGGAGAACTCACCCAATGGGTAAGACCTCATGATCACAGCATAACCACCATACTCTCCATACAACCTCCTCTGAGGAACACCGCCGGACCAATGCAGCCAATAAAGCCCTCTCGCTCTACCACGCCAATTCACACCGATCCTTAGACCGATCAGATCACACACAGACAAGCGAGTCTGGCATCACCTCAGCTTCCTTGAAACTCTCAAGGGCACAAACAACATTCGGCACACTCCGCATATGGAGAAAGACAGACGAGTCGAGACACGACTCTAATCCATAATCGAGAACTCCACGCCCAACGATCCACTCGGGACATCGGCTCCCTCAATTGTTGAATGTCGAGTACTCCTCGCCAGGAGCACAAACACACTTCAACCCCCAACAACACTCACACTGCCCTCTCGGCTAACCATAACTCTTCCTCCGGCTTCACGTAACCAACGCCACTCATATCCAGGGTCAACACACCTCAAGGCTCACTGGTTAACACTAGTCTCAAGGCCAACATCTCTCCGGTCACCATCCATACTCATGAGACTCACTACGATTGACCGCCAGAGACTTCACAATTCACAACTCGCATCATGCAATAGCCAACCCGAGAGATAATACATCGGCTGCAGGAAAATCATCCGCCAACCGCCAGTCCCACATCAACCGGAAGTCCTCTAAGCACACTCCTCTCTTGCTTCTCTTGCAGGGCCACCAGTCAACTCCTTCGAACATTGGCCACGCATCACTTGGCACCATCTTGGTCCTCCATGGCCCTCCAGCCAATACCAACTCCTCGAGAGGGGAAAGAATAATGTGGTCGCTCAAGCCAACCTCAAACTCCTCAATCACACTAATACTGGCACGCCGCATCTAACTCCTTCCCCAACGGCGGGGCCCCCATCTTACATTCACACTTCGGGGGATTCTTTCATCGAGGAGATAGTTGTTCCCTATTACGATTGTTTAATCCACACTTAGTAACACCACCGTTCCCATGAACTGCTAACCGATAGCGACCAACTCTCAGCGCCCATCTGAACACAACACCGTTCAGGTTAAATAACCTCTCGCTTCACACACGATCCGCCTGCACAGATCCTCCCGAGCCAGGGGAACCCTCTGACCTTAGCACCACCATCCGATCAGCGGCACAACAAGGCACGAGTTCCAACCTCTCCTAAGTCTCTTCATAGTCGAGCACTCTATCCATAGCCATCACATCACTTATCTAGTCTCGGACACCACGTCCTCCGAACCACTAATACACTAAACCATGGATTACCTGGGTGCTTAGATGACTCAATTAGCTCCCTCGACTACCCATGGCATCCCCACAAGGTCACACCCTTGACACCAACCCGTTTTTATTCCTTGGACCCACTTCGAGGACATCCACACCGATCAAAGTCGGTCAAATCATTGCCTTGACTCTGGAAAACACGCACCTACGCCTCATAACTAGTCCAAATGGCCACGACCTGTCCTCAATACCAATCACGAATCGACTCCACTCTGGGCCGCGCGACACAATTCGCAGAAAAGACTAGCACACAATTACTCTCATCCGACAACTCCTATCACCGTGCTAACCAATTCTCAATCATGTTAGTGCCACTCAGCACGACACTACTGCTGATGCACGATAACCAAGGCCACTCTCATGGCCAACACAACCTTACATCTAAAGGCAACTCTCTACAATTGACTATGAACCCTCCAGGGCTAGCTTCCCCTTGATACACACACCATACGCCACTACCTATCGATCCTAGAGCCTGTGGGTTATGGGCCCACCACGCTTCCACTACGCAACTCTGCACCAATTATACCACAGAAACGAGAGAAAACCTGGCATCTGCCATGACACAGCCCCCATCATAAATCATCTAAATCCAGAAGTACGGGTGAAGAAGCTCACACCCCTCGATTCTGGAATGCAACCTTCCTTTCATGCCCAACAACCCACCTACAACACCGCCGGTCTCCAAACCATTACACCTCAGGGGGGCTTAACACTAGCTTCACCACATGACTTATTAGCTCGGCAGCTGACTCTACCCAACCGATTCTACATCGTCTTAATGGCACTTACACATCATCACACTAGGGGAAATGTGCATACAACCCCCAACATGCAGCTCTATTGCCAATACATAGGACACTCTTATGAACTCTAAACACTTAGGGAGGGATATAAACACAATTAAAATAGAGAGCCATAGAATTAAATCAAAATAGACAGCACACAATTGACTCAAAAATAAATAACGCATACCTTCCAGGAGGTGGGACGCCTCCACTACTACCAGGGCCATGCATCACATGCCTTGGAAACCGTGCCTCGCTACATTAGAAAGACTGCTACCTCAACTGGGTGCCCCCTTAGGGCAATCATGTGCCTTGTGACCTGCTGATCACACCTGTAGCACATCCCAGCACTCGAACACGATCTACCTGGATGCAACCTGCCACAACTCAGATACTGACTCTTCTGACCTCCAGCCACACTCTACCGCTGAAACTGGACCGATGACTGTGGCACGCTCTCCTCAGATGCCTACCTTTGACCCTTAATCCACTACCTGTATCTCCATCCCATGCCTACCAGAAGGTGAAGATGTCATCAAGGATGACTGGCACGAAGGCTGCTGAACCTCCATCTGCTGATCATAAATCGGTTGAACCTGACTCGGTGGAAACTACTCTGCCTAAGACTCCCAGTCCTCAAAATATCCGCCTCCAAAGCCGCCGCTGCTTGGTATTCACGTCCAGACTGGTAACTTGAGTCGCAATCAGAATCTGCGACAACTCAACTCTTAAACCCCGAAGAAATTGTCGGGTCCTCAAGACTTCATCTGTCATTACAAGAGGGACATAGCGGCCCAATTCCACGAAACAGGCCCGATACTACATCACTGACATCTCTTCCTACTGCAAATTTAGGAACATGAACATCCTCTCCATCCGCATGTACTCAAGACTATAAGCTCACTCAAAAGCTTCAACAAACTCCTGCCAAGAAATTTGCCAAAGCGGTCGAGATTGAAAAGTAATCTCCCACTCTAAGGTCCACCATGAGAGAGCGGGACATTGCAATCGGTAACTCGTCAGTAGGACTCTCTCCTCATCTGCACATTCCATTGACTGGAACACTCGTTCCACTGCATCGATCCATGATATCGCTGTACCAGAATCCGACTGGCCCTCAAATGTCGGTGGCTAAAACTGTAAAAACTCTTGCAAAACACATCCTCGGCCACCATGTGAGGAACTACCCTCGCCAGCCTCCTGACCCCGTTGCTGCACGAAAAACTGATACATGATGGCGAAAAACTCTTCAAGATTCGACACACCCTTGGTCGCTACCTCTGGAGGTGGTGACTCATGTTACGTCTCTCCAAGTGATTTTGATGATAACAAAACGTTGGACTTAGTTTCCGTCTCATGCTGTGTCAAAGTGATCAAGAGCGAGCATTGAACGTGTTTAAGGCCATTTTGTGTAATGACAAATGCTCAAATGTGTTGAGCCTTCCAGATGCATAAACATAGCTAAATCAAACCCAAAAATGAATGGATTATATGATGACATAAAGCTCTTGTCATATGGATATGTTTCATTGGGCTAATAATCCGTTTTGTAGGTTTTCCAGAGTTCGGTCGACCAATGGGCATGATTCGGTCGACCAATTCTTCCAGGGATCAGAACTATATAAAAGTTACAGAGTTCGGTCGACCGATTGAGGATTCAGTCGACCAAAATTGCCAGGGATGAAATTTTACAGGTCTCTCAGAGTTCGGTCGACCGATCGGAGAATTCGATCGACCGAACCCCTCGAGGCAACAATTGTTGACTTTTTAATTCTTCAACATGGGAAGCCCTTTCCTTTGGTTTATTTAATCCTAAAGCCACCGGACATGCCATAATTTTTGGATATGTGTTTTGGCATGTCCCTTGACCACCCAAGTTGTATAAAAACATCTCTTTGGGGCAAGAAACCCTAATCACTCAAAGGGAAATCAAGGGGGCTACCAAGGGAGGTAGAGGGCTGCTGCAACACCTCCGTGAACAGTATTTCGTCCAGAGATTCTTCATCCATCTACAAGTCTTTCAAGGTCAATCTGAAGCCAATCAACCTCAAATCAATTGGAGAAGCAAGCTTCATCAAAAATCTGCATCATCTACTTAGGGGAGCCTAAATCAGAAGTTTTTCATTTATGTTTCTTCTTCCAAATTTCCTGAGCTTCAAGTGTGTGCTATTTGTAATCTTTAAACATTCGTGTGTGTGTAGATCTACCCAGATCCGTGTGTGTGTCTTGTTTCCTTCAGATTCATGTGTGCTTCGGTGCGTTTGCACCTTCGTGGGAGTTCCTATCTCCTTACGAGTGTGTGTGTGTGTTCTGATCTTGTAATTCTTTACAAGATAGTGTGTGAATCCTCACAGTTTGTGAGGGGTGGACGTAGGTTGCCATCGTTGCATCCGAACCACGTTAAAATCACTATCTATTGTGTGGTTTGGTCCTTTTCATCTACCCCCATTCTGTGTGATTGATATTGCATATTATCTCTTCCGCGTTTGATCTTTTAGATCTAGCATAATCAATTATTTCAGTGATAGATCCTTGGTATATCAAAAGGTGGGTTTGAATTGACAAGGAAAATCTTGTCAGGAAGATAACACCTTGCGTGAGTAGAATCTTCGAATTCATACCTCCGCCACAATACCAAGGATATGCTGTGTGAAAAAGATTTTATTAGATCCAATAGTTTCTCTAATAGATCTGAACTCCTTGTTGCTATTCATTACATTTGTTTAAATCGGCTAAGTTTTCTAAAAATTCGTAATCACCCAATTCACCCCCCCCTGTTGGGTGTCATTGATCGCATGACTTCAATTGGTATCAGAGCTAAGGCTCTACATTTTTCAGATCTAACGATCTAGAGTCAGATCCAGATCAATGCAACAAGGGGATGATGCCTGAGGATCACTCCATCCACCGTCCTTCATACTTTGACGGCTCGAATTACTCATATTAGAAAAATAGAATGCATATTTTTCTGAGAGCCCAAGAGTACGAGATCTGGAGGGTGGTAGACAAGGGCCCATATGAGCTCTCCAAAAATGAAGACGAGTGGTCCCCTAAGGATATTAAAAAATGCACAATAAATTTTAATGCTATGAACATTATGCAATGTGCTATTCATCCTAACGAGTTTTCTCATGTATCTATGTGCAGTTCAGCAAAAGAAATGTAGGACGAGCTGTGGCTTATCTATGAAGGAACCTCTGAGGTCAAGGAGACCAAAGCCAACCTACTCGTAAGAGATTACGAGCTATTCAAAATGAAACCCGAAGAAACCATCTCTGAGATGATCGCAAGACTGACTGAGATCACTAATGGTCTCAAGAGTCTTGGAAAGGAATACACCAACTCCGAGCTCGTGAGGAAGATGTTAAGATCCCTTCCACCCGCCTGGCATACAAAAGCCACAGTCATTGAGGATTCGAAGAATCTGCCCACACTCTCCTTGGACGAGCTCATAGGGTCACTCATGACCTATGAGATAAACATCAAAAGAACTGCGGAGGAGGAATCCAAGAACAAGAAAATGTTGGAACGGATGGACACTAAGATCTAGAGGGAGGGTTGATAGGTCAACCCCAAGATACAAGAACAATAGCAGTTTAAAGCTAAAGCGGAATTAAGAAGAACTGCTGCAATAATATCAACAACAGCACACACCAGAATAGCAGAATATCAAACTAGTGAATAATCCTACGGACAATTCACCGTTATAAGGAGAATAATTAACTCAAGACACTGTCTGAATCAAGTAAAACCGTAGTCAGGTTAATAGCAATAGATGCATAGAATGAAGTGAAATTAACTGGCGGTCCTAATCATTTATCTATTCACAGATCAGAATAAGCAGACAATCACACGCAAGACAAAGGGTTTTAGGTGGTTCGGTTTTCACCTACATCCACCCCACACTCAGATAGAGTATGGCTTACTGCTGATTCACAGCTTCAATCCGCTGATCCACAGCTTCAGGGATTGGATCCCTACAGACCGCTGATCCATAGCTTTGGAGAATTGATCCCAGACCGCTGATCCACAGCTTTGGGGATTGATCCTAGACCGCTGAGCCTCACAGCTTGCTACCGCTGAGCCTTACAGCTTCGCTGTCCGAGGTTTCACCCTCGCCCACTGATACACAACTTAAAAGAGTTCAGGAAATAAAGTGGAAAGAAATAATCAAGAAGCAATATAGCTCTCTAGGAGCAGATTGACTCTGGATTTGATCCAGGCGTCAATTACAAAGATAAACTCTCTTCTCACTCAGATGATCAAAACGGCTTACGATGCTCTGCTTTCCTTGACCTTTACCGCAGCTTCTTCTTTCAACTTCTTCTCTACTTCTCACACTCGCTCTGCTTATCTCTTCTACTCAATTTGCCTTCACTCTCTCTCTTTTTTTAATTTTTTTTTATATATTTTGATCTGAGAGATCTGGTCCCTTTTTATAGCCTCGCGAGAAGAGGGCGCGTGGGAAACACGTTTCCCGCACAGAAAATCAGTAGAAGAGGCTCTGGTGAAGCTCCACGTGACAGGAAATGCAGATGCTCTTTCCACGTGTTAAATGATGGAAGCGTGCGGCCCAAGTGTCAGATAGATCTGATTGGAGAATCACCTTGGATCACGTGCCACTTATTGTCCTGGGATTACGTGACCACTTAAGTTTCTGTTGTTTCTAGAGACGTAGTAATTAATCCTGCAATTCAGACGACAGACACTTAGTCAAACACTTAGAGTGCATACTTAATGCTCAGACCAATGATATAAATCTATATGCAAATACCTCAGAGCATGGTCATGATGTATAGACATATGAACGTTGATGCTCCGACCTTGAACATGTTCGGACTTAAATGTGTACAGACTTTACCTAGTGCACAGACCTTTATTATACATGATAAGAAATATGCACCGACCTTGGACATGCACAGAATGGAGTGTGCACAAACCTTCCAAGCGATCAATGCAAATGTGCACCGACCTTATATGCACATGGCAAAATCTACACCGACCTCTTTCATGCGTAAGACAAATCATGCACCGACCTTTTATATGCATGAGATAAAAGGTGTACGGACCTTTATATGCATGAGGCAGAAACGTGCACCGACCTTGTGTGTAGTCATACAAGAAGTTCACGGACCTTATGCGCAGGCACTTAAAATGTGCACTGACCTACATGAGGGAATAGTGGTATGCACTGACCTTCATGTTTGCATAAACAGAAACATGCACTGACCTGACAGTCATATGTGCACAGACCTTATGTGCTGTCTACAAAAGGTGCACCGACTTATATGCGCACTTCTACAGAAACGTGCACCGACCTTAGTAGAACTAAGAGATGATGTGCACCGACCTTGCCTGTACTTACCATGCAATATGCATTGACCTTCATGCGCAGAACTGTAAAAATGTATGGACCTTAATATGAAATGCGTGCACATGAAGCTATGAAATGCTAACAGTGTTGTGATAATAAGAATGATTTCAGAAAATCATTATTATCAAAATCCAAGAGCTGAAAAACAAAATGTATTGCTGCAAATCATCAAAACAAAATGGGAAATTAAATTTAGAGGGTTAAGTCAAAAGAGACAACACATTATCCCACATGAGCTCCACACATTCTCCCCCTTTTTGATGATGGCAACCTGTTTACATTTTGATGTCAACAATGATTTTATTAAGAATCAAGAAATATACTCACAGTAATATGCACATAGTATGCACACATCAAAATTCAAGAAATGCAGCATTTCTTCCTAATGCAAAAGGTTCCCTCTAATGCAAAAATCTCTCAACATCAAACTCTCTCCCCATCAACATCAAAAGGCTAATCAACATCAAATCAAATCTCTCCCCCTTTGCCATTAGTAGAAATGATAATAGGAAGATATCAAGGAGAGTACTATAGTGAAGAAGAAATCTGAGTTGACAAACTAAGTAGGCTTTCAGTAACCAAGCAAATAAACCATAGATTCTTTAAAATAAGAACGCAGATAGTGCATTCCTGAACTTATGTGGTTTAAAGAGTATGAAAGTGAGAGACTAGTCACACCACTCTGTGAGAAACAGTCTGTATGAGCTCTTAATAGTGATGAACCAGAAGCACATGAGACATGCCATATTTTGTCTTACTTTATCTTATTTATCTAAACATCAAAACATCATCAGGAGTGACCAGAACTTGTATTGAGATTAAACAAACATCACAGTTCTGAATTAATCCTCAGAAGAGCATTGATAGTTTCATACATTACTTTTCTTTATTATTTTAGAACAGTCAAGTATAATCTTGCCTTTTTACATAAGAGTACACGTTTATCAGACGCCAGTACCCCTAGTTACTTAGCAAGATCTACTATTCAGTCTCAGGTATAGTGTCAACCTTTTTGCGTAAGGGTACACATTTATCATACGCCAGTACCCCTAGTTACTCAGTGGAACTGACCTTTTATTTTTCTGAACAGAGATAACTTGAAGCACTTCATGACATGAGTTTTTCTCTATTTCATTGATGAAGTACCCAGCTTCTCAGTGCATTCAATTATTGCTCTGCCTTTAGCATATATGATTCATCATTTTGACACAGCTGCCCATTTGATTTTCAGAAGGTGTTGTTTAAGAACAACACATGTTTTTAGGTCTTCTCAACCAATTTAACCTGAGTCTAGATAAATTCAGATTCTGAAAGACTTAATTAAACATGACATGCACGAAATGGTTAAGAACTATTAAAAAGTATTCCACAATCCTTCTTCATTGAGTTTGGTTTTTAGTCTCTAAAGTTCATTAAGTTTAAACCAGCAATTCATTCAAGATTCATTACTACTTCTTATAAGAAAAGAATTCTGACTTCAGCAACTTAGATTAATGAACATGTCTATCAGTTTGTCATTTGTCCAGATTCTGAAAATGGTTCCAAGGAATGTTCAGATACTGATACCAAGAATGAGAATAGATCAGATAAATGGAGAACTGGCATAGAGTGTTCTCAAATGAATTATTCAGAAACTGACCTATAGACTAGCTCGATTCAAACTTTATTCTAAGCTCCCCCTCACAAAGTGAATGAAAAGAGATGATCATGAGTGAAAACTATATACGTGGTATCTATTTGTATGCTCATGACCACCAAGGATGACATGATGAACCAAAAACTCTCCCTCAATGTATGCATGAAATTTTATAAAATGATTACATGTCTTAATCTAGATTTATGCAATGTTGACCCATGGTACAAGGCGAAGGGCTAGCCTCTACGCATAGTGTGGATTTTTAGACAGAAAATATCTGTCCTTCTCCCAACTTACCATTTGATGTACCTATGGGTTAACCATGAAATGCAACAGACATACATTCAAAAATTCAGTGACAGTCATCACACATGCAGCATTCAAGAATACAAAGTTTAGAAGTAGATATGATCAAGAACTCATGCTGAGAATTTGTAAAGATCAAGTTCCCTTCTTAGAAATTTAAATCTTTCATTACCAAGAGGCTTGGTGAAAATATCAGCAATTTGTCTTTCAGATTCAACAAATTCTAGAACAATTTCCTTTTTACTTACTTCATCTCTAAGAAAGTGATGTTTGATTTCAATATGTTTAGTCCTAGAATGGTGAACATGATTTTTAGTTAAGGAAATAGCACTTGTGTTATCACAAAGAATTGTAATGCAACCAAGATTTATAAGATAGTCAATTAACTTGTAAGACCCCAGAATTTTTATAAATTATTTTTAGAATATTTAATTAGTTTCTAGAATTTATCAAGGACTAAATAAATTAATAAATAGAATATTAGATCAATAAGTCATTATAAGGCCCAATTGTGTTAAATAACTAGCATATCCTATTTAAATAGAATCCAAAAGGTTAATGGACCAAGCCCATTAAGTTTGGCCCATATTCTAGAAGGTTAATTGACTTATTCACGTATTTTAAAGATAAATACTATTTTTATAGATAATTATAAGGATAAACGAACAAGATAGTTTTATTTAATTGAAACTCTGTACACGTTTGGTGTAACGGTCTATCGGGCGACCGCTACAAGCATGTAACGCACCAGTCTGGATGCGTTACACTCTGACAGTTCCGTGAAAGAAAGAACGAGCAAAAAGATTAGAACTTTAGGATCTTATCTACAAGAGATCGACTTGGGAGAGTTTATAACATTACTAAGGACTCTTAGGGATTAGTTCTGGAAAATTAAGACTCTAGAATCAATCTAATCTTCAAAACTCTATAAATAGGACCTAGTCCTGAACTGAGCGACCCTTACTTTTGGCTCGTGAAGAATCAAGGTAAGGAGATATAATTTCATGTAAGTTCTATAGAATATTTTGTTTAGTATACTTTAGACTAATAGTTCTCCAAATTTCGTGCTAGGAGATCAAGCAACCAAGGAGATTGAAGCTTCCAAAGTTGCTGGTTCGACCATAGTAACCTAAGAATCAAAGCTAAGGGCCACTGAAGATCAGAGAATTAGGACGTCTAAACAAGGTAATTAGAGTTCGATTATTTAGAACTTTTTGTTCACCTTAGTTTCATCTTCTTACCCTCAAAATTTCACGTCCTTAGGTCAAGAGGCTGAGGAGCTAGGGCAGCGTGAAGTTGCTAAAAAGTCACAAAAAGAGAGGAACTAGGGCGGTCCTTGAAAGCTCAAATTAGAAGTATAAAGCCTAGTTAAGCGGTAGGTTATCTCATGATTGGCAAAAAATATCTTGTTAGAGATAAAAGCCCTCTGATTGTGTTTGATTTCATGCATTATAGACTATGAATTTCATGTTTTAGTGGGTTCATGCATACATACATATTCTTAGCCCTAATCTAAGATCAAAGATATAATCTTGTTAATTCACTGCAACCTATGCATCTAGATGACCTTTTACTTCGTTTTGTCATGATTGGGGTAGTTAAATCTTTTCAAAACATAACATGGTTTCAAATCATAATCTTTCTATTTCATTATACTGTTAGCAGGGACTCTGATGCATCATACTAGGACCGTCAGACGACTATAACGGTCTTACGATAAGCCGTCACAACCTCTGTTGTATTTAAAGTTTCTCCGTTGTCTCTGACGCACCATAACAGAGGTCTTACAATACTGTAACGGTCCTACGATAAACCATCACAGTCCTGTGACGCGCCCATACTAGACCGTCAGAGTGCGGTTTACTGTCAAACCAAGACAGGACTGAGGACAGCCAAGCTTACTTATAAATAAGCCTAGTTATCTAAGTTTTAACCTTATTTTATGACTTTGAGTTTCTAATTGATTCATGATAAGAAATTGTATGATTAAAGCATTTTGAGTTATTTTAGGTTATGCTAATTTCATTGGCTAAACTCTATAGTTTTATATTCTAAATCATGATTTTCAATGTTGAATTGACGGGATTTTATCTTGGCTTCACATTGTTACACATTCTTTTCTACCTATAGAGTCATTTCTCTAAGTACATGGCATATATTCAGGTATATGTCCATTAGTTTACACTTTGCATTGTAGGAACACTATTCTTGGACATGAGGACCTCTCTATTGGATATTCCTTCCAATGGACTAGGAAATTTTGTTTCAAGGCCTCCGTAATTCTCCGTGAGCCTGGGATTCTCACTAGGACGCCGAGTTGGTTGTACCATTAAAACCCAAGTGATTAGAATACACTATTGAGGTTTCTGGTTATCAGTAGTATAACGGACCTATATTGGACCGTCAGGCATATGTAACGGCCCAATATACAACCGTCACATTTAACTGAGTCCAATTACTGTTTCTGATTTAGTCGTTCTAACGCATCAACTCTAGACTGTCACGTCAATGTAACGGCCCAATACTCGAGCGTCACATAATGTAACGGCCCAGTACACGACCGTCACACTGTTTGAGTATTTTAACCAAGGTTTGACCAATGGGTTGATATTCTAAAGTTCCTCGATGGATTATTGATGATCTAGAACTTATCATATTGATCAAGAAACCTAATATAATGAATGAAGATAAAGAATGAACCGTTATGCTGCCGATTTATTTCTATAAGCATAACATAGTATAAGTCATTCTTGATTTCTCATGATTCTTATTAAAGCATTCATTCATTGAATTATTGTTATCAAGCGCTTGTTGGAATTGTACGTTCTTGGCTCTACTTTATTGTTACATGCGTGGAAAAAACTTGATTTATACTTGAAGATGCGATCGAGAACTGATTGTGTTCAAGGGCTCTATGCTAGTCCCCTTGGCTGATTGTCGAAACATACTATTATAAACCATGGGGTATGATGCTACTGGCGTCGCATTGCGCTGAGAGTACTTTCTTTATAAATAAGTGAAAATCCACAACACAATATAGCATAATTGATACTTGACTTTCTTGATATTCCACAGAAATTCATGAAGTACTTGCTCATAAGCAAAAGATACTGGAGTGATGCTTATGTGGCTTGCTAGTACATTCTCGTTACATTCTTGTTCATGAAAAGTCATATCATGTTCTTATAACATTCTTGCTAATTCATACTTGTTCTCATTCTATCTTCATGATCATCGCGTTACTTTGATTTAATCGCATGATTGATCGCATTCGCATGATTTTACCTTATTTCTCTAGAGCTAAAATGTTAATTACTTTAATGATGCCTTCATGTTGATGCGAAGATACCTACTGGGAAAGTGTGCTCATTACCTATTTCCATGCTTTTTCAGGAAATGGAAGTGAGTCGGGTTCGGATTCAGAATGTTCAAGTAGCGGATCCGAGAGTGATTAAAGAATGAGCGAAGACTTAGGAAGTTTACATTGTTTAGATCGAGTCTATGTAATTTCTTATTTCTTGAGTCTAGCATGATGGAAGTTGAATTAGTGGTTGTATTTGAATATTGGATTTGATTATTAATGAAAATCAAAGTTGAGTAAATATTGTGCGATTGCATTCTTATGTGTGATTGCCTTGCGCTCTGATCATTCTTTCTTGCAAGAGGCTTATCATGCCGGCTATTTGCATTTCTCGAGCGAGTCTTCCGCTGTCATAAAGGCTCGGGGCGTGACAGTTAAGTTGGTATCAGAGTCTCAGTCTCAGGACTTAGGAAGAAGAGTCATGTCATAGGATAAGTCCATGGTTTAAGGACCCATACCTATGAACTAAAGAAGAAATTTCCACACCCATGTGAGAATTGGGTAGAATCCAGGATAAGATAGTTAATTAACTTTAAGATTGATTGTTCCTTCCAATTCCACGAGAAATAACAAGTTGTTATTTTTCTCAGGTACCCTATCATTACCATGGCTCATCGCGTAAATTGGGATGGCATGCAACAAACAGTTGCTACCCTCACTCAGGCATTACAAACCATGGCGAAAGCTGGCGCATGAGCAAGGGCTGGTGATTTGCATCGCAACTTTCGGAGCTTAAACCCTCCGCGTTTCTTCGGTTCTTCTAATCCCGACGAGGCAGAGAACTGGATAGACGAAATGAATTGTATCTTTGATGTTATCCAATGCACCGATCAAGAGAAGGTGCGTCTCGCAACCTTTCAACTCAACAAAGATACCTGTACATGGTGGAAGTCGGTTCCGGCACCTCCGGCCGATGCACCTCATACATGGGATGGTTTTCTTACCATATTCCATGCCAAGTACTTTTCTAAACACGTAAAGGAATGAAAGACTATGGAGTTCGCCGCTCTTCGGCAAGGAATGATGACGGTTGCCGAATATGAACTGCAATTCTCAAGGCTTGCACCTTACGCACCGTATCTTATCAGCACCGATTTATTGAAGGTTAATCGGTTCATGGACGGGTTACGACCTGGTTTCATTCAGCAGCTCAGGACCCAAAACATCCGTACTTATGCAGAAATGGTTCAACGAGAGTATTTGTGTGAAAGGACCTTGGAGAAGGTCGAGAAATTAAAAGGGAAAGGAGAGGAGTCTAGCCGACGCTCAGATCGGCATTATAAGAAAGACAAGTTCAGCATCACGGAGCCCTACAAGAGTCATGATAGTAAGAAGAGATCCAGGAATGGGAATGGTGGAAGTTCCATAAGCAAAAGAAAATCAAGGAGGAGAAGGAGCAGGTCGCTACGGCTTGCACATTTTGTGAAAAAATCGGCCATTCGGCTGAGGAGTGTTGGAAGCGCCTCGGCGCTTGTTTACATTGTAGAAGCAGGGAGCATCGCTTGCCAGATTGCCCCCTTATGAAAGAACAATCGTCTGGTGGAGGACGTAGGAGGCATGCTCGTCTCAATGCCGTACTAGAAGAAGAGGAAGCGCCCAGGGATGGTGGGCTTATGGAAGGTACTCTTTAAATTTGTTCTCGTCCTGCATTTGTGCTATTTGACACTAGTGCCTCTTATTCTTTTATCTCCACTATTTTTGTAAAAACATTATCAATTGCATCAGTTCCCCTACCTTCAGATCTTGCTATTACCTGTTGACACTAAAAACATTCCTAATACTTCCTGACTTCTGCTTCTGCAGGTCGTAAGTTCTGATCGGGTGCTCCTGTGCCGACAAAGATGAAAAGAAAGAAAAGAAGAAAAAGAATGGCGGAAGCCGAACAAAAGATGAGACCAAAGAAAAGAAGAAACAAAAAGATGTTCGGCTCTATGAACATCTACTAAAGCAAGACCCGAGAGCTCGGAAGAGTATTTGGGACCACCCCGAAGAAGTAACCAAAAAGCTACAAATACAAATGAAGCCGACCCGGCATCACAAATTACGGTGCCGAAGACCATGTGAGCGGAAAACCCACGTGCTAGAGCCGAACGCACATGAAGTTTCGATTAAGGCCATTCATCGTGCCGAGAGCTTTGTCAACGCCCCGTCAATGTTTTTCAAGGACCGTGGCGAGAGGAAGAGTCAACGGGGGCTTTCGGAACCATCCCGGACCCATCAGCTAACCCGCGCCGAGCAAACAAGCTAAAACGTCGCACGAAAGGTCATCGACGCCCATTTAAAATGGCGCCACCAATTCCGGCGCGCCAAAACCAATTGGGGAACATTTCCCCGGCGCCACGAATTCCAACGCGCAAAAGCTTTGCAGAAGCTCCTTCCCCGGTGCCATGTTCACCGGCGTGCCCCTCCGTGGCGCCGGATTAACTGGTTGCTATAAAGCAACACTTGTTCGACCAACTAAGAAGAGGAGGAGAAGAGAAGAAAAAATAGAAAGAGCCAATACGAGAGAAGGATCTGAAGAGAGCTAATCAGAGCCCGTTCGTTTGAGGGAGGGGGAACCTTGGGGGAGAAGCAGGGTTTCCACTGAGGGCTCTCGCAGCCGTCTTCCCCGTCTGCTCGCCTGAATATCTCCGGGGCCGGAGAAGAGAATCCTGTCATCCGATACTCTATTTTGGAGAAGAAGCTTAGGTGGGTTCCGCAGGTTTCTTCCGACGATTCTCTCTGGTTTCTCTCTTCTGATATAATGTAAGTGAGGGGGGGAGGGGCGATGACATGAGCCAATCTCCCCCCTTCACCATCTCTTCATTTCTTTGGCCTCTGTAATCCCTTCTCTACAACTAAGGAGATGGCGACCGTGCGACAACGCCGGCGCCGAATGCTAATGTACTGTGTCTTTTGCCCCCGTTGTGGGATGAACGCTATGTTGATGATCCGAATGATACCATGCTGTCTCTCTCTCTTCCTCCTCTCATTTTTGTATATTCGTTTTCTCTCTCTGTGCATATGATTTTTGGATCTCGGTTATTTGATGCCGAACATGCCCCTGGAACGCCATGGGCTATAGGAATACTCCCCTCCCCGGGGCCTTCGGGTTGACGTAGTGGCCAAGCCCTGCTCGATCGCTTATGTGAATCTCATGGTTGGGGGGCATACTCGTGTATGCACTTCGACTCACCCCGTTTTAAGATCGTTTTCCTCCTTCCCCCTTTCCTGCATTGTTTCATTGCTCACGAAGGGGCAAGGCTGCCGCCGAAGCACGCATGATCTTTCCATATCAACGAAGCCATCCATATATCTGGACGGCGCCGGCATAGGAGTCCTATGAGTGAATAGTGATTTGTAGGCGCTGGTGCAATAAGCCCTCTTGACTGCTATACCAGTCATCCATTTCCCCTGAGATCCCCAATTCCTTTAACATGTGGTCGTTAGTGTTTTAGCTGATGGTTGACTATCTGCTAACTCTCTGGCCCTTGTGCGCTACTGTTCGTCCATATTTTCATGCCGCCGGCAATCAGGGTATGCGAGCATGCTCGATAGCACTGCTCCATTGAATCGGGGAGGGGGACATCTCCCAATGTTTCATTCCAACCACTCGGTCTGCAGGGACTCATCTATTGGTGATGAGTTTCCCACAGGTCAATGGGTGAATAATGACGGGGTTTATCCCGACAGATGCAAATCCATGGTCCTTAATGAACTTTGTGGTGGCCGTGGGTTACGTGCCCCTCGTAGGCTAGCCCTCGGGGTTTCCTTCCCTCTATCGGTCGTCCCGATTCGAGCGTTGTGTCGACTCGGGTTACGTGCCCCTCGCAGGCTAGCCCTCGGGGTTTTCGCTCCCATAATGAGTCACCTCATTCGTTCACTCTCGCCCATAGACTTGGTGCCCCTAGTAGGCTAGCCCTCAAGGTTTTCCTATCCGTTCGGGTTTGCGGGCCGCCGTTGTGCCACCCGGCTCTCAGGGGTTGCTCCGCTACGTGAGTACTCCCCGCTTCTTCCCAACAAATCCTCCGGGATGGGGAGATGCTGCTGAAATTTCGGCTCGAACGAGTTTGACTCGGAATGATCGCCGCGCTCGAGTCTGAACCTCGTGCGAGTCTGTGACTCAACTTCTGAATGGCCCGGGGCCGATCTGTTGAATAAATAACTTAATAAACTTTTGAAATCTTCAAAAAATGTTTTAACAAGTCCAAATAAACAAATAAAACTTCAATTTCCATGAAAGTGGGCTAAACCGACGCGATGATCATTCGGCGCGCCTTAATACGGCGCGCCCTAAAACGGCGCGCCCTATTCCGGCGCGCCATAAGGTGAGCGTGCCGTTTTAAAGTCCCCTCCCTCTTCACCTTTCGTGGTGCCGTTTTAACTTCCTCCTCTTCACCTTTCATGGCGCCGTTTAACCTCCTCTTCTTCACCTTCGTGGCGCCGTTTTAAGCCTACACCTACGGTTCCCACGCCGCTTTAAGCCCTTTTCGTAAGCGTTCCACGCCGGTTTAACTGCAACCGTGCCGTTTTAAGGCTTTGTTTCTCACGTCGTTTTAAATGATCACTGTCCGAGTAAATATTAAACCGCCTTAATGGCGAACACTGCCCCGATTTGGATAACCCATGGACACATCGGTATCCCTCGTAGGCCTGCCCTCGGGGTCTCCGTCCACTCAGGTCCGCCGGTCACCGTGTCTGGCCTCTCGACCTTTAAGGAGCTTACCCCATTCCGTGGGCATGTCTCCACTTTTTCCCGAACACTCCGGGTCTAGGGGAGATGCTACTGGAGCTTTATCAGGACATTTGTAAGATCGAGAATATAAATAAAAGGAATGAAAATGAAATAAAAATAATAAATAATAATAAGACAAACAAACAACAACTAAAAAATAAAAATAATAATAATAATAATAATAAAAATAAAAATAAAATAATAAATAATAAAATGAACAAAACAAAATAAAATAAACAAAACAAAAAGAATAACACCGTTATCCGGCACGCTTACACATTTGCACGCCGTTTTAACCACGAAGTTTCACCCAAATCCCACGCCGTTTCATGTTTTTATCTTCACATTCCACCGCGCCGTTTTACCGCTTCCACGAAGGGCCCGCCGTATTACACGCTCCCATGTCGTGCCAAGGATCCCCACGCTTTAACACGCACACACATGCTAACAACCAAAACAACTCAAAAAGCTAACATACGTCTAAACCACCCATCTCATATATGCATATAACTCCATTAACAATAACATCTCTTAACGCTATGCATCAACTAACAGTAAACCATGCATTTTCCTAAACTAATCACACATGCATACATTGCCACCTTCATTTACATTAAACACAAGTGCATCATTTCATGTGCATCAATTAATAAAAAAATTGAAACAATAAAGGTGAGAGATGAAAAAATATATATATAATAAGTAAATAATGGTTAAATAAATGGCAATAAAAAATAGCAAAACAAATAAATAATAAAAAAATAATAATAAAAGTGGTAAATAAACAATAAGGAAAATAATGAATGAATAACACCCAAATAAGTGCCAACAAAAAAATAAAAGATGCATGCATTCAATAGATAAAATAATAATAATAATAATAAAATAAAATAAATAAATAAATAATAAACAAAGCGCATTCATGCGTCCAAAATAATAACAGGAACAAATAAAGAATAATGAACATGACTGTGTCTGCTCCGGAGCTCTCGTCTCCTCTACACCTCGGACATGGGAATATTGATGACCCCCTGACAGGTCGTCCTTGGATCTCGGGGTTAACCCCATTATGACCACGGCATGACCTTGTCCTGGGCCGATAAGCCGTTGAATTCAATTCATCTCGACCGGGTTTTAACCGCATCCCCTTAATTTTCAAATATCAAATTTGCCATACCATGGCATACATTGTCCCGATGATACACGAGTCTGCCCGAATACGGTCATACTCGGCCCACCTCATGGGCTCATATGTATGCACCGTAACACTATGTGCAGTCTCAAAATAAAAAGGCAATGACTCATCGATAACCCTACGAGTGACAGGGATTGTCAAAGTCTTCCTTAAATTTACAAATAAATGACCAAATAGGCAATAAACAATAACACTAACCACCTTGCATGCCTGCATGATCTGACTCTCCGGTATATCGAATGGTGATTAGCAGAAGGTCGGGTTACGCCCGGCCAGAGGCTTTCGCTATGCGCGATGGCGGTCCTCGGACCTAGGTTCTCCGCCCTGTACCGGGAGCCGACCTAATAAACAAATACTACCACATTGTGTGCTTGCATGCAATCACATCCTTTACATATTCTACGGGCCCCATGGCCTCTCTATTTTGGCGATTAATCAAGGGTTTTCTCTCTTCTAGAGAGATGTAATTAACGCCATAGCCTTCATAATACGGTGGGTTTTGGGTCCCGACACGATCACCTATAATCGTCTGGTTAGTCAGACGGTGCGCATAATAAATTTGTCACTCAGTGACTGGCACGCCCTGCGTAAATAAACCTCTAATAAATAAATCAAATAAACCCCTAATAAAGTATATTCTTAAATAAAATCTCATCTCCCACAAGCTGGCACGCCCGGTGGGACTCAGCCTCCCTTCATCTCTTCGCCAAAATAGGAGGACCATGGGGCCCCCATTGAACCATTTCAAATCTTAATTATTCATTCGTCTTGTTTCTCCTGTTTGTAGGTTGAAGTGATGGCGAGCGGACTATTTGGGCTTGTTTTCGGTCCTCAAATCGTGGCAGAGCATGCTGCATACGGCTACCTTGCCGTACCCGCTACCTTCGGCAACCTTCCCCCGATCGTTGGCTTCCCCAACTTCTTGGGAGTTGCGTTCGTGGATCTCCTAGACGTGGAGAGTTCTGAACCTGCGAAGCTGAAGAACAACAAAATTGTGGCTCGCCAAAGTGAGGGCCATGTCAAGGAAGCTGTGCTGAAGGACCCGGTGGTCGTGAGCTGCCACGTCCACTATACTATTTGTCCGATTGCGGCACATAAGAAGAAGCCCACTGGGGGCAACAAGAAGTGCTCCAGGGGAAGAATTGCTGCTGATCCTCGAAGCCAACTTTCAGCCTCTGGGAAGTCCATGTTGATCGGGGGCATCCGAGTCTACTTCAATGGTCACGGTGCCGAAGTTCTGCCAGATCGGATCATCCCGACTGTGCCCACTCACAACACCTTCCAAGTGCTGGCAAGCCGAAGGGTGGACTTTAATGACAATAATCGAGGGAGACCAACCCCGAACTTGCCTAAGTTTAAGCAAATGTGGGTACCCAAGAAAACCCAAAACACTGCACCGGCCTCGCAGAACTCCGGCAATTCTACTGATGTCCCCAAGAGAGGGGGCAAAGAGGCTGTGCATGCAGAAGATGCCATGGTTGTGATCCCTTCGCCCACCATCAGGGTCTCCACAAGACAAGCCCACGTCTCCAAATTATCAAGGAATTTCAATCAAGTGGCTAAACTGGCACGGCTTTCATACATGTCGTCAGCCCGAATCCAAGTGCTACCTTCTGCCATCTCTACAGAATGCAGCCAGGAAGACACGACAAGGATGGTCCAGGAATATTTCCATAGCTTCGGAGGTCCCGTCATTGGCCAGCAAAGATTGCTTCGTGTCATCAGGGTCGAAGAAGAAGAAAGAGACAAAATATCACCCGTGGGGGCGAATGAAGAGGATAAACAAGTTGGGGCTAGAAGCCTTGAAAGATCTCCACAAAATGAAAAGATGAAAAGAATTTATGGAGGGCCGACATTCCCTAGTCAGGCCCGAAGGAGAGTCAGAAAGCACAAAAGGACAATGCAAGTTCTTACTTGCAGTATGGCAGGGGTGATGAGTACACCTGATCCCCTACCAAATGAACAAGAAGAGCCAGCCGAGATTGTTGGAATAAAAGACCCGATGACAAGATGGGACAAAGCTGAGGCTGAGCTGCTGCAAACCACAAAGGGCAAGCAGCTTGCTAAAGAAGACATCACTACTGTCACCGACAGAATGATGGCGTCTAAACAAGAAGGAGTATCTCCACCTCCTTCAATCAAAGGTTCTTTGGGCAAAATGCCCGAGAGCATTAGTAATGAAACAACCACGGACCATGCCATCCTGATGTTGCTGTAAGGATACCAACGAGAGATAAAACTGCTGAAGAGAAAATTAAATGAAAGGGCAGGGCACGCTATGGCGCCCGAGGAATCGGGGGCACAAGCCGAGCCATCGCAGGAAGGTTTCAACCCCGGGGGTGCTCCTTCACCTACCATTCTACAAACTGCAGCTCAGAACCGGGCTACTCCTCAGCATTATTCCCAGCGGCTCCAGCCAACACGGCGAATGCCCCTTCAGATGCAGCGGCAGGCTCCCCTGTTGGAGCCTTTGCCATCCAATGCCATGACTTCGGCCACATTATTGATGCAGCCCACCCACCTCTACCCTCAACCAGAAGAGCCAGCTATGGTAAATAAGTTGATGGTGGAGCAGATGATCAAGGCCAGACTGGCAAAGAGGGATGGTAATGATTACGCCCCCTTTGACATATATGAAGTGCCATATCCAGCCCACCATACTGTCAAAAGACTGCCATCGGGCGTCAATAAACTCCTAAAATTTGACAAATACGATGGGCAGGGCTCCCCGAGAGAGCACATTGCACACTATATAGCAGTTATGGGTGACTTGGCGATGGACGAGTCGTACCTGCTCAAGTTCTTTGGGTCTTCATTGGCAGGACTTGCCTTTGAATGGTACTCTGACCTGCCGGCTGGGTCTATCCACGACTGGCCAGACATGCAGCAGAAATTTAGTGCAAGATTCCACGTCATCGAGGCGGAGGTGACCATGGCCGAGTTATTGGCGACCAAACAAAAAGATGATGAGCCCGCTGCAGAATATATCAAGAGATGGGAGGATCTCAGCATGAGATGTCGACGTCCTCTACATCCAGAAGACGCAATACAAATATGTAAACAAAATCTGAAGAAGGAGATTTTGGAAAAGATGATCGGAATAGGAATCAGGTCATTTGACCCATTAAGTGATATTGCCACGGAGGTCGAAGATTTCTTCACAAGATTCCCCCTCATTTCTGCTGACTCAAGTCATGAAGCCAAGCAAGTTAATAAACGACCGACGCTAAAAGCGGTCCATACTACCAGCCTCACGGCGAAAAGACATAAATGGGTGCACAACCCTCTCTCAATGAACTTGCTAAATGTCGAGAGAGTCATCCAACACAGAATAAAGCAAAGAAGCTCTATGCCTTTCCCAGGGACAGGACTCGAGCATTGTTCGAGTGGGCTGTCAAATATAGCAAAATTAGGCTTCCGAAGCCAAAGAGACTTGATGACGTCAAAAGAAGAGATGATCCTCATTTCTGCCCCTACCATCAAATCTTAGGACATCCTATTGAAGATTGCCAAATATTTAAAGACATCGCCCAAGGCTTAATAAAAAGAGGGGAGCTACACATGAGGGAGGACAGAGTCGACCCTCCATGCCCTCATGAAGTGCCTACTCCGAGGGCATCAATTAATGTAATATCTATATGTCAGCAACTACCCAAGGAAGTGTCCGAGGCTTGCAGCCAACACACCAATGAAGACTGTGCCCTAACGCCTGAAGAAAAGCAAAGAAATTGGCAAGCATCGTCAACAAAGACAAGAACAAGATCAGCGTCCCTTCCGACTCCAAGAGTCCATGTTAGTGGAGCCATGGCCCAGCCCGCTCTGCCTCCTATAGCTCCTTCTTGGCATCAAATAGCCCCTTTTGCGGTTATCAGAAGGCCAGTGGACAACACAAAGAAACAAGCCCCAACGCCGGTGCATGAAGAAATCAGTTCAGCCATGGAACGGCTACAAACTGTTACAGGCAGGCTAGACGAGTAGGAGCAGCTCAAGAGCCAACCTATGCAGGTCAAGAAGCATGCCCCTCAAGGACACAATAAGTCTCACGGGCTAACAAAAAGAGTTAAAGAAAAGGCAAGGGTGTTCAATGTACCGAACGACCCACTGCGGGGGCAGATGCCAGCCGTAAAGGGGAAGAAAGAGAAGAATACAATGGCTAAAATAAAACATGCTGCTCTCTCTTGCAACATGCTATCAGCATCATCCAGTGTGACTCAAGCTGCTGATGAAGAAGATGAAGAAATTTTCTTTATGCCGAAAGGAGCAAATCAGGCTAGAGCTTCTACCTCTCACCATGCTGCTGGACCCGGGAGAATACCAAGACACCCACCAGCCAACAAGGGAACACAATACCATGTTCCTCCCAGGCTCGAAGGCATGAAACCCAGGGAGTTTATCTCGAAGAAACTGGGAGCGTCCAGCAACAATGACGGGATGCCACTCACCTTAGTCAAACCGGAGGCGCAAGATAGCACTTCCGGCCCCTCTTGGCAAGGCCCCACTGTGATGGCACTGCTACATCAGAAGCAGCAGGAAATTGAAATGCTGCAAAGGCAGTTGAATGAAATGAATCTAAGTCCACCTATGCCGCAACTGGCAGGACATCTACATGAGGCGACACGAGGTAGTGCTAGCTCACCTGAAGCTTCAGCGCGGCCAGTCATACCCCGAATAACACATGATCATACAGGGGGTATCCTCCCTCAACCACTCAAGCACACAGTCTCCCGAGCACGTCAGGGGGCAACTAAAGCATCTCCGAAGATGGTGCCAATAAGACCGCGCATGCAGTCAGACGAGCTAAAGGCAAAACAAACAATGAACATGAAGGCGGCCGAAGAGGAAGTCACTGAGGCCGAATTACAAGTAGCCAAACAAAAAGATAATGAGTCTGTCACGGACTACATAAGAAGGTGGAGGAATCTCCGTGAAAGATGCAGACATCCACCGAGCTACGGGGACTCTGTTCAAATCTACAAAGAAAATTTGAGAATAGAAATTCTACGATGGGTCATTGACATTGAAGTCACGACCTTTGAACAACTGGGTGACATTGCAGCCAATGCTGAAGCAGTTCTGGCAAGGCTTTGCTCATCCTCTACGGCCTCGAGCTAGAAGAATAAACCAATCAACAAACCTCCGGCACAAGAAGAAGTTTGCGCCTCAAATTTTGAAGCCTTCGAGCAACAGAAGAAGAAGATGAAAGAGGCATCTTCCGCCGATCCAGCAAAACAAGGGCCCCCGTTAAGGGGCAAAACGACGAAACTGTATTCCTTTCCAAAGGACAAGACTATGGCACTTTTTGAGTGGGCCCGTGAATACGAAAAAGTAGCTCTTCCAGAGCCAAAGAAGGCAGGCGATGCCAAAAGAAAAGACGATCCACGATTCTATCCTTATCACCAAGTGATGAGGCATCCCATTGAGGATTGCTATGTGTTCAAGGACATTATTGAAGGCCTAATCAAGAAAGGCGAACTACAGATGGGTGAGTATAAGGTGGACCCACCGTGCCCTCATCAAATCTCTCTCCTTAAAAGAGCAGCCCCGCACGGCGTTACCGCCTCAACTGCTCCTCAGAAATCTGGCTGAAGCCGATGTCTAGCAGGCCCGCATAGCTTGACTGCGAATGCTTGCCAACAACAAGAAGAATGGCAAATGAAGCAAAAAAAAAAGAAAAAAAAAGAAAGAAAGGAAAGGCCCTGTTCTGGGGGCATGCACGAAAAAAAAAAGCGAAGAGAAGAGAACAAAATGAAAAAAGGGAGGGCAAATGAAATTTGCACATATAGACATAGGGCTTTGCCTATTGAATCTGAGATGTCATCTCTCAGAAGGTTGGGTCTTCCAATAAAATTGAAGTAAAGTGGAGGAGGCCTTGATGGCTGCATCTGTCAAGGGAGATATCACTCCCCCCCCATGTCTTGATCCGTGTCAAATAAGAAACTACCATTGTGGGGTTGGCGTGGTGGAGCGAACCACTTATCCCCTCTCTGAGAGGGGTGAGCGCTCTCCTATGCACCCACTTTGGTCTGCTTAAAAACAAATGGATGAAGGGTGACGGCTCTGCACTACGCTGTACTGTCGGCGCCATCCGAGTTGTCCGTTCAAAAATGAATGCAAAAGAAAAGAATAATGGAACTTATAAGAACAGCAAGGCCTCCCCATCCTCCCCATGGGCAGAAGACTCCTTAGTGGCATTGCATGGTGAATGCCCAAGGAATAATGAAATGACTAAATCATCTGTGGAGGTAAGAGGACCCTGCAACTGCAGCTTCTAAGAATAAGCGTCAAGAGGAGGACACTTGGCGTAAGCGCCGGAGGCCCGAACCGAAGCTGTTTGGAGCATCTCCTAAAGAAATCAATCACAAAAGAAGATAGCTATTGATCTGATGTATAGCTATCACTAAATACCCCTAGGGGGATCATGTTAATCCATAGTCCCACTAACGCTAAAGAACCTTTATTGGCCACTAGACCTCCCATTTCAAATACGGGTCCAAACCCTGTTGGGGAATGAAAAGAACAATCCTTACTGAGTCAGCTACACCCTCGACTCCTTACCAAGCCAGCAAATAAATGCCTTTCGGCTTCTAACAGCCTATCTCAGCACCCCTGGTCCCACCAGAATTCATGATGCCTTACCGCCCTCCTATCCCGGGGAGATATTTGCCACTCATCCCACTGGGACTAACATTCCACCGTTGATCTGGGACCTATGCTCTCAGTCAATCCATTCTCGTTGTCTCTCGGCATTCAGCCGTAGCGGTGCCATATTTGTCCCACGGGACTCTCCCATCACTGCCGGTTCGGAGTTCTTGCCCAATGTCGGCCCAATAAAATATCATTTTCCTTGGCATAAGGCGCTCTACCCTTGTCGAGCTCAATAATTCGCCCATCAGTCCCGTCGGGCTGTGTCCATAAAGATTTCCATTGACCGGAGGCGCTCCGCCCTAGCCGAGCTCGAAAATAAACTCTGTCCCATCGGGCTGGGTCCACAAAGTCTTCTCCTTGGCCTGAGGCACTCCGCCCTCGCCGAGCCCCAAAATTACCCTTTGTCCCACTGGGCAGGACTCATAAAACCCTTTTCCTTGGCCTGAGGCACTCTGCCCTAGCCAAGCCCACCGGGCTCTTAGACATCGATCCTTGGCCCCACCGGCATAATAAACAGTCAAATTCATCAATAGTTCCACCAAATAAATATCCTGCATCGCAGACGAGACTGCGTTAGGGAGCCCAATAAAAATAATAATAATGAAAAAATAATAATAACAAAAAAGAAGAAAGAAATCAAAATGATGAAGAAATGAAAACAATGGTTTGAAATGAACTTCATAAGTCAGTAAGACCAATAAAATCCAACAAACGCAACAAATCCTATAAAACCAATAAACTCAATAAACTTAACAAATTCAATAAACCCAACCAGTCCAAACAAATAAACCAACAAAAGGATTCATTCACTTTGTCTCAGACTATCTGTCTGAGTAAGGTTTGTTGATCCCGACATCTCCTCGGGTCAATGTCCATATTCTATCTTGGCTTAGACCCCACGTCCTCGCCAAGTTGGTCAGTTTCGACATGACGTCGGGTTGACATCTGCCTCTACACATCCTGCCCTTGTTTCAGACCTTCCGTCTAAGCAAGGTTGGTTGACCCCAGCATTTCATCGGGTTGACATTGATATCTAGCCCTGGGTCTGGGCCTCTCATATGTCTGCATTCTAGTTAATCCTCGCCCCCAAATCTTCTGTCGGGGCAGGGCCTATTGACTTCGACATTTCGTCGGGTCAACATCCATATTCACTATCCTTCCATTGGCTTAGACCTCACGTCCTTGCCAAGTTCGTTGACTTCGACATGACGTCGAGTTAACACCTATCCCATATTCTTCCCTTGGCTTAGGCCTTACACCTCTGCCAAGCTCGTTGATCTCGACAGGACGTTGAGTCAACATTTATACCCTATATCCTACCCTTGGCTTAGGCCTCACGCCTTCGCCAAGTTCGTTGACTTCGACATGACGTCGGGTCAACACTTGTCCCACATTATACTCTTGGCTGAGGCCCCACGCCTTCGCCGAATTCGTTGACTTCAACATTCCGTCGAGTCAACACCTATCCTACATGATACTCTTGGTTTAGGTCACACGCCTTCGCCAACTTTGTTGACTTTGATAGAACGTTAAGTCAACACCTACATTATGTTCTGCCTTTGGTTCAGGCCTCACGCCTTTTCCAAGTTAGTTGACTTTGACAAGTCTATCAAGTCAACGGCCATATTCTGCCCTGGCCCAGACCCTTCGTCTCTTCCAGGTTGGTCGTGTTCGACATGACGTCGAGACGACAATAATGCTTTATTTATGCCCTTCCCTAGACATACCGCCTAGGCAAGGTTTGTTAACTCTGACATCCCGTCTGGTTAACGTTCATATTTTACCTCTGGCTCAGACCTTTCGTCTGGCCAGTCAATAAAAAAGACCCTTTCACCTTTGGCTTGGATCCTTTTATCCAGCCAGGCGACAAAAGACATTTCTACCTCTGGCTCGGACCTTTCGTCCAGTCGGTCAACAAAAAGACCCTTTTACCTTTGGCTCGGACCTTTCGTCCAGCTAGTTAACAAAAAGATCCTTTCAACCTTGGTTCGGACCTCCCATCCGACCAATCAGCAAAAAGATCCCTTTTACCAATGGCTATATCCTTCCATCTAGATTGGTGAACGAAAAGACCACTTTTACCACCAGCATCATAACCTTTCATCTAGGTTGGCACGCAAACAAAAAATATCCATGTCCGGCGTCATGGCTTTTCGCCTAAGCCGGTAAATATTCTGCCTTGGCATCATGGCCTCCTGCCTAAGCCAAGTTGTATGGCGTCATGACTTTATGTCTAAGCCGTTAAATATCCTTGTCCGACGTCATGGCTTTCCGCCTAAGTCGGTAAATATTCTATCTTGGCGTCATGGCCTTCCGCCTAAGCCAAGCTGTACGGCGTCATGACTTTATGTTTAAGCTGTTAAATATCCTTGTCCGGCGTCATGGCTTTCCACCTAAGTCGGTAAATATTCTGCCTTGGCATCATGGCCTTCCGCCTAAGTCAAGATGTACGGCGTCATGACTTTATGTCTGAGTCGTTAAATATCCTTGTCCGGCGTCATGACTTTCCGCCTAAGTCGGTAAATATTCTGCCTTGGCGTCATGGCCTCCCGCCTAAGCCAAGTTGTACGGCGTCATGACTTTATGTCTAAGCCGTTAAATATCCTTGTCCGGTGTCATGGCTTTCCGCCTAAGTTGGTAAATATTCTACCTTGACATCATGGCCTTCCGTCTAAGCCAAGCTATACGGCGTCATGACTTTATGTCTGAGCTGTTAAATATCCTTGTCCGGCGTCATGGCTTTCCGCCTAAGCCGGTGAATATTCTGCCTTGGCGTCATGGCCACCCGCCTAAGCCAAGTTCTACGGCGTCATGACTTCACGTCTAAGCCGTTAAATATCCTTGTCCGGCGTCATGACTTTCCGCCTAAGCCGGTAAATATTCTGCCTTGGCGTCATGGCCTTCCGCCTAAGCCAAGTTGTACGGCGTCATGACTTCACGTCTAAGCCATTAAATATTCTGCCTTGGCAACATGACACACCGTCTAGGCCAAGTTGTCTGGCGTCATGGCTTTATGCTTAATCCAGTAAATATTTCTCCCTTGGCATCATGACCTTCCGTCTAGGCCAAGTGGTCCGGCGTCAAGGCTCCTTGCCTAAGCCGGCGAATGCTCTTTCTTGGCGTCATGGCCTTACGCCTAAGCTAAGTCATTCGGCGTCATGACCTTCCGTCTAAGCCGACAAACCTCTTACCATTGGCCTGGAATTGCTATCCGAACCAATGAACGAAAAGACCCCCCCCTCTGGTTTCATACCAACCCTTAATCCCTCCAGGGATTCACCATAACATGTAACACCTTCTCTCATCGCCGTGGCATCAACCACCCACCTGTAAGGGAGTCGGCCTGCGGATGTACTTACTATGCCCTCCAAAAAAGAAAGAGAGAAAGAAAGAAGAAAAAGAGGGATAAAAAAAGAGAAAAAAATAAATAAAAAAAGAAGAAAAAAAAGAGAAAGAAAAAAAAGAAAAAAGAAGAAAAAAAGATGATGATCATGACGTGATTTATGTGCTTGCTTGTCTCACTGCCTGAAAGTATAGTATTAACACTCTTCCTTCAAATTTCTAAGACCGCGTACTTCCTTGCTAAATAACGCTTTCCTGATTCAGGATATGTGTGCGTCACGGCATACACTAAGGAATGAAAAGCCAATTCTCGGTGAGTGCATACGACTAGGAGAAGAGTCGTAGCTATGTTGCTAGCACAACTCACGTGATATACCCTAGACGAAACTCCCACACTTCGCACATAATATGAGCAATGGCCCTTAGTCATAGGGACGGTATAAATTCTTCTTAACACTTCATGGACATTTAAATCTCTACACTCGTGCAAAGGGTGATCGTGAGGAAAAAGTTGCCTGCCCCCTTAAAAAAAGAATAAAAAAAATGAAAAAAATGATGATAATGGTAAGTGGAATGTGAATCAAAGTAGCCGGGAATCTCCACTGAAACAAATGAGGAGACTCACGCGAAAACGGTGCAACAAACTCCATAATTAAAATAAGGATGAATCCTAGTAGCCGGGAATCCCCACTGAAATAAATGAGGAGACTCGCGTCAAACGGTGAAATCTACAATAGTATCATAATAAAGGACGAATCCTAGTAGCCGGGAATCTTCATTGAGACACATGAGGAAACTCGCGTCGAACGGTGAAGTTCGAAATTAAGAATAAAAGGGGGTTGTGCGAAGCTACCAAAAGCCGAGAGCCCCGAATGTATGTGTTGGCGATAAAGTAATCCTTGAGTGTTAATCAGAACATCTGCACGTCCCTATGTCTAGGGTTCACTACCCATATAATTGTACTTTCACACTATAGAGGAATAGTCATGGGTGTAGATTGTGGTTTATGCTACGCGTACGTTCTATGCAGTGTCCCCTTTACGTATGCACATCTCCCTTAGTTGTGCTTCGTGAGCTGCACTCTGTCCGTGAATCGTGGGCGCTGTCCTTATCCTATCCTGATATAGGGGAACTATGCTACATATAGCTATTCTATGTTGGTGGTAGTTGAATGCCTGCGTGCGTGGATGAGGCAATAGCTATAAAAAAGAAGAAGAAGAAGATAATAAAAGTGAATGATGAAATAAAAAAATGATGAATGAATGATGATGAATGGAAATGGAATAAATAAAAAGAATAAATAATAATAAAAGACCCCTGCAATATTTTCAAACGGGCTATGGGCTACACCGCAG